>WOAB01000138.1:0-502571 GCA_027886185.1 Rheum nobile
ATTCGTTTCAGATTTTAAGCAATTTTGTAATAATTTATGTGCAAATTTTATGTAATGCTTATGTAATATGTTTATGCTTCATTTTTGGTATATGTGTTTTGTAATATGTCTACAGATTTTGTGCATTGTTTTTGGGTAATTTCTGGGTGGGTTTTAGCAATTGTCTGGGTGGGTTTTGTAATGTCTGCAGGTTTTAGTATTTCAGTTTTTTATACGCTGCAATTTCTTTTTTATTAGCAATTTTGTATGCAATTGATTCTTTTGTATACAAATAAATAAGGTAATCGGTTTTATTTACTAATTTACTAAGATCTTCAAAAAAACCGATTATGTAATATAAATTATGGAAACAAAATCACATACCAGATCTACGTTATGAATTTGGGAAATATATGATTCCACGCATTCTTGATAGATTTATATTGAAAATAAAAGGAATTAACCGAAATAAATGGATTGAATGACACGTGGCAAATGTGCTTGGGAGATGACACGTGGCATGAAAAAAATTGGTGCATTGTTGGGGTGCCACGTGGCATAGCCGAGCCTTTGCGTTTAATAGATATATAGTAGATTAAAGCAAAGTAATTTAGAGTCACCATATTGATTCTGGTCCTATAAATCCTATGTGTTAATTTGTGGTTAATCAACTTTTTTTTATTAACATTATATTTTAATTTAAATCACAATATCTAATCACAACTAACTTTAAATATTTAAAAATTTAAATCACAATATCTAATCACAACTAACTTCAAATACATAAAAACTATATACAACTTTTTTATAAAATTTGATTTCTACAAATTACATAAACAATAAGCTTATAATATATGTCAAAATAATATATGATAGTTTTCTTACTAAACTTATATATAAAATACATCTTATATTCATTTATGTAATTAGTAATATTATTTTCATGCGTTTGCATATATAATTTGACCAATATAAATTTATGGACCAAAATTATACAATATATACAATTTCCAACTCATAGTACATGTGCTTTTATAATCAAGCCCACTATATTATATTACTACACATACAAATTTATGGCCTATTTAGAGTAAAATGACCCGAATAAATTTTATGGCCTATATATATATATATATATTAAAGCTATTGAATTTCGAGCCACCAGAATGCTTTTGGCCCCACAAATCCTACGTGTCATTTATTATTAATGCATTTTTTTCTTAACATTATATTTCAATTTGAATCACAATATCTAATCACACATTCACACCTAGCTTCATATATATATAAACTATATACAACTTTGTTGAATGTTTATACATTTTTTTTTATAAATTTTGATTTCTACAAATTGCAAAAAAAAGCTTATATATGTCAAACTAATATATGATAGAATTCCTACAAAACTTATATATAAAATACATCTTATATTCATTTATGTAATTAGTAATATTATTTTTATGACTTTGCATATATAATCTGACATATATAAATTTATAGGCCAAAATCATACAACATATACAATTTTCAACTCACAATACATGTGCTTTTATAATTCAACCCACTATATTATATTATTACACATACATATTTTATTAACAATTTAGTGAAATTTCAGACTAATGTATCTTAACAAAATTAATTTATATAATCTTGAGATTTTCTTCTAAACCTTTCAATTTTAACAACTCATCTTAACAACAATTATATCAAAATAATATAATACAACTTTTTATAAAATTTGAAGCAAAGGAATTTAGAGCAATAATATAATACAACAATTATATGGGCCATAAATTTAGTGAAATTATACATCAATATCTCAAGATTATATAAATTTTAACAACTCATCTTAACAACAATTATATCATATCACATTTTTAACGAATTTGGTATATTGTACTTCCCATTTAACAATTTATATTTGATTATAATTTTCTATAAAAAATACATGGTCTCCATTTTTTTTATTTTACAATGTTTCTACGGGCTTATTACTTATCATTTTGCTAAATGTAATTTTCAGTTTTAAAAAATTAAATTGAGTTTGTTAATCACCAAGAAAATATTCACTAACAAACCGCAAAATATCAATTATAAATTACCAAGAACATTTTGTTAAATCAAACAAAAAGTTTAACTAAAAAATCCAGGTAAATCTATGTTGTAACAAACTTTCAAATTTCATATGATTATACACATTATCAAAAGTAAATTAAATGTAGTACGTATACAAATTTTAAAAGTATTTGAATTTGAGATAACTTTACACCTACATAAATCAACCACTACTGATTAATTAATTATTCAAATAACTTTTTAATTATCATTTTCTAGAAGTAAGGATATAATATAAAATTAAAATTTTAAAACTCTAGATGGGTCCATTACGTAATTAGAAAAAACTAAAAAAATGCGATTTATCTGGCTGATTTGTAATGATATTTTTATATATATTTTGCTGAATTATTTTATATATTTATTTAAACAAAAAGTTAAAATATCAAAATTATTTTTTTTGCTTACGTGTTATTTTGCGATTAATCCTATTTTTAGTATACTTTTTTCATTAAATTAACTAAATTTATACTATAAAAATCTTCAAAATTTCATCAAATAACTCAATATTTTTTGTATGAATAGTACCTTTGATCTAATGTAAACATTTTCTTTTATTTCGATATTAATTTTCACATTTATATTCTACGATAAAGTTGTTATATAAATATTTTAACTTAATATAAGGGTCAAATATAATATCCATTGTGAATATATGCATGAAATTTTAAATTGAGCTTGCCTTTTATTTTATATTTTTTGAGTAGTTAAATTGATTTTTTTTAATAATTATTGAAATAAATATATTCAAATATTAAGTTTCACCTTATTTTTCAATAATTATTTTTAATATTCATTATAATAAATACATACAATATAATATCATGTTTATTAGGTTGATGTCACTTCTTTTCCATATGCATATGAAATATCTAAAACATAATGTTTTATATCATAAAGTAGCTTGGTATGATAAATATTGGTTTCCTAACCTTACGTATATTGTTATTTTTGTAAATATTAAGAAATCATTATTTTATATTGTGATTTTTATAAGTATCGTTGAGAGTGTAACAATAACTTTGGATCCCCATTGTTTAGCTATATATATTTTCTTGAAAAACATAAATATTATTTTTAATATAAACTTTATATTTTTAATTTTACATTGGCCTTATTCATCAATTATACATATATGATTTTAATTTTATAATTTTAAAATCTTCACCTCACTTTATTTTCACCTGACTTTTATCCATGTTTAACCAAAAACTTGGTTTGAAGGTATAATATAGTAGTTAAGATTTGAAAATTTGATTACGAATTGTTCAAATATCAAACTAAAAAAACATTAAAAAAATAAAGATTTTGTTATAATACTTAATATTCAACATAAAGAGGATCATGTTCACCATTTTGTCAATTTTTTTTTTCTTTAAAAAATTTTCTATTATAATCCAAACATGAGTTATACATATTATGAATATTTTTGGCTTTCTTATTCAAAAGATATAATTACTAATCTAATAGTTTTTGTCAATGAACCACACATTAATTATTTGTTTGAAATCTGTTTAAAATTGTTTAAAAGACCATCTATTATATATCTCACGTATAAATAATTTTGTAAATCATGAATAATTTTATCGAGATTTTTAGCTTAATAACCATTATAATATTTCTATATTAACTATTCTCTAAATGAATCTACATAAATTCTTATATATCATAGCATATCATTTCCAATGATCAAGCGAGAACTATATTTTTCAAAAAAATATTTTGATATAACATTAATTTAATTCAATCATATTTTTTTTTCTCAAATTACATTTACCCGTATAAGGTACGGATTCTACACTAGTTTTTGTTGTTAAAATTGAAAAGAAAGAAGATATGAGATTGATTATAAAAATAATATAAAAATTACTGAAAATTTAGGTAATGATATGTGATAAAAGTAATGCGGCTCATTCTTGAGGCGACACGTAACCTTAAAAAAGTTATATTTTAATATAATATAGTAGAATTTTTTTCTTTAAAATTATGTTTGTTTATATTTTTTTCTTGTTCATAATGACTTGTGGTGGATATTCAATAAAAAAAAACTAGTTTTTTTTATTACAAGCAAACTCTAAGACCCATCAAAATCAGATGGCAGTCCTAAATCATCCCAATGGATGATCTTTACAAACTTGGTATCAAAGAAGTCAAAATCAGAGTTCAAATTTATGAACTCATATCTAGATGCAGATGGAGAGTGAAGCAGCTGATGTGACTGAGTGGTTGGTGTTGAGAGGAAGATCTGTTGAAACTTATACAGAACCGGTGGAGGAAGAGGATGTCCGACGAGGAAATCCGTTGCACGGTTCGCCTCCCGGAAACAGTGGTGAACCTAGAATGAGACAAAAGACGAGAGAAGCACAACAATATCTTGAATAATTGTGTGTATTTCCCAGGGAATTTACCATATACCTCTAATGGAGTCAATAACAACTAAGTTGTCCCCCTCAACAATTAAGTGATGTAAGTGAAGGCGAGCTGCTTGCTATATACCAGAGAGTGCAGCAAGCGCCTCGGTTCGTAGTGTAGATGTAAGAGCGATGGTGGCCTGATGAAAAGAGATAAGTTGTCCATTATCATTGCGGATGAGGTATCCTATATTACAACTACCGTCATTTCTCCTAGAGCCATCAAAGTTTACTTAATTTGTACCAGTCTAGTGGTGGTTTTTTCCATGTTCGATTTGATGGGCGTAATCGGTTACGCCGAACCTGAGGTGTTGGAGTAGGGGTGGTGAGTGTGAACCACTCATGAAAGTGGTAAAAGGCTTGGTTGGCCGGACATATAGATGGGGTAATTGTCTGGGGGTGGAAGAGGATGTTGTTCCGATATGTCCAAATAGTCCACCAAAGAAAGAGAAGCGGAATAGGAGACTTGTTATTGTGGCGGAAACAATTATTTTTTTTAACAAAGTCGTAAGCGTTGTTTAGAGTGAATGTACAATGCAATTTAGATTCGAACTTATGAATCATAGAAATAGTGAAGGGACAATTGAAAAAAGGTGGTTTAGATCTTCATTATGATAGTTGCAGAGCGAACATGTTGCAGGGACAGTGGAAAAATGCCGGTTAAGGCGTTCCGTAGTTGGCAAACCATCCATCAAACACTTCCAGATAAATGTCTTGATTTTTGGCGATATTTGCAATTTCCAAAGCCAGATTAGTGAGTCTAATTGAGGTAAAGTTGTAAAATTTTGAGTAATTTTACGAGATGATTTAACAGAGAAATGACCGTCAGAGTTTAGTGTCCATACAAGGTTGTCTTCAGTTGGTGCCAGTGGTATATGAATTGCCAGTATTTTGCTGATAATATGGGAAGGTAAAATGGACTGCAACTTTGACTCATCCCATTGACGGGTGAGAGTGATAAAATAAGACACGTTAATTAAAGGGTCGGTGTTGTTGTTAAAATATGGAAATAAATGACAGTCAGGAATCCAAGAGTCAGACCAGAATTTGGCCTTGAGGCCGTTGCCAATTTCTCAGCCTAGGCCCTTTCTGAAGTCAGATCGTAGATGTAGCAGCCTGGAAAACTGCCATGATTGTTTTGGCTTTGTCTTATAAGAGAATAAGTCGGAAGTGCGAAGATATTTTTCTGCGATTAATCTGGTCCATATATTTTTAGGCTTAGTGAGTAATTTCCACAACAATTTCATATGTAAAGCTTTGTTCAGATCTTCTACTTTGTGAAACCCGAGGCCACCAAAAGCTTTAGGTTTACATATGGATTCCCAACTGACCAAATGTCGATGTTTGGGATTGTTTTTGTTCCAAAAGAAATCCTTTAGTATTTTGTCGATGTCGTTGCAGACTCTATTAGGCAATAAGAAGCTTTGCATCAAATAGTTAACCGTGGAAAGGAGATTGAACTGAAGGATGACTACTCTACCTACATGAGACAAAGAGTTTGCCTTCCATTTTGATAATTGTAATTTCATTTTTTGCAAGTATCAACTATTTCTTTTTTCACACGTCTTCTAACGATAGGAATGCCAAGGTATTTTTCTAAGGATGTTGTAATTTGCAAGTTAAGAATGGATGCAAGTGTTGAAGTTTGGGCGTTGTTGACATTCATCGAGGTATGAAAGGAACTTTTATGGAAATTAATGGAAAGGCCTGATGTAAGACTGAATTGGTGCAATAACTGTTTGATAAATAACATATTGGTTGAGTTGGCATTAGCAAAAATAACAGTGTCATCGGCGGAAGTGAGGACCGGAATGCAAGTACCGTTACGGGTGAGCTGAATTCCGACCTTCCGATTGCAACATTGAGATTCTTTGGTTAAAGTTCTGGAAATGAATTCCATAGCAAGGATAAAGATAAATGGGATATAGCGTCACCCTGACGCAAACCACAAGCTGGGGTAAACATGGGACTCGACTCATTGTTGACCAGTACAGAGAATGAAGTTGATTTGATACAAGTCATGAGAAGTTGGATCCAGTTATCACAGAAGCCGAAGGAGGTTAAGATTTGTTGGATAAAATTTTAATTTAATCGGTCATATGCATTTTCCATATATAGTTTAATAGCCATCCATCCTAGTTTCCCTTTTTTTTAGTAAGGAATGAATGAAATATTTCATGAGCAATAAGGATATTATCTTGGATGTATCGGTTTTCAATAAAAACTCCTTGATACGAACTTATAAGTTTAAGAATATCAGTTTGTATGATGATGTGAGTGCGATTTTCTTTTATATAAGAAAATCAGTTTGTAAGATTTATTGGTGCACATGACCTTATGCGACAAAGAAAATACTAGATTCTATAAGTATTATTTTTTGGGAACAGATTTTATATCATCTTAACAATCACAATCACAATAACAATGATTGTTATGCGAACCCCCCCCCCCCCCCCCCCCCCCCCCCTCAAAAGTTATTGCTTCATTGTTGGCCAATGGTTTTTCAAATATAACGCATGATGTTTGGAAATTAAGCCACCATATCCTTTGATCCAAATGACCACGAGGACTTAAGGGAATAGTTATAATAAATCCATATCTTTACAATCCAGGATTTATTCCATAGAAATGGTATTATCCCACGGATGATTATTAAGGATTTGTTTCATAACAAGTTTTAATTTATAAAATATTTTTTATCCAGAAATATTTTTTTAGCCTTGAAATTTGGATATATAACAAAATATAAAATTGACAATATTTATATGTTAAAAATAGTATTTATCTATTTGTTTTTGCATACAAATCCTAAAATACTTTTTTTTTTCCGATAAGATAATAATTCAAAGTTACAAACTTTGAGAGGCCGAAAACAACGGCTGTCAGGAAGACTGACAAAACACCAAACAAACACAAAACACAAACAAACCGAAAAAAGACAAAACAACAAGAGAAACACACTAGAAGAAGAAAACAAAAGAACCCAGAGGAGAGGTGAGTAAAGCACAGACGAAATCTGTACCGCCGGAAGGATGAATATCCTTGATCTAACCCGGAACTACAACTTGATTCACCATCTAGGAAGCTCCCTTCACCAAAGAATGCATCTCATGAAGTCAAGACCACCGAAAACCACACAGACAAAAGATCTGGTTGACAAATGCACAAAAAACCAGATCTGAAAATAAAAGCAGCAGAGATCTAAAAAAAAATTAAAAAAAGAAACAGAAATAAGGAAACATAGGACACCGGCGCCGCTCCATCCTTCGCCAAACGTCACCGGAGTCGTTGTCGGGGGTCGGTCAGAGCGGAAGCTCAGAGCGGAGCCGGGACACGGTCGGAGCGGGGGGAAAGGTTTGGACCAAGGCTGGATTTGGGCTTGGAGCACACGGATCATCCTTGTCCTCGGCGGAGACGGCGGAGGCTCGGCGCAGAGCGGGGCTCGGTCGGAGCGGCGGGGGTTAGGGCTCGATCGGAGCGGCGGGGGTTAGGGCTCGGTTTGAGCGGCGGGATAAGGGCTGCCTTCGTCCGCCCAGCCAAGGGCTAGGGCCGGCTCCCGGCTCCCTGCTCCTTTGTGAGCGTTTTCTCTCTGTTCTGATATCTGATTGTAACTCGTGTTTTACAAATCCTAAAATACTTGTTTGCACTTTCAATAATTATTTTATTAGTCTGTCAATCTCTAACCACCTACTTTTTCGACAAGACCTCTATACATCTCAACTAAATTTGGTGTTTTTTTTTTTTTTTTTACGCATTTTATCGTTGGTCACAAGTAAAAAAATAAAATAATGTCCATATATGATTCATGAAATGTGCCATTTTAGATTAAGACACTCATTAAATGAAATGTCATGTTATCATTTATTGATCTCTATGTATGTTTTACTAAGAGAATAACAATTGCATATTTATAAGTTTCGAAAACACCACACTGTCTACATTTTTATTGTAAGCATATATACTTTAACTACACAATTTTCAACTATCAAATCTGTATAATTTAGCCGATATATGACTTCTCGTGATCATGAGTTCGAATCCTCTTCCGTTATAATGCTATAGGGCCTCTTATGGAAAAAATACATATGTACTACAACAATCTTTCTCTCGGGACCCACGAAAACTTTGCCATAGTTGAACAAATAATTTATCACGTATCAACCATGAAATTATTTAAAATATTTACGAAGGAATTACGGAGTCATAATATTCATAATACAAGGAACATATGGTCAAAGACTTCAAATTTCCAAAATGAGGGGGTCAATGAGCAAAAACATATCTTGGGCCTAATTTTCACCAAAATCAATTGCACGAAAGCGTTCGCCCTCCTGACTCGCAAAAAGGGTCCTCAGAGAAGAGAAGACAGAGCTAGGGTTTTGTGACAGAAATTGTGGGGGGTGAGAGACAGGAACGGAGCTATCAATTCCACGTTCGTCGGTAATCGCTTGAGGAAGAGAGCGAGAGAGGTATATAGTTGTGAGGTTTTAAGGGGAGAACAAGAGAAAAAGGAAGAAGTGGGTTGCAGAATCGGGTGCGGGTCATTTTGGGGCTTTCTGCTCTGGCTAGGGTTTCCGACAATCTGCTGTGGTGAGTAGAATGGGCATTTCTGTAATCATGTTTGCTCGTCCTCAATTATGGAGTTCCATTTTAGTCTGAATTCTGAATCCTGCGTATTTTATTTGATATCATTGATCGTGCTTGATTTGAATCGTGTCTAATTGCTCTTCCATCCTTATTCAACGTTTGTGAAGTGCTTAGTTCTGTGGCCGTGCTTATCGTGGCTTCTTTGTAGGGTTTAGTTCCACCCTCAATGGGCGGGCGGGTAATAGGCTTATAGCTTATCCTCGGTTTGTCAGACTCAAGCCTATGGACTTTTTGAAAATTGTTACTTTTCACGTCGCATTTTTTATTTTTCCTTCTCAAAGAGTTGTTTGATTTGATAGTTTATGGCAGCACCTGACTTTTGACTTTGCTTTTGCTATCACTGTCTGACTTGGTTCAATGGTAGGCAACGTAACTGTCTATTAGTGTTGTTGAACAATTCGTTTCAGATCTCTGTGAGAGGCAATTGTGTGCTAATCTGCCAATCAGTAGTTCCGAATGTTTCCATTGACAACATATATGGTTCTCATAAGGTTCTCCATGGGAATCATCCATCATGTAGTGTCGGATTAAATACTCATTTTCCTTTGACTAGCTTTTGTGTTTTAGGGTCACCGCTTATGGTAGTGGACTAGTGGGCGACTTTAGAATTTAATTTGTGTATGCAAAGGGAATTTGTTTTGAGGTGATTAAATTGTTTACCATGTGTATTTTCTGAACATGCTATTATCCGTTCCTGTTTGTGGAACTACTCTGTAATGTTTGTTTTTTAGGTGTCTTCCTCTCCACTTGTTGTTTGATCTCTTTTTTATATGTTAACAGCTAGTCTTTGGCTCATAGAATCACATAAATGTAATCCTTATCTAGTAAATAATTACAACAACCTTTGAGTTTATAATCTTATCATTGCTTAGTAAAAACTCTTAATTCGTGCCATGATGTGTGTGCATATTAATCTGTTCAGGATCGTAATCACTAATTATTGCTGGATACTTGTGATACCCTTTCCTGATATCATCTGCTGTATACTTAAATTCACTAGATCCAACTACTTCCTGTTACACTTAATTTGCTTGTTGTAATGAGCATCATACTTCTATAATGTTAATTTATGTGTTGTCTTTTGTTTCCTTAAATATGCTAATGACTGCTGTACATATCTCCATCGGAAAAATTGGTGAGGGAATAGTTTTCTTCATAATGATTTGTGTTACTCTCTTAAAAATTTCATTGTCGATTGTTGCTAATTGTATCCAACCTGTGATTTGTTATGTTTTTAATGTTACTTTTGTGACTCTGGTGAGTCATGCAAATTTTTGGGAGAAATTTTTTTGATACCGTGTTTTAATATCTGTGACCTCTGATGTAGAATTGAATACTTACTTGTTCCATTTTCTGATTTTTGTCAGCCAATTCTTCTTTGAACAATGCGACTTTGCTTTCTCTTAAATCTACGAGATGAAAGAGAACTTTTTTGCATCTTGGAAAATTTCTTCGTAAATTGATATGGTCTGATTGGCGTGTGAAACATTATGGCACTTGAGGACTTCTTTACCCTGACTGAGATGAAAGATGGGCTTACAGTTCGAGCACGTGTTGAAGAATTGGTTGCTGTAATGAACAAGGAAAAACATTGTGTTGTGAAGCATGTTGGTGACGCTATGAGACAGTGGTCTACTGTTGCAAGTGTTATAGCAGTGACAAAGAACGAAGATTGTCTTGATCTTTTTATCCAATTAGATGGGCTGTTATTTATTGATAGATGGCTCAAGGATGCTCAGAAATTTTCTGCAGATGCAAGTGATTGCTTTATAGAAGAGTCGATCTTGGCATTGTTACAAACACTTGAAAAACTTAAGATTGATAACGAGAAGTTAACTTTGTCTGGTATCTGTCTTACTTTGAGGGATCTACTCAGTCACAGAAGCAGCAAGATCCAAGACAAGGCAAAATCTGTTGTTGGCAATTTGAAACTACCCAGTGTGAGCGGGGCAGTTAAATTGGATTCTGAGGAGGCTCAGGATATTTGTGACAGCATGATTGAATCTGGAAACATGCTTGCTGGAGAAGTTGACACTCCTATATCCTCTTCTGCTATTAGTCCTAATCAGAAAACAGATATTGACAAACATGTCCATCAATTTGTTGGAGATAACGCTGCATCATCAGGATGCTGTGTTGACCAGCAATCTGAAGCAGCGGTGAAAGAACCTGATAAAGTAACTAGCCAATATCCAGAATCTGATCTTAAAGAAGTGAAGGATAAATTGGAATCTTCTGTCAGAAAAGAAGCATGTTCTTCAGAGCAGAAATCAGTGAGTGACTGTGCAGACACAGAGCAAGGAACTGATTTCAAGAAAGAAGGCAGAAGATTGGAATATCTGTCTGAGGTTGTTAATGCAGAAATTCATAATGAAAGCTTGCCCAACAAGTTGGGTAACTCAGAAGTTTATACTGCCTCAATAATGCCAAAGCCTGTGGAAACTTCATCAAGCCTGGATAAAAATAATTTTTTAGAGACTCGTGAAAAAGCTGTTATGGGCACAGATAACCATGTTGATAGTTCAACTATGAAAAGCAAGTCAGCTGACCTGCATACTGGTGGGAATAGCTCCAGAGGAGGTGATAGTGGAGTTCTAATGAATTGTACAGTGACACTGGCACGAAAAGCTCCAAACCAATGTGATGAGAGTTGCACCAAAACTTTGCGGGACTCACATGTTGATGGGAGTATGTTGGGAAAATCTAAAGATCTGGGTAATATATATCCTCAAACTGAAAAATTAAGCTCTACGGATCAAGTTGCGGAGCGCATCAAACATAATTCACGGCATCTCAGAGATTCATCTTTGTTTGAAACATCAAGAGGCCGCAAAAGTGTTGATGTTACAAGTAAAATGTCAGCTATGGACTTTGAATATGGCACAGTTGATGCTCTAGAAGTTGCTTGTCTAGTTGCAAAAGAAGTGGAGAGGCAAGTGATTGAGGATTATGACGAACAGTTTGGTAGTTTTTCCAGGAAAAGCACCAGAGGTACCCCCCTGCACATAGCAGGTAGCCCGGACTCCTGCAATGGAGAAAAAGTTCAACATGCAGATGGAAGCCCCTTTCATGAGTCACCTGTTGAAAAAATGTCAGATGAGGATTCCCCTGGGGAAGGTGAATCTTCATCGGATTCAGATGATATGGATGCTGAACGAGAAAATTGCATGAAGGTTGCAGAATCCTCTCAAGTGACTGACATGGCTCCAGAAGCAGCCATCAGTGCAGAAAAAGACACCTCTGAAATTGATCTTAACTTAGAATTCTGTTCAGAAGCCGAAGACGATGCAGGTAATTCTGTCTCAAATCCTGTCGCTGTTATTTCTGCCTCAAGGGCTGTGGCAGTTCCTGGATTGCCCGCATCTCCTTTAAAATTTGAAGGTGATCTTGGATGGAAAGGATCTGCTGCAACTAGTGCTTTCCGGCCAGCATCTCCACGCAGAAACTCTGATGGAGACAGGACCATATTAGTTGAGGAACCCGCTGATGCACGTGACGGGCATGATTTTCTTATTGATCTTAACTTATTAGCTGAAGATGGTGATGTTAAGACAATAAACCCTATTTCATCTAAGCAGAATCTAACCTTATCTGGCGCTCCTGGCGAATCATTGGTTGAACAAAGTCCGAGAAGATCTGAGAAGCTTAGTTTTGATCTAAACCAAATGAGTGAAGATGGGGATGCTCCATTTAGCTCATCTCCTCCTTCCTCGTCGTCTTTGAAGCCTGCTATGAGGAACTTTGATTTAAACGACAGACCGTTGAATTTCGGTGACCCGTCTGACCTGCAGCCTTGTTTGGCTAAGTCTTCTTCTCAAAAAGCCGCTGCCCATGGAGGGTCATCCGATGAGTCTGTTATCTCCATCATGGGGGCTAAGGTGAAGAAGAATGCATTCGTCCACCAAGCTCCCTTCTCCTTCTTCAATGGCGGGAGAGCTTCTGAGCCTGTGGTTGATTCCAACTTGGGCAGATCAGGACCACCTCATTACGCCCCTCCCCCTATTTATAGCTATAACGGGATCCCAATGCGACCACCCACCATGCAATACTTCCACCCCATGTATGGACCCGGTGTCTCCGCTGCTCAAATGTTGGATTCAAGAGTATCCATGGTGCCCCAATTCATGGGGGCTCCACCATCAAGTTTCCAAGCATCATATGCCCATCAACCCTCATTTACCCCAACCATGATGGGCCCACTACCCGGCCCTAATGGGGCCAGCTCTTCGCGCCCTCACCCCAATTTCAACCCGGGCTTTGTACTTGAGGGGGCTAATCGGGTCGACCCAGGAGGTTTCAGGCAGTTCATCGCGGGTCAGGTCATATCAGCAGAAGATCACAATACTCTCCAGCCCTTGTTTCCAGGTATTGTAGGCGGGAAAAGGAAAGAGCCAGACGGTGGATGGGAGCCGTACGTGACCAACTACAAACACCATCAGCCACCTCACTTGTAGAAAGGTTTTTTTTTTTGTGGCTTCCCTTTCTCAGTTGTTGGTTCAATACTGACAGCAGTAGAAGCGTCAAAGAAGAGAGGTTTGCTTATTAGGGTTTTAATAAAAAAAAAGTGAGGCGACACATAGGCACAGTAGAAATCAAAGGAATAGTCTCACTCTCACATGGCAGGTTGTCTCTTCCTCCTTTTCTTAGCACGGAATATGTTTAATTTTGATTATGAATTTCATGGCGGTAGAGTGTTTCAATTTGTCTTCTCTCATATAGTCACATCATATGTAGTTATACGGATTGAATTGGCCAGGTGAAAAGTACCCAAAACGTAACTGTATCACTCATTTCTTACTTTCTTATAAAAATTATGCATATTCTTTTTCTTTTCCACATTGATTTGATCAGGAAGCCAATTATGATTTATGCATATATGTAAGGACGGCTATTGTTCGTCGTGAACGTTTCAAGTCGAATCCTTATCATTTACAATACCACTCAGCACTCACTCATTATAATGTAATCAAATAATAGACTGTTGAATCTAGATTGAATTTGTATGACGTGACTACCATCTAATAGTAATCAAATAATAGATTGTATACGTTTGTTCCATCCTGTTTGTTTGCCTGTCTTTTTCATAGGTTAAGTAGTATTTTCTTTTTATTTTTCGTTTGGAGGTGGCTTATATGCACTGCTAAAACTATATCATTCTTAAAGATATAATAATCTTGCTGTGCACTCAGCAATTTCTGAGGTGGATGAATTTTTTGGGTGTATATATTCACTAAATCCTTCAATATATACGTGTGACAGTATTGAGCGAGAGGTGTTTATCGCAAAAGGAAATATATTAATCACATATTCTGCATACATTACCTACCGGGTACCAGTACCACTGAAATTCATTAAGCTCGGTCTCCTCGTCGGTGCGCGTGGAACTGGTGTCGGTAAATACAGAAGAAAAACCTAATTTTTCGTTTGCCTAATTCATAATGTGTGAAATTTCACATAGCTTGGTGTCGGGGAAGTCGGAATCGGAGCTGAGACGCCGGTGATTTGATGGCGACGCCGTGCCAGCAAATACCTCCCCGGCAAATCTCCCGCGTCTGATCGCCGGAAAGAGGAAGCGCGGTCGTCTTGCGAGACAAGTCCCATGTAAGCGCGCCAATAAGCGCGGCTCCCACTAGCGTCGTCGACGCCGCTAGCACGAACAGTCCGGTGAAGCTCCGGCCGGTGACCAGCGCGTATACCTTAATCGCGGCTATCGCACACATGTATATCGCCATGAGATTCCCCACCAGCGCGTCCGAAATCGCCATCGATCGATTCCCTCCGGCCTCAACAAACAAACTGGGTTTGTAGTTGTTTCGCTGAGAAGGGAAAATGATGATGGTGTGAAAAAGGGGAAAAGCGAATGCTTGCTTGTGAGAGTCGATCGTGCGTGGGCTGATAATTTTAATCATCTCCTCTCTCTTTTCCCCCCTTATATTTATTTTGGTAGGTGAATGTACAGAAACAGGATTCGCCCTTAATGCGCGTTTGGTTTGGGATATTGGTTATTTATTTCATTTGTAATTTAAGTGAACCTTAATAATCACTTTGATGTAACATTCAAAAAGAAAATCGAGTGTAGGAGGTCGAATATAACTTTAGGTAAGTGTAGAAGGCTTAAATTGTTAGAAACCGACGTCTGAATGATCAGTCAATGGAGCGGAGGATCCAACAAAACATTTTTCAAAAGTAGTAATTCAATTTTTACGAGTGTCTATGGTTATAGGTGGATTTAGGTGGGACTTGAGGGGGCGATTGTCCCCGTTTCTCCTTGACAGATCCTTTATGATCTCGTTAAATTTAAAACTTATCCCCTTTTTATTTTTTATTTTCTTATAATTTAATATGTACTAAAAGAGTTGATAAAATGACATAGTCTAGTGGTACAAGTGTTTGAATTTATTTCAATGGGTCTTGTGTTCAATATTTCTTAGCTCTTATTTTGAGGGTTTTTGACTCATTGATCTTTTATAAGTTTTTAATTAATAAAATGGATCTCTATTAGTTTTTATGTATTTTTCCTACCTCTACTAGTTTTTTTTTTTTCTCCCTCTTTTTTGTTTTTTCTCTCTCTAAAATATTATTTTTCTGGGTTTAGGATTTAAGGGGTAGGGTTTAGGGGGTAGGGAGTAAGGTTTAGGGAGAGGGAGAGGGGTCCATTTTTACTAAGGGTCCATTAGTTTAAAAAAAGGTTTGTCAAAGGGTTATTTACTTAACTTACCGATTTTATTTTTGTCTATTTTGTACAAGCAATTGAATTGAGCCTAATGGGCTTATAAACTCCAATTCTTGTTTTTCCTAATTATTTAAGCAACTACTGTAATTCTCGTGCCAGACACGGATTTTTATGTCATATATATTGAATCAAAAATATTAATAATTATTAAAATCAATCTATGTATTAAAAAATAGATCTAGATAATATTGATATTAAAACTAATTTAGATCATAAATTCGTATCTCAATCATCCATATGATTAGGAAATTTTGGATTTATATATAATTATGAAATTTTGGATTTGTATATAATTAGGAAATTTTGGATTTGTAATCTTTGTGCTTGATTTGTATTTAAATTAGGAAAAAATGAGTGATAAGTTTAGGATAATAATCTTTGATTTATAATTAGATTTATTTAAAAAAATGAAAAAAGCATAAAATGACATGTGGGGGTTTTAATGAGGGAGTGTCATGTGGCGTAATTAGGTTCTAGTTTAGTAGATTGGACCTTAACGAGCTTTTATATATATATATATATTCATGAAACATGTTTATTCCTCTTTTATTGTTTGTATTTTCACTTCCCTATTTTTTATTAGAAAAAATGAAAATCTAATATTATTTAAATAAATATTAAAATATAAAAAATATGTATGTTATAAATGATCAAATTTAAGTGTCGAGTCGTCAAATGTTCCTCATGGATTTTAAAATTTTAATAGAACTGTCGGTAACTCAAGCAAAAAAAACTCGAAGCCATTGCCTAGGATTACACGAACTCCACTTTGGGATAATTCATAAACAACCCTCTTGTTCTAGGTTGGAATCAAATGGAAACACAAAAAAAAAATCGATTTTGTAATGATGTGAATCAACCAAATTTCTAAAGATCAATCTCTTAACTTAGAAGAGCCAAAACATGCTGGAGTGCGACGATGGGGCACGCCTACATAACCTCAAAGCCGTCAATGATCAAGAGCAGACCCAAAGGAGGAGGGCTAGTGCTGGTTCCAAAGCTGACTAGCATCCTTGTGACTAAGGATTGAGTGGCTTGTGCAACACTACAGGCGCGGGGCCTAGTCGCGGATCTGGTAGAATGAATATTCATCATCTCCTCTTCATCTTTCACCATCAATGGGGGAGGTAGGTAGCTATCAAATAAGATTATTTTTTCTAGTCTGGCTTTAGTATATTGTATACGTCATTCAATTAGAAATTGTGGCAAATCATGATCTCTGTTTCTTTTCTTTCACTATGGTGGCATTGATTGTCGTCCATGGCAATCTTAAAGATGTGTTATCTTCATGTTATCATTCTACCCCGCTTGTCTTTGGTTTATCCTCAATTGAACTTGTGAAAGGATTGGTTTGTGAACCATGAAGCACTAGTGTTCATATATTACATGTCAATGTTCATGTGTATTCATCTAAGGTTCATATCAATTCTTATGAAATCTTCATTTATTTTCCTTATTTTATGATACGTGACTATCTCTTTTGTCACGTATTTGCTTGTTTGGTCTCGTCTTCAAGGCATGATGATGTTTTTCCTCTTGATGAAATCACAAAAGACCACTTTGAAATATGAAATTTTGTGAGAGGGTGACAATCCAAGGAATGAACGAGTCCACGAACATGATACACAAGAACTCCACTTTGTATGATTTTATATTTTTATGATCAACACATAACATATTGTCAGAAACTCATCTACACTAGAATTCTTCAGATGAACCCTGGATTTTTTTATATATCTTTAAAATACGATATGGATATTAGAATTTTCAGTTTGTTTGTAGAAAATCGGGACATTTGAAACGACTAAATGTAGGAAATGAAAGAGAGAGTATGAAATGGCTTTTTTACCTTCTTGTCGTGACCCATTGTGTAATGAACGCTCTTTGTCGTTGTCTATGACGCAAAAGAGAAAGTACATCATGTGCGAAGGTTTTCAATGCACCACACGTGAGGATTATGGTGTGGCCTTTCAAGGCTTCAATGGCGATTGTAAGAATCAGGGGTGAGAGATTAAGGTTTGAAATTAGGAATTTTGATTGAATGCAAGAGAGGGAAGAGGCGCGGGAGTTGATTTTGGGAGAATTCGGCTTGTTTTCAAGTTATTTACCTAAATCTACTATATATATACTAAAGCATAATAGTTACTGCGCCACGTGGCGCCCCCACAATGAACCCATAATTTACGCTGCACGTGGCGGCACAGTATTCAATTTTTCACGTGTCAAGCTCCTATTTTTCGGTTGTTTTGAAAAAAAAAATATAATAAAATCAAAGAAAATAAAATCATTGCCTATTTTAGCCGGATTTGCATACAATTCGAATAATTTTTATACTATAATCGTTCTAAAAATGTACCAAATAATATTATGAGCCCTATAATTTTTGTTCATAATCAAATCTGTAATCATCAATAATTGCCAAAACGCACTCAAGCATATTACAAAAATCTTTTGTTTCCAATATGCACATTCACATTTGGTTACAACCTGTAATAAAATCACGGATTGTTCACCCAAAAATATTCAACCAACTGTCATCCAAAAATATTAAATGGCATTATGCAAATGCACATTTCTTACAAAACTTGCATGATACATGCAAGAAAAACGTGTCCGTACTGAAACTAAACATGCAAGAACTAAACTTGAAATAAAACTAAACTTGATAATGACAACATTATTGCACAAAAACTGAACCTGCACAATAAATAAACCTGTAAGAACTAAACTTGAAGCATACACAAATAATTGCACTAATAATTTCAAGAACTAAACCTGAAAAATAAGACTGAAAACCAAAAGCAGACACAAATAATTGCACACCCTCAAAACGAACAGAAATTGCACAAAAACTTTTGCTGCTTGAAAGAAAATAACCAAATGCAAAAACTGCCACAAAAAAAAAAACACAAATCTTTTGCTGCCTCAAAACTAACATAATATGCACAATCCATAAACAGTCGTGCATATTATCTTTAAAAAGATTCCAACTGTAAGATTTGCACAATAAAACCGTGAATATTAAGGCATCATTCATAAAGGGCAATTCAAAAACTACATATCCATGTTTTCCAAAATTAAAAAAGAAAATATTATGTTACTTTATGTACAATATTGCAGAATAAATTAAACGGTTTTTGGGTTATAAAACTACACCCCTCCCTCAATTTTAGTACAAACAACTGGAAGTCTGGAACCATAGCCAAATTGTTCTTACAAGATCGGACTTAGTAAATTACCAGGTAATTACATCTCTATATATTTTTTTGTCTTTCATTCTACATGCTGATATTTATTGTACATGCACCGATTGAATGTGCTACAAAAATTATATTTTCAGTTTGTGCAGAATATGCTCACATTGCCGATGAAACTAATAACCTCTCTGAGCATATTCTGCACAAACTAATATCCTCTCTGAGCATTTTCTGTTTTAGCAGGTAAATACACAAATGTTTTAAAGCACTATTTCCAGTCTTTCACGAGTGAGGTATGATTACTTGAAAGTTTGTGCAGAATATGCTGAGAGAGGGTATTAGTTTAGGCCTTTTGCAGATGAAACTAATAACCTCTCTGAGCATATGTTTCACAAACTAATACCCTCTCAGAGAGGGTATTAGTTCAGGCCTTATGTATTTTTTATGAACGAATATCAGTACTAACATGATCTTTTGCATTTGTTTATGTATTTTTTGATTTCAGAACTGAACTATTTTATTTGAACTATTTTTGTTTTTGTCTATACTGTTTTGTAGCTATGTCAAAAGAGCTACAACAAATAAAGGACATTACAGGTAGTCGAGGGAATTATGCGCTTAAGGTTCGGGTTGAGGGTATGACATTTATGGATTCAAATTTGCTGAATTTGAAAAAATCTTCGACGAGTCATTGGATCAAGGATATGTTTATGGTTAGTAATTGTTTAAATTTTTCATATGAAATTATTTTAACTATTAGTGTTTCAATACTTTTATTATTCTATTTTAAACATATTACTTTTTATTTTGTAGATGTTATTGATCAATTGGTGATAAAATTGTCACCTTTACTAACTATGATGGGAAAGATGGTAAAATGATCAATATTCAGTTAATGGATACAAGGTATTCGATATTCCCTTTTCATATGTAAAATCCTAATTTCACCTTTTTTATTATGTTATACATTATGACTTATATTTTGATTTCATAGGTAAGGTTTATAGGGTTTAGATAGGTTTAGGATTTAAATTGATATACATATAGTAGTTTAAAATTTTAATTTATGTTTCATAAAAAAATCTAAATTATGGCTATGTTTACTGTTTAGTTGTTTTAAATACAATTTCCCTACATTAAAGATAGGAAGCATAACATAACCAAGTATAAAATTTAAAAAGTTGCATATATATATATATATATATATATATATATATATACTATGTGTACGGTTTAGGGTTTAGATAGGGTTAGGACTTTAATTTAGATACGTTGTATTTTTAAATTTTAATTTCTGGCTAATTTTTAGTATTTTTCATTGAGTTTTTAGAATAAGTGATTGTTAGTTATGTTTCATTTAGGGAATACATTGTTATTAATATTATAATGATGTTTTTTCAGTTCCTTCAACTTTTTATTAGTACTTCAATTTGCAATCTTTTTCCAGCTTGAATTGGTTCTTCATTTTAAGTTTTGTTTGGTTAAATACTACTAATATGATTGTTATGATTTGTGAATTGTGTAAAGGGCAAGATAAAAGAAGTGATCAGGAGAGATGAGAGACAAGAGTGTAGAGGATAGTTGGAGAGATGACATTTTTTGTTATTAGTTATTTTATCTTAACAGCCTGCAAATTAGTACTTCAATGCAATAATAATTTATGTATTATTTTTTCTTATTCATTATGTAGATATAGAGTTTCATCTAAACTAAACCGAGAAGGAAATAAAGATTATTATATTATAAAGTTTAAAAAGTGGTTTCATATTTACAAAAAAGTATCAAGTATTTCAGAACTTCATAAAATATGTAAAATCCTACGATTATTTCCTTTGTGTATACATAATTTTATTTCATAAAGTAAAATTCTAAAATATAACACGTATAGGATATGGAAATTGTAAGGACATTTTTGTGTTTATTATATAGATATGATACTGTTTTTAAAAAAAAAACATTTAAGGTAAATAATATTTTAGAATGATTAGTTTCTTTAAGTTCATAAGGAAAATAAATATTTTTACGGACTTCTATTAAACATTTATTATATAGGAGATTTTTAGTATATGGTACTTTGTACATAATAAAATTATATCGGCCATTTTAAGATAATTTAAATATCATATACGATTGCATATTGAGTTGATATATTATTAAAAAAAATTAACTTCTATAAATGTTGAAAATTTCATGAAACAATTGTATATATATAATATATGCTAGAGGATGGCACTACGACAAAACTAAGAAGTTGTTCAATCCTAGAAGGCATTGAGCAGAGTTAAGAATTTGTTAAGTTAAATAAGGCTGCTCAAAGTCGTCGAAACTCAAAGGTATAATTTGTCTTTATGTCTTTTGATTTGTAAATGTTTATTGTGTGTCTTCTATGTTTTCTGCTTTTGGGTGTAGTGCAGTAGTGTACAAAAAAATTCTATTTACAACTAATTAAATTTTCTGTTCAGTTTTATGAATTGGTTTATATAACTGAAGCATTTTTTCACAACTGAAAAAAATTTATGTTCACATATATGTTTCAGTTGTAAATCATTTATTTACAACTAAATAAATTTCAATAACTCCATGTTCACTTCTAATTTATGTTCTAGTATTTACTTCTAAGTTAATGAAAGTACCTATTACATGTCAACTACTTACACTACTCTATGCTAAATTGCATGATGGACTGGGTCTAAAATAATTCTTAGTATAGTAAACATACTTTTACACCTCTTTCATGTTTAGGTTAAAAAATAAATTTTGGTCTATGAGTCCATCCCAAGGTCCAACATGCATTACTGTAACAAGAATAAATAAGTTAGATCCATATTATATATAAAATAGTTTAAAATATTATGAAAGTTTTTCAAGAGTGAGAAACATGACCTGATTGTATAGCTTTAACATAGTAAGAAAATATGTGGATATCTGATTTTCTCAGTTCAGAACCAGATATCGTCTATATTTTATGTTTAAACCTATGATTGAAAAAATTTAGGGTTAAGTCAGTAATTACAATATAAGTGAATGATTAAATATAATATAAGCTATATATTTAAGTCAGAAATACACATACCTTTACACCTCTTTCATGTTTAGGTTAATCATCCAAATTTGGTCTATGAGTCTGTTCCGAGGTCCAACATGGCTTACTGTAACAAGAATAAATAAGTTAGATCCATATTATCTATATAGATTAATTTCAAATATTATGATAATTTTTCAAGAGTGAGAAACATGACTTGATTTTATATCTTTAACAGAGTAAGAAATTAATTGTTACTAACTGATTTGCTAAGTTCATAATCAGATATCTTGAATGTTTTAATTTTAAACCTATGATTGAAAAAGTTTAGGGTCAAGTCAGTAACTACAATACAAGTGAATGAATAATGGTGATATATAAGCTAAAACTTTAATCAGAAGGCCTACCTTTCAGAATATTATCAAAGTAAACTTTACATTTTGATTTCCAGGTCACAACCACCTATATTGGTCGTTATATCTTCATACCTATGATGGCAAAAGATTAAGGAACAATGATTAGTAATTAAGTTATACAAATGATATAAATTGTTATTCCAGCATGACTATCTTGCAGAATATGGGCATTATGTACTTGATATTCCCAAAGTAATTTAAAATTTTCTCAACAGGCCCAGTTGTTGCTCACTTGCAATCAGAAAGAGGAAAGAAATTACAGAGATGAATATTGTATATAAAAAGGTACTGTAATTTATAAAATTGTTCTGTCTATAAACTTAATGTTATTTCTGTTAAAACATACAACTAAAGAACAATCTGTCCAAAAAACTAACACCAATTTAAATCACATATTAAATGTTATTATACATATTGGGCCTTACATATAAAGTTATAATTGTTTTAGGCCACCAAACCCATTACAAGTTTAGGCTACAGAAACCTTTAGGTTTTTAAGAAACCTTTAGGTTTTTACAAAACCTATTATTCAATAAGCCCATTTAATGTTTAAGTTCATTATAATTTAGTCAGAAGCCCATTATCTGAGTTTCGTTTTGTTAACACTTATAATATTAATGCTATTATAATATAATATATTAAAGTTAGTAAATCATAAATATAACCCATTTTCTAATCTGAACTGCGTAAATTAATATCACATACAAATTTATAAGTTATCTTAAAGTGGATCCCGTTTTTTATGATAACAATTTACTATTTAAAATTTAAGCCATTATATTATATATAATATATAATAAACGAATAACAGTCTAGATGAAGAACAATCTAGATGAAGAATGGATTTTAGACTGAAACTCAAAAAAAATAAAAGAATGAAAGAGATCTGAAAATACATTATGTTGTTCGTGGGTTGATCTATCTGAAAATTAGAATTTTTTTCAAACTATCAAAGCAGTGAACCAGAAAAAAAATTCGGAATAAAGGTTGATAGAGACGTTTTATTTTAATTTTTTTGATTAAGAGAAGTTTTATTCAGTAGAATTCAATCGAGCATTTCAAACGGAAGGGATCTCTGGAGAGAGAGAGAGAGAGAGATAGAGAGAGAGAGAGAGAGAGAGAGAGAGAGAGAGAGAGAGAGAGAGAGAGAGAGAGAGAGAGAGAGAGAGAGAGAGAGAACTTACAATTCTCGATTATGGAGTACTGGAGTGCGACAAAATCTTCTTCTTCCAGATCTCCCCATCAATCGCGTTGGTGGCTTTGCATGTTAACTTTGGGACAAGAACTGTTTTTTTTTTATCTGAAAGAGAACAACGGTGGGGATCTAGATCTGAAGTGCGATGGTCTGCATCGTTATTCACTTCACAATCTAAGACGGAGAAATTGAATAAAAGACACCCATTTGTAAAGTATGGTCGGGATTTAGAGAAAGATAAAGAAAAAAGGACGAAGCTTGGATTTGTAAAAAGAATCCGGCATGGATCTGGAAAGCAAATGAAAAGGAAAGAGATTTTGTGAAAGTTGGATCTGGAGCAGATAAAGAGAGAGAGAAAGGGAAACGACGGAAATGGAACAGATAGAAATGACTTAGGGTTTAGTGGATGGCTATTAGATTTCGTTTATTTATATTTTTTAAAATACAAAATAAAACATTTTTTTGCTCAACCAGCATTAGTTATTGAATAAGCCCATTAACCCAATCTTTAAGCCCATAAACCCAAGATGTCCATTAACAGAATTTGTAAAGTTGTCGAAATTCTTTGTAACTAGGCCTATAAGCCCATTAACTCAATTAGATGTTTAAGTTTAATATTTCAGCCCATTATTTGACTTAGTCTACATAAACGTTAAATTTATTCAAGCCCATTAAATGTTGGCAAAAATTTGTTTACTTGGGCCAATAAGCCGATTTAATTTAAACTTGGGCCAAAATCAAACCCATTAATAAGTCGTCGATAATATATATTGTCGGTTGTGTTATATTTTTGTGTACATGTTGGGCCGTAAAAACAAATTTGTTAAATTTGTACTTAGGCCTATATAAGTCCATTAATTTTTTGACGTTGTATAATATGATTAACCATTAAATGGGCCAATAAGCCCATTACAAGTTTAGGTTACACAAAATTTATTTTTTTCACAATACCTTTTTTTCAATAAGCCCATTATATTGTGTTCAGAAGCCCATTAATTGATATTCGTTTTGTGAACACTTATATTTTTTTTTATCTATTACACTATAATATATTAAAATTAGTAAATCATACATATAACCCATTTTCTTATCTGAACGGCGGAAATTCATATCAAATAGAAATTTAAAAGTTATCCTAAAGTCGACCCCGATTCATATAATAACAATATATTAATAAAAAATGAACCCATTATAACATATATAATATATACATTAAATGAGAACATTCTAGATGAAGAACACTTATAAAGAACATTCAAACAAAGCAGTGAAACAATTTTTTGTTGATTCATACTAGAGGTTGATAGAGAAGTTTTTTTTCAATAGAAGGCAACCTAGCATTTCAAACGGAAGGGATATCCAGAGAGAGAGAGAGAGAGAGAGAGAGAGAGAGAGAGAGAGAGAGAGAGAGAGAGAGAGAGAGAGAGAGAGAGAGAGAGAGAGAGAGAGAGAGAGAGAGAGAGAGAGAGAGAGATCTTACATTTATCTACTGTGGAGCACTCCAGAACCTCCATTTTCCAAATCTCCTCATCTTCGTGATTATCTTCTAATGAACATAGTGCATTGTTGGATTTGCATGTAAACTTGGGGACAAGAATCAGTTTTTTTTTTGGATCTGAAACAGAATGACGGTGGGGTGATCTAGATCTGAACTGGGGAGGTGTTCATCGCTATTCACTTCACACTCTAAGACGGAGAAATGGAAGAAAAATCACCGATTTGTCTCTGTCTCAACTTCAAAGGAATATTTTGGATATCAAATTTTGGAAAAAAGAAATAGAAAGGTTGGCCTAGATTTAGAGGGAAAAAAAGATAACGACGAAGCTTGGATTTGGAAATAAAATTCGCCATGGATTTGGAAAGCGAAAGAAATGGAAAGAAAGTTCGAGAGAGAGACAAATCTGGAGCAGAGAAAGAGAGAGAGTATAGGAAACGACGAAAATAAAGAGTTGGAAATGACTAATGAGATAAGGTTAGTAGAGGCCGGCGATTTTGGTTTCGATTATGGGCTTGAGTTTTAATACAAAATCAAATCAAACGGTTTCGAAAGAAATGGAAGCCCATAAGCCAGTGTTGAACCCGCCTATAAGCTAATTAAACGAAGGTGTCCATTAACCCAAATAACTAAGCTGCTGAAATTTGTGTAATCGGGCCTATGAGCCCATTAATTCAATTCCATATTTAAGTTAAATATTTTAGTCTATTCTAATATTATTTTGGCCTATATGGTAATTTTTTTTAATATTAAAATAAATAATTAGTATGTACAATTATTTATTATTTAAATGTGTATGTATATTATTATAAAATTAAAATAAATTATTAGTTTGTATATTTATTTATTTTATTAGGAATAAATATCTCAAATTTTTCAGTGATTTTGTTATGGACGAATTAACCCGACATAACAAAATGTTGAGTTCGGTTTCTATTATAGATAAACGACAACGGATAAATTCAATTTAATACAAATAATATATTGTTACGAAAATAGAGCTTTTCGAATTGGGCTTCTATTTCACTTTCCTATTTATTCTATTTGGGCCTATAAGCCCATTAAACCAATTTGAAGTTGCTTAAAAAATTTACAACCTATACAAATATAATTTGGGCTCATAAGTCCATTGAGTATTTAGAAATATTTATTACATTTTTATGTATTAGATGAACATTTTGATTATACTTTATCGTTTTAGTAGTATTGATGTTCAGGATGTGACTATCCCCGTTTCAAAAGTACTTAGCCATTTTTTACTATTAATAAAGTTATGGAGAGTTCAGCATCTCTTTCGATAATGCGTTTTGTTAATCTCTTCAATATTTTGTATTCAATTAGTCCTTTTTTATTTTATTTTTCATCTATTTATATAATCGTCACTACATACATATTTCTAGGGTGGTGCTAAATACATTTCCTAAATATACAGTGCATAGGCACGTATATTTAACACATGCATGTGCCCAATAGGCATGTAAAAGTATAACGTGCCCGTGCCATTTAATTACCCGTCGGATATCCGATTTTGGCACGGGCACGTATTATGTACACGTGCCATTTTTTTTACTTAAAATTTATTTTTATTTTTTTAAAAAATAAAAATAAAATAATATTGTAGCACGTGCACGTATTACATGCACGTGCTACAGTAAAAAAATATTTTATTTTTATTTTTATATATATATTTAAAATTTTAAGTTTCTTAGTTTAATTAAACTAAGAAACTATGTGTAATGCTCCTAACTTGATTGTCGTATTATTCGAATATCGATTATACTAGATGTAACGTAATCTTAACTTTACTATTGTATAATTCGAATATCGGTTATACTAACTATATACTAATCTTATCTTTATTATCGTATTAATCGAATAACGGTTATACTTAGTGTAATTTAATCTTAACTTTATTATCGTATTAATCGAATAACGATTATATTAAGTGTAATATAATCCTAACTTCATTATCGTATTATTTGAATATCGGTTATACTAAGTGTAAAGCAATCCTAACTTCATCTTTGAATAATATAATAATGAAGTAAGGATTGCATTACACTTAGATTAACCAATATTCATATATTAGGGTAATGAAATTAGGATCATAGTATAGTTAGTAACTTAGTATAACCGATATTCGAATAATACGATTATGAAGTTAGGATTATATTACACTTAGTATAACTGTTATTCGATTAATACGATAATGAAGTCATGATTACAATATATTTAGTATAACCGTTATTTGAATAATATGATAATGAAGTTAGGATTGCATACCACTTAGTATAACCGTTCTTTGAATAACACGATAATGAAGTTAGGATTACATTACACTTAGCGTGACCGATATTTGAGTAAAATATAATGAACTTATGATTTAGTTAGTATAACCGATATTTGAATAATATGATATAATATAATCCTAACTTCATTATCATATTATTCGAACATCGGTTATACTGAGTATAATGTAATCAAGAATTCATTATATTATTATTCGAATACCGGTTGTACAAACAATATATGTTATGAAAATCATTAGGATTTGATAACTCTAAATCCCAAACCTTGCTTACCTTAGGGTTTATAGGGTATGATAATGAAGTTAGGATTACATTACATTTAGTATAATCGTTATTCAAATAATACGATAATAAAGTTAGGATTAAAATATAATTAGTATAACCGATATTTGAATTATACGATAACGAATAATAACATAATTAATTCATGTTCACATTATACTTAGTGTAATCGTTATTCGAATAATACGATAATGAAGTTAAGATTACTATATAGTTAGTATAACCGATATTCGAATTATACGATAGTAAAGTTAAGATTACGTTACATCTAGTATAATCGATATTCGAATAATACGACAATCAAGTTAGGAGCATTATACATAGTTTCTTAGTTTAATTAAACTAAGAACTTAAAAATTATGAAAAAAATTAAAAAATCAAAAAACATTTTTTTACTATAGCACGTGCACGTAATACGTGCCCGTGCTACAATATTTTTTATTTTATTATTATTTTTTTATAAAATAAATAAATTTTAAGTAAAAAAAATGGCATGTGCACGTAATACGTGCCCGTGCCAAAATCGGATATCCGACGGGTAATTAAATGGCACGGGCACATTGTACTTTTACGTGCCTATTGGGCACGGGCATGTGTTAAATATATTTAGGAAATATATTTAGCCGCTGCGTATTTCTATAGCAATTGAATATATAATTTTTATAAACTATTTTTTAAATGTAAGAAAAAATAAACAAATCCCGTGACGGGTACTACACTAGTATCATCCTAAATGAAAATTATTTGCCCACTTTTGATTAATCTGGTTTCCGCCCCTTTTAATCTTCACCGTCCATCTCCTCCATCCAACGTCTGAAACTCTTCCATATCTTTCAGTGTATTGCCTATTTGTATTCGAACGCCCCTCTATGTTAAGATACATTTCGTGAACAGTCCTAACTAATCTGTTGAACTGGCAATGAACAGTCCTAACTAATCTGTTAATCTGTTGAACTGGCAATGAATAGTTCTAGTAATCTGATTTTGTGTTCTAGTCTTAGCTAACTTGGAGGGTTTTGGGCCCATTGACTCTTTAAGAGTTTTCAATTAACAAAACTATCCCTAATAGTTTTTATGTATTTTTCCTATTCCTATTAGCTTATTTTATTATTTTTTCCCTCCATCTTCTTTGTTTTTTCTCTCTGTAAAATATTACTTTTTGGGATTTAGGGTGTAAGGTTTAGAGGAAAGGGGTTAGTTTCTTAATAAAAACGTCGCACAAATGTCATTTACCCAACTCATCCGCTAACTTGCTGAAAAATATGAGGAATTAGGGCTTGCAAAACGGATTGTTTGAGGCCCAAACAAAATATGTATTGGGCCTGTAAGTATTAAGCCCATTTGTTTCCCTTATCTCTGTTTACTCGTCTGAACTCGTCTTCCCGACTCTCGCACCTGGTTCCTCTCTCTCGTCTCCATGAACAAGGTATCTCTCTCCGTAGTTGTTCGTCGTTAAAGCTTCGTAGCCATTAACGTTGATTCGTGCTTCCATTAACAAGCTGATCTATATCCTCCGATCTTTCTCGATTGCTCGGTGAATCGACAACCCAAATCTCTCTCCCTTTTAGAAGCACATCAGAAAGAGAACGATTTCGGCTCTCAAATTTCGACATCGGAAGAGAAAATGGAGGTATTTTACTCTCTCATGATGCCTTTTTTCGAACCTTCTTGTAATCGTTTTTTGGTTTTGTCTGGTGTGTGTGATGGTTTTGATTTGTAATTTCTCCCATTTTTTATTAATACACCTCTTGAAAATAGGACCAGTAGAGTAGAAGCAGTCAAGAAGTAAATACGCAAAATTAGTCAGTCAGTTCATGCTCATGAAACATGCTGCATTTGTTCCTTAAGTTGCTTGGCATGGGAAAAAGATGTGAAAATATTATGTTTTAGCATATGCATGAGTGTTGTATTTGCTGTGCATGAAAATTTCAATCCTCGGAAGACCTGCTTAGACTACTTTGAAAGAGTAGTAATCTGAGTGGTTCAGTTAATCCAATTTTAGCCCCTTCTCAAGTGTGTATTGTAGATCTGATTAAGACTCAGTTTCTTCCCAGGATCAAATTATTTGTTAATCACTCTTTTTTCTTCTTCTTAGAATTCCATTTATATTTTCTTGAACAGGGAAAACATCTTTTCATAGTAATTTGCTAGTTATCTAGCATATGGTGATGCATTGGTTTGAAATGATATGTTGCAAAGAATAACCGATATTCTTTGCTAGGTGATATATGTTAAGTTGTTAGGGCTTCGAAGCTGCAAGCTCAGTATCATTGCTGAGCTTGGCTCATTTAGCATTTCAGGCTTTTAGTTCAGCTTGTTCTGTAGCTTGAATTGAGGTTTAACCTTCAAAGTGACCTTTAATCTATCTATGTTTGAACTTTTCACGAGTTTGACCTTGTATCCGTCTTAGGTGTATTTTTTGGTGTTTAAGACACCAGGCTATATGTTATTGGATTCAAATAGGAAACCTAGTAGCGTAGATTAGCTTTTTCAATTATGTGTTTACGCTTTTTCAATTAGTTTTCAACTATGTTCTTCGATTAACCCTCTACTACATATGTCCCAGCTTTCAAATTACTCAAAGGCGCTAGTTGTCCATGACTTAGAAGCACTTAAACATGTTGCTCCAAATGAATCATCTCCAGTGGCAAGGAATCAAGTTCCAAATGGAGTGCCTGGTTATGAAGATCCTTTGCTATTAAATTCCAAGGTTTGGATCCTTTACAAGCCACATCATCAAGCTATTAAGTGTTCTTGACTAGTCTTATGATATGTGATTTGATGTAGTACCTCTATTTAATCACTGTTACTCCATCTGTTCTACGTTGATTAAGTATATGTTTGTGTAAAGTTGTAAAATCTTTCTTATATCCTTTTTATTCAATAACTTTGAAAGTTAAGTAGAAACTGTCAATGACAGGATTCTGATTTCGGAAGGACAAATATCACTGTCAAACCCAACTTTTTGTCATTTGATTCAGTTTCTTGTGTACCTGAAATATTAATTATTACCTAGAAAATCTATTTTGACAACTGATATAAAAAAGATAGACTCGTCTGTCTTCACTTTCCATATTAGGGTGTAAGTTTGTTTTCTAGTTCACGATTCAAGTCAGGTGCCATCCTTCCCCTTGGTCAACATGTTCAAGTGTCAGTTTGTCTTCTTGTTCACGTCACGTTTCTGTCTAAGTCTCAAGATCTATCTTTACTTCCTCAATTTGTTGAAAATCTTCTTCACCTCGTGCATTGTGAAATATGCTGCAAGATTTCAGTGGTGAATGAAATGGATAAGAAAAACAAAAGTTAAATGCAATTTAAGCTTCTATAATCTGGTCAATATAACTGATTTCTTTTGAGGAAAATGATTGTTTAGGTTTTTGGTGCAGAGATTACAAGATGAGTTAGAATGGTACGGAAGTAAAATCAAAGAACACGAGGATAATTTGAAATTTGTAAAGGCTCAAAAGAACCAATTGGATGATTCCATTGGTGATATGCAAGGTACACTTTTCCCTCTCTATAATTAATATATTCTAGTGAATATATGTTAGCATAGACATATTCAGGGAGGAAGAGGGATTACTTTTATTGAAAAGAAAATTACTATTTTCTCATAAAATCTTTCTTTTGTTGCATTCATCGAAGAGAAACGCAATACCTGTTAGGATCTATAATTACGAATCTCTGGTGAATGTTGATTAACAACATTTGACTCTATAATCTTGTATTAGGATCTGTAATTTTGATAAAAGGTTCACTTATCATATGATTTTGTTTGCCATGCCTCTGCAAGTTTTGTGAACTTCTTTGATCAATTTAATTTACATTATGAATTTGATACTTTTGTGATTAGAGGTGTCTATCACAGAGAGGGTCTAAACTGTTGTATAGAAATTTTCTGATGCTGTTATTAATAGAGAAAAATGATTTTGTTTGCCATGCCTGAATACCAAACCTTTCAATCCCTGGCTATAAAAAGAGAGGACCCATAATATTGGTTTGCAGCCATATTAGAAGTTAAATCCATTCTTCACGGCCTTATACTATTGGTACTTATTCTACTCCTATATTATGACTTCTTCAATCGTGGCCGTTTATATGGGATTATAAGTATATGTTTTTCTGTCATTACGTCAAGAGCTTTCTATAAAGGTCTGTGGCTTAAATCTAATGCAAGCATGGTCTGATATAATTTTTTCTGCAGTTAGACTTGGAAATTTTAATTCCTCAAGTGCAATCAAACTCGAAGGTGATGAATCTCCATATGCTCGAAATGACAAGGAAACACTTTTTCAGATCATGAAGTATGACAAATCTGCAGCTAGCATCTTGTGTCAGCTGCAAGCTCATCAAGATTTCCAGAATTCGAGTAGCATATTCACCCAAGACGTTGTTGGTGTTGTGGCTACTCTTGGTCAAGTTGATGATGACATGCTTAGCAGGTTAGTTTCAGTTTGCAACACCTTATTTTGACCACATAAATTGCAGTTTTTCATGTAAGAAAGGATCACAGGAAATCCTTTAATAATGTGTATGCTGTTTCACATTTTCCTTATTTCTTTCACAGTTTGATCTTTCTCTTTCTGATAAAAGAATTTACAATCAATAATGAAAAGAGAGTTAAAAAATAAATTTACTTTCTCTCATAAGAGATGGACAAAAGAAAAGATTAAAGGAGAAAAGATCTAAATGAATCAGTAAAGAACTCTCCAATTGTCAAGTAAACTAGCACCTGGAATAATAATGCCTTGAAACTCTTCATCTGTGAGGCTACAGAAAAAATCCATATGCACATCCTTTAATAATTTAGGTTGAGCAGATACCCGCACAACATATGCTACTGGTAGATTCGCACAAGGACTCCATGCAAAGTTTACACACACCACTAGATCATATTTAGGAGAATACAACCATGGAAACAAAATAATTTCTATAGTTGGGTGCTCCATAAATTCTCTGATCCTTTTCCCTTACAAATGATATGTACTTCATGAAGAAACGGGAGAAATGGAAAGAAACTCAAGCCAGAAGGGCATATTTTCTCTCACACAATCATGATGAAATAGCAACTTAGCCAGCTGACAACGAAGAAATAAATGTCAGTTACCTTTGTTTTCTTGAAGCAGACGTAGAACATCCACTGAAATGGATTCATGTTCCCCTCCCAACAAAAAGAAAAAAGAAAGTAGAAAAAGAGGAGGAAGAAACAATGAACCAACTTAAAAGGTTACATGTTTTTATCTGAAATTAAGCTTGATAATCGTTTTAGTGCATAGTTTAATCAGCTTACTTAATTGCTACTGTTGGCTATAAGCATCGGTTGGACATTTAGATGGTACAAGAGCTTCAACGTTTCCGTAGCTTAAGCTTAATTGTACAGATTTTTTTTCTCGGGAAGTAAATAGGCTCATTAAAAGGCTAGATACCAAAAAAAAGTCTTGATAGGTTCAAATAGTTATGGCACATACTTTTGGTCACAGTGGATAAAATATCTTTTACTCCATTGCGTATGGAAAGGGAAAACATTGTATGTGACATGGTAAGCTGCCTTTTGAAAACTTTAATGTTTTTGACTTTTTTTTCCATCTTGTCCTGTTTCATGATCTTGAAATCCAGACTGTTATCCGAGTACTTGGGGTTGGAGACCATGCTTGCTATTGTCTGTAAATCATATGGTGGCGTTAAAGCTCTAGAAGTCTATGACAATGAAGGACATGTAAATAAACACTCTGGCATCCATGGGCTTGGAGCTTCTATTGGAAGGCCATTGCAGGGTCGATTTCGTGTCATATGTCTTGAAAACTTAAGGCATGTTTTCTGAGCTACATTTGGTTGTTAGATATGTGTATTTTATGTCCTGACTTATGTTTTCACATGTTTGCAGATCATATGCTGGTGATTTTGTAACTGATGATCCACAAAGGAGGCTTGATATAACAAAGCCAAAGCTTCCAAATGGTGAAATCCCTGCTGGCTTTCTTGGCTTTGCTGTAAATATGGTCAAGGTGGACAGAAAGCACTTATATTGTCTCACTGCAAGTGGGTGCGGCATTAGAGAGACATTGCTCTATAATATGTTCTCACGTTTGCAAGTTTACAGAACCAGAGCAGATATGGTTCTTGCTCTTCCCTGTATAAGTGACGGGGCTATCTCTTTAGATGGTGGCATGATTAGGAATAATGGCATATTCTCCTTGGGCAGCAGGTAAATAGCATAGTCACGCAGAGTACTATTTCATCCTTCTATACATAGTTTCTTATGTTTTTAAAGACATGGGGAATGGATGTCACCATAGTAGTTTGAAGTAAAAGAGTGACCTTTTATTCTAAAAAGGGATTGGAAATATCACATTATAAAAAGCTAGCTAGGCTAGAAATGGGGTTGATGAGAGTGAAAGGGTGATATGACTGCTGAAATTATCAAGGAAAACACTTGCAGTGGGAGGTAATTCAGATCCTTGGACTTGTTGAAGGAATGATGAAATACTTTTCAAGTGCTGTTCTCATAAGAACTTAATGGCCAATAATCCCATATCCATTTCTTGTTTCTTGTTCTTCATGAAGAATTCTAAGAGCCGTGAGTCAGTAATGGTACAGAAGAGAGACTCTCTACTTGTAGTTTACTAGTATTTTTGGTGTGAAATGGCTGAATCAGCCTCATTAACTTGGTGTCTTGTTGTAGGTAGCTATTAAATAATATCTTAATGTTTAAATTTCAGCATATTTGATTGAGATCTTTTTAGTTAAATCTTTTTAAATATAAGATGTAGTTTGGTGCCCATTTCTTTTTGTTTCTAAATCTGTACTTATGCACTTATGTTTACTGTTGCATCGTTCTACAATCAACCTAAATCAAGGGAAGATGTAGATTTGCAATTTCCAAAACCCTCCAAAGCATTGTATATTCCCATGGGATATTTGGAAATTGAGAAACAGATGAAGAAGCTGCAATGGGAGAGGGAGAGGCTCAAAGAAGATACACGGAGGGTGCAAGCAATGTTGGACCAAGCAAAGCTCGGTTTCCAAAAGAAGAAGCAAGAATTTGTGAAGTTCTTGGCTGATAGCTCAAAATACATAAGCCAGGTAATTTCATTGCCACCTGCTTTAGATTCCGCTTTTCTGCATGCTCATGGTTTTGAAGGGAGGCTTGTTTAAATTGTGGTGAGAAGGCATGGGGATTCCAAGATTACTTTTGGTATGAAATTATTTCAGCACTTTATAAAGCCTCATATTGTGTAGTAATTTACACCTCTTTCATGTCGTTAGAAGACGACTTGATCAAATTACAACAATTTTAACGCTGGTTGTACATTCAAATTTGTTTTGCTAATTGGCCAATTGAACTTCTAAGAGGTGCCCTTTGGTCTATTTGCAGCAACAGATGAACCAACACCCCCCAACATGATTCTGATCATATCAAATGTCACGGTCGTCATCAATGGAAGCAGACTGGAGACTTTGCTATGCGGTTCAGGCAACACAGCTTCAAATGTTTTGCATCTGGGCGAAGCTTCTTTTATATGGTGCTGTGCATTCTGGAAGTAGATTTCAATCTAAGTGACTAACTATTTGGCTAAGCTAGAGCAGTTGTAGTTCTAACTGGTAGGTGATTTTGACGTCCCTTGCCGTTATTCCTTTTTCCTCTATCTGCCCCACCATGTGGACAAACTTGCAAATGTGGTTCATACTTGGAACTGAATATTTAGTTGTCATTTTGGACAAATCCTCATTTCTGGGGCTGTTTGGTTAAAATAATCCTTAAGCAATGTATATACATGCCTTCTATTTTTGTTTTGTGCTAGTGCCTAGTTGCCTGGTAGCATCATTTTGGCCTCTTTCATGAATGTTGGGTTGGGGCCCGGTACTCAAAGAAAGTATTCCCTTAAGACACTAGATTTTCTTAAGCGTTCTATTCAGAGGTTTCGAGTTCGATTCATGTTAGAGGCGTGTATGGAGACACTAATGTTGGGAAGGGTCTACCACTTCGTGTGCTAACAGTATCCCGGTCTGGACGTAGAGCGGTTCTGTCCGATCGAACTAGGTGATAAAAAAAAAAATATTCCCTCTATTAAGAAAATTCGGAAAGGAACACAAGAAAATAACAAAGAATTATATATATATATATATATAGGCACGCTTAGGTAAAACGACTCTTGTGGTGAAACGAGTGTACAATTATAGAGCCTTGGATTGAGAGTATTGGATGGTTGGATTTGGAGAGTATAATAAGGGTGTATGGGGCGGTTTTCATGAGATAGAATATCCCTACTGATTTTCTAAATTTCTAAAAATTAAAAACCTTCAAAATAGGCAGTTAGAAGGAGATTGGAGAGAGAAAACGTAGATCCTCCAAATAGGCAGTTATTCACTACCATCTTCCACGCAGAGATTCGGTTCAAAAATTTCTAAACCGTTATGTATATCGACACGAAAAAGATGAATATTGTTATATATAATTTGCATATATGTTAATCTTGTTCAAGTTTCATCGTATATAATGCATCGACTGAATTGAAATACAATGTGTGAATATCAAAACACATTATCTGAATATCGTTCAAGTATTATTGAATAACTGTTATTCGTGATCATAGTCAATCGTATATATACTGATATTCAAAAACATTGAACAGATATGCACATTGTGGTAATTGATATTCCAATTTAAAACATACAAGTATATTTTGCATATCACTGTACAAGGAGAAGGAGATTGGAGAGAAAAAATGCATATCATACAAGTATATTCTGCATATCAATGTACAAAAAATGCATATCCCATCCACACAAATGAATATCATATTCACGGCCAATGAAATAATTCATAATTATAAATTGCATATCATACAAGTATATTCTGCATTTCACTGTACAAAAAATGCATATCCCATCCACATAATTGCATGGCCGGACTCAGCGAAATCTTCCTTGGTCGCGCCTGCGGCTTCCTTCCCGCGCCCGCGGCTTGTTCTTCTCAGCTTCTGATGAGAATATCACTCAGCGAGATTTTCCTTGGCCGCGCCCGCGGCTCCCTTTCCGCGCCCGTGGCTTATTCTGCATATCAATGTATAGAAAATGCATATTTCATCCACACAAATGAATATCACAATCACAACCAATGAAATAATCTATCATAAAAAATTGCATATTATACAAGTATATTTTGCATATCAATTTATGGAAAATGCATATCCCATCCACACAAATGAATATCATATTCACGGTCAAAGAAATAATCCATAATTACAAATTGCATATCATACAAGTATATTCTGCATATCACTGTATGGAAAATGCATATCCCTTCCATACAACTGAATATCACATTCACGGCCAGAAACATAATCCATAATCACAGAATGTATATCATACAAGTATGTTTGAATATCATACATAGACGATGAACCATGGCACGAAGACGATAAAATCAACCAGCGATGAATGGAGGTCGGTGACAATCTGCAACAATGGTGATAATTGTCATACAAGTATATTTGAATTTCATTCCTATGGATATCACAATCGAGATCATCAAGCACAAATTTCTTGATAATTGTCAGCCAAGTCTGAATTTTTCACAATAGCAACTGGACCGCCGCAAGTCAACATGACAAAGGATAGTAAATTTAAGGGTTTTAGAAACGTAACAAACTGAGAAAACACATTGTCAACTATGAAATCAAACACACGACGTAAAATTAGAATGATTTCAGATCACAAAGAAACAAGAACGATATTGAGCTCCACGAATCAACGGAGAACACGTACCTTCAATTCCAAGCCCGACTGTGATTTTTTGGAAGAAGACGGAGGAGATCCAATCAGCTGTTGGTCCCGTTTCCTTGAGGACAATGACTGCGACAGCGAAGAAACGCTAGTGGACGAAGCCGCAGCCGCAGCGGCCTCCGACGTGCCGTACTTCCTCGGCCTCCCCCTCTTCTTCTGCACGATCTCTAAAGGCAGCGAAGGGGCCTTCCCCGCCACCGATTGAGGGTAAAGTGCAGTCGCGCTGGCCCCGTTCGCCGAACCGCCGCCATGGTTGGGTAAAAGGCCGCCGTTGGTGACCTGAGAGCAGGAAGTGGTAACGCCGGAGGCAAGAGCGGAGGTGACGTTAGGGTTGAAAGCGGTGGTGGTTGGGGGTTGAGGTTGGGGTTGTTGTTGGTGGTGGTAGTAGTAGGGGCTCAAAGAGAGAGGGGTCTTCGATGAAGCTTGAAGAGACGCTTCAATGGAGGCACTTGATCTGCGAGAGAGAGGGGTCTTCGAGAGAGAGAGAGAAGAGTGGGGCGTCAATTAAGGGAACTGAATCAGATTTGGATATAATTTGAAAGATGATGAAAATCATATCCCAAAAAAAACGGGTGGGTAAAAAATTTGGTGTGTGCATTTCTCCCAAAATATTGTGCACCTCCCTCTATTTAATCTAGTCCATCCGTTTCATCTTCATCCAATGTCCCAAATTTGTCCACTCGTTTCACTATAAGAGCTTGTTTTACTAGAGCATAAATCTATATATATATATATATATATATATATATTAAAGCTCACTCTTTTTAAACTTGTAGAGTGTTTTTAGATCATGTTGTTGAGATTTTTTTTAATTTGTTATTATATTACTCATTTGACAAAATATACATCATAATTCTTAACAAAATCTCAGCATATAGATGTTGTGTATTTGAATTATTTATTCCAATTCAAAATTCAAACTTATGAGATGTTATTTTGTGGTTAATCTTCTCTTATAAATTTATTTATTTTTAAAATTAATCAAATTTAAACTCTAATTCTATCAAATATTAATAAAATTCTCATCAAATTAATTTTTTTCATTTAAGAAAATTAATTAATTTAACAAAACTTTTGAACTAATTCAAACCTATAATTTACTTATATTAATTTTCACATTCATTTTTCTACCATGAAAATTGTTACATAAATATTTTAAACTTGATATAAGAGTCTAATTTATTATTCATGACCAATAAAAGATAAAAGGAATTTTTTGAATACAAGAACGATGACACTCAAGTCAAGTTGAACAATTTGTATTTATTATGTTTTTATCTAAAGTCTAAACCATTAGTTATTAATATGATTTCTCTCGATACTCTTAATAAACTTTTACAAATTAACTAAATTTTTCATAAGGCCCACAATTGATACTTTCATTTTATAGAACAAATCTTAGGTATAGTATATTGTTACAACTAACTAAATCCTACATAAAACTTGATTTGGTTTGGTTTCAATTAATTAAGAAAAGTTAATTTCTTAATTATTTAAGTTTATCAAATTCGTTAAGATCTTCCTAAGAACATTAATGTTATTTCTATGGAGTCGTTTGCTAACAAATCTATCAAGTTGTTATGATACACAATTAAATTTCATATATCTCAGTTAATTGTTAAATTATTAACTTATATCACGACCAAAAGAATATTGTTAACTTATACATCAATTTTTTAAATGAATGAGAAAATAAGAGCTAACATAGAAACAAGTGAAATATTGTACAAAAATATAAAAAAATATAATTAAATTATTTTAAACCAAATGTAATATACGAACAAGTCAATTTTAAAGATAGAAATATAAGGAAGTAAAATAATTTTAAAACCAAGGTTAGTTTTTAGAAAAAGATAAGCAGCTTATTAAATTGATTTACGAATTTAAAGGTAATTTTTTTTATTATAACAACAATCTAATTTTTAATCTCAAAATAAAATAAAATTTTAGTTGGTTAGAATTTAATTTTAGACAATACAATCATAACACATTTATTATAACAACAATCTAATTTATATACAATACAATCATAATAAATTTATTTTTATTTGCTTACAATGTACTTCAAATATGTCCTTTAGAGTTTAGAAGCTATTTCATAAATAAAGTCCATATTTTAATAGATTAGTTCATATATCCTTTTAGATTTTATGATGTTAGCAATACAAAATCAAAATATTAAAATTTTGTATTTTGAAAATCTCCCTTTCAATTTTCTCTATTTACTTTTAAACCTTTTGATCATAAAAAAGCCCTTGCTATTTCACGCACGAGTAAAATTTCTATTTCACGCACTGTTTCGTACGTGACGTACCAAATGAAGCCGCCCGTGACGAACGAAAGCACTCCGTCCGTGACGGACCACAGTAAACCGTCCGTGACGCACCAACCCCATCCGTGACGACATTCTGATCCGCGATACAATTTTGGAATCGCCATAACTTTTGATTCCCTCGTCCAAACGCGCTGAAATTTGGAGGAGGTATAGTTGACATCTTGATCTTTAATCTGACATTGGAATCACTCAATTCGGAGTTACGTAAAAAAAGTTATACTTCTCCAAAGACGGGACAAAGAAATAGAGATCTCTTAAGCGCCAAGGCGAGTAGAGATATCTCAAACCATTAGAAAGAAGGGATATGATTGCTTCAAAACAAATGGGAAACATTTGACAATCGAGATGGAACAAGCTTTCTATTATCTTTATGTATGACCAATCTTATTGAAATTATAAGCATTATCAAGACTCTAATTTGGTCAAACATAGTTTATTTTAATGTCGGTGTGTATATTACTTGCACTATACTTTTAGATTTATTAAGCCACTAATTAAACTGTCACATAGTATTTTTTGCAATATATATATACATAAAATATATTTTATATCGTTTCATGAATATATTACTTAAAGTTTTGTTACCTTTATGGAATAAATCATTCTCATGCATATTTATAAAAGAAACTTAATTTGTTTAACCGTCTGATTCTTACTTTAATAACATATGATTTACTTGAGCTACATAATCCTTCTCTAATTTTTTAGCATGCTAAAACAATATAATTATTATAATATTTTTTGTTAGTCAATAGCATCTTATATTATCAATTGATATACCGTTAAATATATAGTATATATTTATCCAAACATGTACATGACACATGGACATATAGTAGTTATGTACTATTAACAGACTATAATAAATGTTTTTCTTTTCAAAAACCGGTTTATCTAGGTCTTTGTTTTGAATTACAATGCAAAATCTATCAAGTCATATAATTTAAAAACTGAACATAATCAGAATATGTTTATAAACAATTACTTTATTGATGTTAACATCAATAAAAGAAACTTAATTTAACGCCTTGGTTCATCCGTGACGGACGAAACATGTTCATCCGTGACGGACGAACATGTTTCGTCCGTCACAGATGAACATGTTTCGTCTATCACGGATGAACATGTTTCGTCCATCACGGATGAACATGTTTCGTCCGTCACGGATGAACATGTTTCGTCCGTCACAGATGAACATGCTGATCCGCGACACGATTTTGGAATCGCCATAACGTACTTTTGATTCCCTAGTCCAAACACGTTGAAAATTGGAGGAGTTATAGTTGACATCTTGATATTTAATCTAACGTTGGAATCACTCAATTCGGAGTTATGTAGAAAACGTTATACTTATCAAAATACGGGACAAGGAAATAGAGATCTCTTAAGCACCAAGGCGAGTACAATAACATTTAAGTCGGATTACAATAGCATTGCAATCATGGATCACAATAGGATTACAATGTGCGAGTACAATAGCATTTAAGTCACCTTGCGACCTCGTCTCTTTCTTGTAGAAGAAGGTTCGAACGCCATCAGCTGAGAAACGAATGGAGAAGTATCTCTACTCGCCTTGACACTTAAGAGATCTCTATTTCTTTGTTCTGTCTTTGGAGAAGTATAACTTTTTCTACGTAACTCCGAATTGAGTGATTCCAATGTCAGATTAAAGATCAAGATGTCAACTATAACTCCTCCAAATTTTAGCGCGTTTGGACTAGGGAATCAAAAGTTATGACGATTCAAAAATCGTGTCACAGATCAGAATGTTCATCCGTGACGCACGGATGGGGTTGGTGCGTCACGGACGGTTTACTGTGGTCCGTCACGGACGGAGTGCTTTCGTTCGTCACAGGCGGCTTCATTTGACCCGTGACGGATGAACCGGTGCGTGAAATAGCAATTTTGCCGGTGCGTGAAATCGAAATCGTGTAAAAAAATTTACATATATATATATATTATGTTATATTTTATTAATACTCCACATTTATTCGTTAATCGGGTCGGGTTCGGGTTGCTCGGGTTCGGTCTCGGTAAATTTGGGTTACCAAAAGTTTCGGGCAGGTCGGATCCAAAAGCGGGTCGGTCAGGTCGGTAAAACGAGTTCGGTCACTTTTTGACAACTCTAACTATAAATGATACTAGAACTACATCAGAACACAATCTTAATAAAAATACACGATTTCTATTTCACGCACCGGCAAAATTGCTATTTCACGCACCGATTCGTCTGTCACGGGTCAAATGAAGCCGTCCGTGACGAACGAAAGCACTCCGTCCGTGACGGACCACAGTAAACCGTCCGTGACGCACCAACCCTATCCGTGCGTCACGGATGAACATTCTGATCTGTGACACGATTTTAGAATCGCCATAACTTTTGATTCCCTAGTCCAAACGCGCTGAAATTTGGAGGAGTTATAGTTGACATCTTGATCTTTAATCTGACATTGGAATCACTCAATTCGGAGTTACGTAGAAAAAGTTATACTTCTCCAAAGACAGGACAAAGAAATAGAGATCTCTTAAGCGCCAAGGCGAGTAGAGATACTTCTCCATTCGTTTCTCAACTGATGGCGTTCGAACCTTCTTCTACAAGAAAGAGACGAGGTCGCAAGGCGACTTAAATGCTATTGTACTCGCACATTGTAATCCTATTGTGATCCATGATTGCAATGCTATTGTAATCCGACTTAAATGCTATTGTACTCGCCTTGGCGCTTAAGAGATCTCTATTTCTTTGTCCCGTCTTTGCATAAGTATAACGTTTTCTACGTAACTCCGAATTGAGTGATTCCAACGTTAGATTAAAGATCAAGATGTCAACTATAACTCCTCCAATTTTCAGCGTGTTTGGACTAGGGAATCAAAAGTACGTTATGGCGATTCCAAAATCGTGTCGCGGATCAGCATGTTCATCTGTGACGGACGAAACATGTTCATCCGTGACGGACGAAACATGTTCATCCGTGACGGACGAAACATGTTCATCCGTGACGGACGAAACATGTTCATCCGTCAGGGATGAAAATGCTTCGTCCGTCACGGATGAACATGTTTCGTCCGTCACAGATGAACCAAGGCGTTAAATTAAGTTTCTTTTATTGATGTTAACATCAATAACGTAATTGTTTATAAACATATTCTGATTATGTTCAGTTTTTAAATTATATGACTTGATAGATTTTGCATTGTAATTCAAAACAAAGACCTAGATAAACCGGTTTTTGAAAAGAAAAACATTTATTAGAGTCTGTTAATAGTACATAACTACTATATGTCCATGTGTCATGTACATGTTTGGATAAATATATACTATATATTTAACGGTATATCAATTGATAATATAAGATGCTATTGACTAACAAAAAATATTATAATAATTATATTGTTTTAGCATGCTAAAAAATTAGAGAAGGATTATGTAGCTCAAGTAAATCATATGTTATTAAAGTAAGAATCAGACGGTTAAACAAATTAAGTTTCTTTTATAAATATGCATGAGAATGATTTATTCCATAAAGGTAACAAAACTTTAAGTAATATATTCATGAAATGATATAAAATATATTTTATGTATATATATATTGCAAAAAATACTATGTGACAGTTTAGTTAGTGGCTTAATAAATCTAAAAGTATAGTACAAGTAATATACACACCGACATTAAAATGAACTATGTTTGGCCAAATTAGAGTCTTGATAATGCTTATAATTTCAATAAGATTGGTCATACATAAAGATAATAGAAAGCTTGTTCCATCTCGATTGTCAAATGTTTTCCATTTGTTTTGAAGCAATCATATCCCTTCTTTCTAATGGTTTGAGATATCTCTACTCGCCTTGGCGCTTAAGAGATCTCTATTTCTTTGTCCCGTCTTTGGAGAAGTATAACTTTTTCTACGTAACTCCGAATTGAGTGATTCCAACGTCAAATTAAAGATCAAGATGTCAACTATACCTCCTACAAATTTCAGCGCGTTTGGACGAGAGAATCAAAAGTTATGGCGATTCCAAAATCGTATCGCGGACCAGAATGTCGTCACGGATGGGGTTGGTGCGTCACGGACGGTTTACTGTGGTCCGTCACGGACGGAGTGCTTTCGTTCGTCACGAGCGGCTTCATTTGGTACGTCACGTACGAAACAGTGCGTGAAATGGAAATTTTACCCGTGCATGAAATAGCAAGGGCCTAAAAATATTCCATGCATGGCACGGGTTTTGCCCTAGTATGTATATTAAAATTCTCTCCTTTTGAGCTCCTAGAACGCTTATGGGCCCACCATTCATATATGTCATTTTCTCATTCGTTTTTTTTTTTTAACTAACAAATCATAACAATTTTTATCATTTTTTAAATAATTATTCAAACCTAAGATTTGAAAATTTGAGTCTATAACCACAATTTCACGATCCTATTTTCTCTAACTATATACTCCATCTTATTTGTAAAACATAGGCCCCATTTTTATATTTTTATTTTTATTTCTAAACTTAACTTAGGTTCATTTCTTAATAATAAAGATTTTTTTTTATAAAACATATTAAATCTTCACCTGACTTTTATACATGCAGCTTAACCAAGCATTGGTTATTTGTTGAACGTATAATATAATAGTTTAGATTTGAAAATTTGATCAAGAACGGTTAAGATATATCATAATATAAAAAAACCTTATAATTCTTTATACTCTCTTACTTAATATTTAACATAAATTCCTAAGCCAATATTGGATTATAATTTACAGTGAGTCAATTTAATTTTATATATCTTGAAAATATATAATTAATAAAATATGGATCCCATCTTATCCTCGTATTGCTTTTTCTTAATTACATTTTTGAAGATATTGAATTTACTTTTGTAATATTAATATTATAGCAATTATCACATTTAATATAATAAGAAACTTTAGTTTAGTTTAGATTATATCAGTAGCCGTAATAAACTTTATCTTGATTATTAATAAAGTTAATATTTCAGTATGTATAACAAAGATGTAGTTTTCTATAGTTGAATAAAATATAACTTAATCTATTTAACAATATGATATGATTCTACGTGTATTCATAAGAGTTTATTTACAATGGAAAATTAAATCTAATTCGATTAAAAATTTCTATATGTACTTAAAATAGCAAATCTCTACTATATAATTTTTTTGCTCTGTACAAGGAATTGTACCTAGGGTCTGTTTGGATTTTGCTCTAGAATACATTAAAATGCATTATCTTGTATTAAATCATCGATTTAATGCAAGATAATGCATTCTATTTGGAATCCAAACGGACCCCTAACCCTCGACTCTCAATACTTAATGGTAAATGAATATTTTAATTTGTTTTGTAAAATCTTTTAATGCTTGATATAGCTTTTTTAAAAATACTTCATGTTGCTAATTCTATCAGATTATGCCCATCTATATATATTAATTTTATAATTTTTTTTACTTTTCTTTAATTATAAATACAAGTATTATTGAATAATTTATAAGCTAACAAATCTTACTAAGCATTACAAAAATTACAAAATAAACATGATTTGTTCTACCGAAACTTTTAATACAAAACTACATCTCTTTCACATATTCCTCTATAAATGTAGACCTTCTCAGTTATTTCATAAGATTAACTACAACAGAAAATAGACATTTAAGAGGTAATGCTTAACTAAAGTAGAACTTAGTTATTTCATTTATAATGCATATACCATTTCAAACATAACTTCAGTGTCTGTTTTGCAGGGATTCAGATTTAACATTTCAAACAGAACTGATATTTTTATTCAGGAAATCCATAACTCAGTTACAAGGTAATAATTCAGAACCTATGTGCAACATCGAATATCTAATTTTTATCCTTTCATTCACTCTACTCTATGCAATATTGAATATCTATTTATCATGTTCATCTCAATGTTACACACACACACACACACACACACACACACACACACACACACACACACACACACACACACACACACACACACACACACACACACACACACACACACACACACACACACACACACACACACACACACACACACACACACACACACACACACAGAGAGAGAGAGAGAGAGAGAGAGAGAGAGAGAGAGAGAGAGAGAGAGAGAGAGAGAGAGAGAGAGAGAGAGAGAGAGAGAGAGAGAGAGAGAGAGAGAGAGAGAGAGAGATTACATTTATCACTTTGGATCTGTGGAGGACATCCTCCTTCCATATCTCTTCCCAACCTCCAGACATCCTCATAAAGGAAAAAATGAAACGAAAAGGATATGTTATGGAAGAGATGATTTACAGTAAAGAGAAAGGGTTTGTGGTGATTTTGTCAAAGGGTTTGTGCTGATTTACAGTAAAGAGAAAGAGTTTTGATATTACATAATTCATAGAAATGAAATATAGATTGCACTATTTTCCGTGTGTTAGATTGAGGCATGATTACAAGTTTATGCAGAATCTGCACAACTAGCCACTATATTACCGTTTTCTTTCTTTAATGAGGATGCATGATTATCTTAAAGTTTGTGCAGAATATGCTCAGAGAGGGTATATTAGATACACTGCATAAGTTATATATTATATATAACATATGATTATATTGGATTAAAGAAAATTAAATCTCATACCATTACCAGGTTCCTGTGCAGAATATGCTCAGTTTATATATTATTATAAAAAATTTAATTCCTATAATTTCCTATAATGATCAAATTTTCATGGAGTTGTATATAAGGTTCACTTATTGTAGAGCAAGACACAAGGACAAAACAAAGAAAACTGCTGAAACCTAGAGACATTGAGCAGAGATTCGATTGTGAAGGTATTTTAGTGTGTTTAATTATTTCTATTTAATTTTTTTTTGCGTCTAGGGTTCATGTATAATATCTAGGTTGCTTTCTACTTTCTAAGATTACTGAAACATGCAATGAAGCTAAACTATTTTCTTAGATACAACACTACTAATAATAATATAACCTAAACTATGTTCTTTGCGTACCTTTATGTCTTCTATACCAGCAATACGACTCCAAAATATATTTATTGCTGGTACCAATCCACACAACACCACATGGAATTCCTACACTAAGATTAAATAATCTTTATTAGTTCAAAGATTTAGAAAATTTGTAGCAATTTGAACAAGTATAAAGATAAAGACATGACCTTAGTGTTTATCTTCAATCCCAGTAATATATGTAGATTGGAGACTAATACAAAAACCTGTATTTTCAAGGGATATGATCATAGAGTAAATATTTTGTATGCAAATAATCAATATAAAGCTGAAAGAAATGTATAACTTGCAGTGTAAGTAATAGTATTGCCTTGCAATATTATAACACCAAGAAGGCCATTTGACTTCAAGTACATATCAAATTCTGGTTTCAGTTGTTTAAACTTGCACAAGTAGAACAACCACTAATTAATATATGAATTATATTTTGTATTGTAATGATCAAAATAAAGCTGAAAGAAATATATAACTTGCAGTGTAAATAATAATACCTTGCAATATTATATCACCCAGAAAGCTATCTTACTTCCAGTGCACTTCAAATTATGGTTTCAGTTGTTTGTACTTGCACAAGTAGAACAACCATTAATTAGTATATGAATTAAAAGTAATAAACAAATTGTATATATTGTAAGTTGTATAAGAAATGTACCTTTGTATATATTATTGATCCAGATTTTTAGAAGCAGATATCATAGATATTTATTCCTTCAAACCTATGAAGGAAAATAATAGGGTTAATTCAGTAAATGTACATGATGTAAATAAACTAGAATAGTAGTAATACGTTGCATATTATTAACAAATTGAACTTTGCAATTTCGAATGTTCTACCTTGCACAATATGAAAATATTGAACTTTATGAATCCTTTACTATTTTATTGACTGCTGTTATCGGGCCATGTGGAGTGATTACATGGATTCAGATAGAGGAGAGTAATTGCAAAGGTTGGTTGTGTACTAGATGAAATAATGATTCATTATATATATAAGTTGCAAGTAAATGTAACATTAATGTATAATTTTGTTCTGTTTATCTTCAATCCCAGTAATATATGTAGGATCAACTATAACAGAAGACTCACCTAGAAAAGAAAGGTTGTTCAACAGACTGATTGAAATTTTAGGGTCTTTTTTGAAGTGTTTGTTTTGGATATAAAATCTTAGAAGAATGAAAGAGTAGGTGTGACCTTTATAGAGATGAACAATATAGATAGTTTTCCATTGTTTTAAAACAATGGATCTAGAAGGTTTCAATAAGAAACAAACACCTTTGAAGGAGGACCGACACAGAGAAAGAGAGAGATGGAAGAAAGATATGGATCTGGAAGCTTTGAAAAAGAAAGAACAAGTTAACAAGTAAGGTTTAAAAGACTGACATATATATATATATATATATATATATATATATATATATATATAGAGAGAGAGAGAGAGAGAGAGAGAGAGAGAGAGAGAGGAAGAGATAGAGCTTTAGTGTGCATCGGTAAATGTAAAAGAGAATCCGAACTCTCTAGACATTTATCTGGGCCAACTTTTAAACCCGTTCGATTTATTTAAACGTGGGCCTTATAGTTGATTTAGTATTTTACTTTTACATTGCAGGTTGACTAAAACCTTATGTAGTGTTTGAGCCTAATAAAGCAGTAAATTTTATAAGGCCAATAAGTGATTGGGCCTATATGAATGTTAAAAGCCCAGTATAAATTGTAAAATTTGCTTATAAATAAACATATATGAAATTAATGAACCCGGTACAGAATTCTATTGTACAAATATATTGGGCCGAACTTATGATTTGATTCGGGTCCTTGGGCCTAGCCCATTAAATTTCATCAGACTTACTAAACCGTGTTAAAAGTTGATCATACCATTATTAAAGTTATTACATTAAAAGATCATAAAATTACTAAATACAAAATAGCATGTTCATAAAATATGAAATTATTAAATGCAAAGTTTTAAGACATTATAATATACATATATATATAATATTCAACGAAGAACATGAAGAACAGCGAAGAACATGAAGAACAATCTTCATCAAGAACATTATCTGAATATGTATAATACTTAAACGCAAAAAAAAAATTAGTTTATTAAAAATATACTTATGGGTTAATCTAGATGAAATTAGATTATTTTCGATAGTATGAAATCAGTGAACAATAATAAAACGATTGTAAAAAATGTTACTACACCCCATTAATTGAATCGAAAGTTTTTAACGTTTTACAGTTAAAGGAAAGAGAAAGGGATGAACACAACAAGAACGAGAGAGAGAGAGAGAGAGAGAGAGAGAGAGAGAGAGAGAGAGAGAGAGAGAGAGAGAGAGAGAGAGAGAGAGAGAGAGAGAGATGTTACCTTTATCAACTGTGGATCTCAGGAGAACTATCTTCTTCCAGATCTCCTCTTGAACATGTAGATGCTCTCATCAACCGTTTTCCTCTAGATCTCCTTTTCGTTTTGTTTTGTGTTATACAGATCTCAGTTGTGGAGGTGGAAAAGCAAACAGTTAGTTTCGATCTTTAATTTTAAAAATTGAAAGATGAAATAGGAAAGGTGGCAAGTAGAAAAATGGAAACGGCGGAAGAAGGAAAGTTAGAAATGATTTAGGGTTTGTGTTGTTTCTGTTTTAGTTTTTTTTAAGTCAATGGTCGTATTTACCAACGGTCATGGACCGATATAATAACCAATAGCCCAATATATAAAGGCCGTTTAAGCCCATTAAAACCAAATCTGTTTTAGCCCAATATATAAAGCCCGATATTAGAAACAAATCTGTGTAAGCCAGTATATCACCAGGCCCATTAACTAAATATTGAAGTAGCAGTATTGGGCCAATAAGCCCATTAACAATAATTAATCTACGTAGGACGGTAAAGTATATTAGCTAAGTTAAGTAGATAATATATTCAGACCCATTAATGTATTATTTATATGTTATTGAACCCGATTATATGAAATTAGTGTGCCACATATATGAAATTATTGAATCCGGTTTTATGATATTGTACTAATATTAAAATTTCTTGCTTACTGCGCCACATATATTAATAATGGAAGAAAAATATTGTAACACCCCGGGCCAGAGGTGCTACAGTGCCATAGTCCCGAAGGACTATAAGGCGGGTGAAATAAAAATTTGCGAAACATAACCCATATATATCAAAAGTAGCACAGCGGAAAACCTGTACAACCTGTCCAGAGTTTGAAACCACAATCAAACTTAACCTACAGAAAATACAACACTTTACAAACCAAAAACCAATACAACAAGTTCGACCCATACAAGGTCCAAAACCAAAACGACACGCACAACCAAGTCAAAGTCCAAACCAAAAGAGTAAAGCTTTCGACTCCAAACCGACGGTGATCAGAATCCTCCTTGCTGGCGCTAAATCTGCAAACCCTGATTGACTGGGGGACCCGAAACCCCAGCCAACCACGGTACGTAAACCGAAGTTGGTCAGTCTCACGAAAGACTATGGAAAGACTAGCCCGACCAAAACAGTTTCAAAACCATAGAATTATCATGGCAATCAACAATACCAAACAACAATAGATCATACAATATATACCATATCATACCGACCAATCAACATAAAACACATGCCTAAACACAAACACACTCTATCACATAATCATCCAATACTCAATCTTATCCAATTCTACACGATACTAATCTCTTTCAATCCATCCTAAAACTCATCACAAGCATAGACGAAAAGAACGATCCAATCCAACTTCCTCTCCATTCCTAATAATGCCTCAATCAACAACTCTAAGCGCATACACATATCTTACTACTGACTTACAACCAAAGCTAACCAAATATACAGAACTCACTACTGCACTAACACTACAAATCCAGTTAACCTTCACATCAACAAACACATAGGCATCAACGAAAATAATCATTACATAATACAATCATAACCAAAATAACGACCAACTCATACATTCAAACCCAACTCATGCATTCAATTTCAAACCATGTTAACCCACACCCTCCAGATGGGAAACCAACCTTCCTAATCAATCAACATAACCAACCGGCGACCAAAGTCTAACACAAAACCGATAATCAAACACCCCACCAATATTCGTAAACAAAACCACTAACTAAGCATACAACCAATATTCAAGTACACAACTCATAACCGAGCACACAACCAATAATCAACACACAACCAATAATCACACACACAACCAATATTCAAGTACACAACCACTATTCAACACAAAACCACTTAATCGGTATAAAACCAATATCAACACATAACCAACACGCACAACCACCAACACCTCCAATCCAACCTCCGTCTCCACCACCACATCACCGGGTGAGACAATCAACACACACTTTCCGGATGGGACTTTCACCATCCAACCCTTGGTCCTTAACGACGTAGGCGTGCACCCTACGCGGTTTGGTGAGACTATCATCACCTGACCCTTAGACTCTGAATTAACACTGGCCCTTAACAACGTAGGCGACACTCGGTCCCTACTATGTTTGGTGAGGCTATCATCACCTGGCCCTTGGACTCTCAATCAACAACAATCCAACCACCACACCGACAACCAATCAATTATTACACACGACCTCTATTAACCCATTTTCACACACATATATATATATATATTCAACCAAGAAACTTTAAAATTAATAATCCAATCAATCCACGACAATCAATCCACAACTATCAATCCATATCAATCAATCCCCCACAATCAAACAACAACAATCAATCCACATCAGTCAATCTACAACACGGGACAATTACTAATGTACCCACACATTCACACACACACACAATCCAACACACGCACACACACATTCAATCCAACACACACATACGATCCACACACACACACACACATTCAATCCAACACACACATACGATCCACACACACACACACACACATTCAATCCAACACACACATACGATCCACACACACACACACACATTCAATCCAACACACCCACACGATCTAACACACACACACGTGTCAACAGACACTATCAACAACAATCAATCACATTTAGTCACAATTGACTACCACGTCAACATTTAATCAAATACGATACAAGACAAATCATATCACACGCACATACCCATATTCAACCAAGCAACGGTAAACTTAATTATGAAATAAACTGGGCATAAAACAATTTATAAAAATATAAGTTAGCAAGAATCCTCTTGCCTCAAGTCGAACCACAACGACCTCAGAGATCTCCAACCAACTCGAACGAACCTGCGAAATCAATCCGAGCAAATCCCTGGCATTAATTACTTATCCAATCCACAACCAAATAAAACCCCAATTCAAACCCTAAAATCAAACCCTCAAAAATTCAGCAAACCATACACACAAAATCAACCCAATTCCTCACTTAATTCCTCTTCAACTGCCCATGAAGAACAATTCACCATCAATTCGGACCACCATACAACATCAATTTGAACCACAACATCAATTTGAAATACACAACATCAATTCGAACTAACCCAACATCAATTCGAACTAACCCATAAGCTTACCTTGTCGGTAGACCGAGGAGGCTCCTCGTTGCCGAAACCACACCGGAACCAGCAGCAGCAACTCGGACAGCGGCGCAACTCAGCACAGACAGCGGTGAGACGAGCAGCAATACGGCTCCACAGCAGCAGCGAAGACAGCGGCGATGGTGTCCGGGTCGGGCTCGCCGGAGGGAAAGCGACTCGGCTGGGCTTGGCTGCTCAGCGAACGGAGGGAAATCAGAGGGAGAGAGCCGGATTCGGGAGGAAGAAAGCTACAGTGCACAGGGGGAGATCGGGAGAGACAACCGAGTGATAGGGATTTTATCCCCAATTTTCCCATTTCTCCCCTTTTAAGTAAATCCCATAATTAATTTACCACTTTTCCATTACTATCTTATTTGGGGTATTTCAAATATAGATGAACATGAACTTCATGAAGAACAATCTAGATTAAGCTAACATTTCGAACTTAAAACCCAAAAAAAATTAATGAAATGCGAGCCTGATATTATACTATATTTCTATCCGAAATTTGTAAAATTTTAAAATAATGAAATCACAGAACCAGTCACAATCACTGAAATTTGTCAAAATATGTACAAATTTTTAACAGAAGGAAATTTATGATTTCAAACATCAAATTATCTCCAGAGAAATAGAAAAAGAGAGATTTATCGATAGAGAAGGAAAGCTTACTTTTCAGTAATCTGGATTTCATTTTTGCGTTCATCCAGATCTCCTTTTCAAGCGCGTCGTGGGTTTGCATGTGACCCCTCTAATTTCACTTCCGATGTCCTCATCAAGTCGGTTTCAAATCATAAGCATGATAAAGAGAAAACTTGAATTAGAACCTATTTTTTCATTTTCTGAGGTGTCTAAAAACGTAGAAAGAAATAGATCTTAATACTCATTAAAAAAACCATACCTGTTGTTTCGCTTCGGTCAGTTTATAGATCTCCATTTGGAAGCAAACTTAATCCCCCAAAATGAGACCCGATTTTGTAAATGGATCTGCATGTTCAAAGGATTATAACTGGATCTGAAGTATTTGAAAGTCGAAAGTCAAAGGATTTGACGTTTCGAGAGAAATAGAAAGAGAAAGAGGAAGAGGAAGAGAAACACGAAGCTTGGATTGATGGCGAGATCTGGAAAAGGAAAGAAAGAGAGATTTCCGGATTGAAATAGCCATGGATGGCGAGATCTGGAAAAGGAAAGACAAAGAGATTTCTGAAAAGTTGAAACAGAGGCGGTGACAAATGAGGTAAGATTTGAGGGTTAGGTCACGGAATAACATTTTCAAGGATTTGGGTTAATGGGCCACTTTCAGATATCTGTCCCCAGAGATGGAATTGAAGTTAATGGCCCGGGTAACGTGTTGGATTGTTTGGGCTTCTGGTTTAATGGAAAAGTAGGTATTAATAAGTCATCGACCCATAAGTAAATTCGGCCCATAAGTTAATTAATTTTTTTACAAATAATTATTAATTTTATATAATAATAAAATAATAAATAAATATTTACATTTATTAATGCAATGTTGAATCAGTTTTTATTAAAGTACTTTCATGAATTTATGTTTTTTTAATAACATCCAATATTAGATTTGTAAAATACTATATCTTATTTAATTACTATTTTAAATTATGTAGGTAAACATGTTTATGTATTTTAATAAGATTAAAATAAATGATTGTTATGTAGATATATTTATTTAAATGTTTATATCTTAGTTTGTCAGGGTGATTTTGTTATGGACGAATTAACCCGACATAACAGAACGTTGAGATTGGCTGCTATTAGAGAGAAACGACAACAGACAATTTCAAATGGATCAGGTTAATATTTTGCATTTTTTGTTGAAATTTTGTCTAATAAATAGTAATATGAACTTTAATATAAATATTAATTATGCATGATCTACACTTGGAGGTACTCCCAATTATTTCATTAATGATCGTATCCCAATGTCCGACATTTCAAATGGTTAGTAATGGTTATTACAGTAGATTATCTATTTACTTCAATTTTTTAATTTATATTGTAATTAGTGTTTGATGTTCCTCGAAGACATATAAGTTTAATATCATTGTGTCGAAAAAAAATTAATGTTTAAAATAAAGTTAAATATGTTTATAGTTATAACAAAAATTAATTAGATTAGATTGTTTGCTTATTTATAAACAAAAACTATCTATCATTATTTATTTCTTTAATGTTCAGGTACAACAAATTCATCTACTCCGACGACTTTGCACTACAGAACTGATCAAAACGTTCATAATTCACTTTTACCTGTTAGTGTTCCAGACAAAGAAAACTATGGTGCAGTTCAATTGTACAATGTCATGCTTACAGAACAAAATCATCTGCAAAATGTCGAACAAGGTATGGTATTTTTTAAAGTGGTATGAAATGAGTGATTTATTAATTTATAATATTTAATATTTATTTTCATGCTAAAATAGTATTTAATATTTATTTTCAATCTAAAATAATATTTAATATTTATTTTCATGCTAAAATAATATTTAATATTTATTTTCATGCTAAAATTATGCTTAATAAAGTTATGGAGAGTTCCGTCTCTCTTTATATAATGTAATTTTTTATATCTTTAATTTGTTTAGTCAATTTGTCATTTTCATTTTAAATAACTAATCAAATATATATTGAAACAATGATTATTCGTTGGTTAAAATATACAATTTTTACAAATGTAAAATAAAATAGACAAATCTCGTGCAAGGCACGTGTATTACACTAGTTAATCTTAAAGCACATTTCACTTCTTCAACTTGAGTAATAGGGCAAAGGCGCCATGAATTGTGATGTCCAAGCTTTTGATCGGGCGGAATACTGGTGTACTTAGAGCATTTTTAACGGGGGCTCTTAGATGGGTCTCATAGAATTTTTTTAATATAATAATCAAATGAAGCTATAAGACCCTGAAAGAGTCCCCAGATTCAGCTATTTCATGAGACCGTCCCATGGGTATAAGATATAAGGCGTGTTTGGCGCTTACTTTTTTTTTGCCTCTGTTAAGAGCAAAACGACACCGTTTCGGGGCTGGGAGCAAACGCAGCCTTATCAAAGGCTGAGGGACAGTGCCACGCGGCACCATTTCATTGGTGGGCGCTAGAGCGCCCGATGGGTGCCGCGTGGCACGTTATGGATGGCCAGGATTTGTTCTTGGCCGTCCTTTATTTAAAAAATAAAATTGATTTATTTAAAAATTGGTGTGTTTAAAAAAAATACCATAATTCTAATTATATTTTTCTCTATCCATAGACATCCATTTTGGATATATTTGGTAGAATTTAATTTTTTTTTTGTATTATAGGTTTAAGGAAGTGAAAATAAATCATTTTATTATTATTATTGGGGGTTTAAATAAAATAAATAGCAATTTAATTTATTTAATATGAAAATTACATTGTAAATAAATTTTAGAAATTTAATGTATTTTTTTATAAATTTTAATATAATTAAGTCCAAATAGATCATATTTTATGGTATACTAAAACTATTTTAGGGTATACTAACTACTTTTTTAATATTATGGTGTACTAACTATTGTTTTAAATAATATAACAAAATAGGAAAAAAAATGTAAATGATTTTTTATTTGCCTATAAATAAGATGACATCCCAATTGCACAACTCACACAATCCTCTATCATTTATCTCTTGTAACCTCTCATTCATTTCTTCTATTCTTTCATCATGAATCAAAACCAAGATGACATCCCAAATAACTTTGGGGATTTGTCATTAGATGTGTATGATCCTTATAATATGAACTACACACAACTCCTCTCACAAAATCAGTACACTTACGGAGGTGCATCTCAGTCAATGGAGATGCCAAGCTTTAGCACACAACCTCAACATGTTGTTGAGTCACCAGATCAAACTCAAAGCAGTGGTCGTGGTCGTGCTGCTCGTGGTGGTGATGCCGATGACGCCCAAAAATACACGAAATGCGCCTGGAGTAAGGCTGATGATGTGCTCCTCATCAGTGGGTACTTAAACACCACTAAAGATCCCGTAACCAACACCAATCAGACATCTGAGACATTCTGGAAGCGAATTCAAGGCTACTGGAACACTTACAAGAAACCAGATCAAGGTGAGCGAACTTTGAAAAGTGTTAAGAATAGATGGCATACAGTTACTCCTTTAGTGAATAAGTTTGTTGGTACATATCACCATGCATGTGCTCATAAAAGAAGTGGGGAGTCGGAGGACGATGTTATAAAGACTGCACATGAGTCATTTTTTAAGGGAAACGGGAAAAAAGTTTTTATATGAGCATGCATGGGAGGCTCTTCGATACGAGCCAAAATGGAGCTTTTCTTATTTGCACCAGGCCAGCAGGATGAACCAAAGCTCGGGAAGTGCCCCAAGCTCGAAAAGACCGTCTACTGATATGGAAGGCTCTAATCAAGATACTCCAACGAGTGGTTTCACTGGGATTTTTGAGCGTCCTGAGGGCATTAAGAAGGCTAAACGAAAGGGGGGGAAATTTGCATCCATAAGTTGTGCTGAAGATGATGGAGAAAGTATGCTCGAAAGAAAAAAAAATTGCATCCAGAGTAACGTCCATGAATTGGAGATGGCAAAGGTGGCACGAAAGAGGGAGAAGCAAGCGCAATATCTTAGGATCAAGACCATGGAGATTGAACAAAAGACCAAGGAGATGGAACAGAATAATATCGATAGGAGCAGGAAGTGGGACATGCTCCAGTGGTTGATGGGGAAGCATGATTGCACACCGGAGGAGGAAGTTGTCAAAATGCAATTGATGAAAGAATTCGCCTCTTAAGTGTTATCCATGTAGTTGTGAATATGTCTTTGTAGTTTTCCGCTTTGCATGTTTTTTTTTTCCGAATGCATGTTTCAATCTTGTTATGTATCTTTCAATCTTGTAATGCATATTTCAATATTGTAATGCATCTTTAGATCTTGTAATGAAAGCTTTTTTAATGTAATGCAAGTTCAATTATGTGATACCAATGCTTCTTTGTTTTTTTACTAAGCATAGAGATGCTTTAACTAGTTGACATTTTCTATAATTTCATGTGGTGTAGAGTCATGTAGAGAAAGCAATTGATTGCTTCTGCAAAGCATAGCATGTGATACCATGCTTCTTTGTTTAACTAGTTGGCATTTCCTAGAATTACAGAGATTTATATAAGTGAGGATTTACAATGGTTTAGTCACTCCTCATTTCTTGAAATCTCTAAAAATTTCTAGTTCATCCTCAAATTCCTCAAACTCAAACCCTTTACTTTCTAGCGATAGCTCTGAAGATGGTGAATACGAAAGAATTACACAAGAAGCGCTTGATGCGTGTGATGCACTTCAAGAGCGTGCTCGACACCGCAGAAACAATGCAGAACCAGGACGTGTTCGACGTCGTCGAAAGTATATTGAGAGAAATAGGGAAGAAGGCTATGAGCGGCTTTACAGAGATTATTTCTCTGATCAACCAACTTATCCAGATGATTTCTTCCGACGTAGGTTCAGAATGAGCAAGGAAGTTTTCAAGCGCATTGTGGAAATACTAGGGAATGGAATGTAGTACTTTCAACAAAGGTCAGATGCAAGAGGTAGGCCTAGTATATCTGCATTACAAAAATGTACTAGTGCCATACGTATGTTGGCATATGGAACTGCTGGTGATGCTTGTGATGAGTATATTCGTATTTCTGAAGGAACCGCAAGGCATTGCTTAGAGCATTTTGTTGATGGAATATGTAACACCCCCAAATCATAACCCATTTGAAAGGCATTACCGCCAGTGATTTCGGAATCTCACCTCCGAAACCACCCAAGGCTAAACCGGATTATTCAAATCATACATAACATTTATATAATCCATAAACCAACGGTTCAAACATAAGTCAGGGGATTACAACCCAAACCCCATAGGATAAAACATTGTTTCAGAGTAAATACATAACAGAAGTCTTTAAAGGTAAAACAAGTTTTGACCATAGCGATCAACGCCAAGGATCTCAACCTGAATAAACTTATCAAAAACATTGTCCGTCATAGTCGTTCTTAGCCTTCATTGGGTGGCAACTTGTCTGATGTGCCGAATCGAACGGATGACACCAGCCTACATGCAAAGAACAATGTTCGTGGGTTAGTCTAATGAAAGACTATGCAAGGATACAAAGCAGAGTGGTTCTAAGTAGTCGTATTAGGTTAGACTCATCGTTTCTCGGATAATAACCGATAACGATAGCCAACCACCATACTGCTACTAGAATATATCAAAAGACATGAGCGAGGGAAGACTCCAACAGAAATGAGTCTTATAGGAATTAATCCAAGAGAAGACTCCAAAAGGGCGAGTCTTATCGAAAGCATGATAAATGTCTGGAAGATTATAAGTTCATATATATATATACATATACATTTAAAGACTGACTGAGATGCTTCGGTCCACGACCAACCTCACCGTATAATGCGAATCACCGCATGATACGAATCCAGATCGGAAAGAGAACGTACTACATTCAAGTCAGGGCGAATTTTCTAGTTGCACTATCACCTAGCTGCACTACTCGCCGGAGGTAATTTAATTATGTGCACTCGGGCACTTATCTTATTTAATTTCAAAACGCTCATTCACGTTTCAAGCTTTTAAAATCTCATCCTCGGCGGATATTGAGATATAGAGAGTTGGGACTAAATCCCAGAGATTGGCATCAGCTGTTGTGCACATCCCCTATACTCGGATAGGAGAAGGTCATGACCAAAGAAAAGTGTTGGGGCCTGGACATCCCATCCACTTGGTTATAAAGAAACGACTAGTACTCACTAAGAGATACCGAGTAGCGTTCCTACGAATACTCGTTCTAACTAAACAGTTCAGAACAAGCAAATAATAATTTCAAAGCCATCAAGGCTAACATCCTAGATATATTTCAATCTAGATCATATATATATATTAGCGTTGTTCTAGCAGATATACAACCTATTATAATATTCATTTTATCTTTCCAAAGATATTTCATAAAACGATTCCAGACATGAACAATAATCAATCCAAATTAATTAACAATTAAGCAATTGATAATTAATAGAAATATGGAATGATAAGCAAGAGCGAACCGCCACTTGCCTTGGATCTGACGAAAGCTCCGAAAGCTTAGAATAAAGGGTTTCCGAGTCCGGAACGGGAACAAATCCTGGATAAAAAAATCCATATGGAACGACCCATAACAAGACCTCAATTTAGATTCAATATCTATATACGAATCTAATGGAATGCGAATCAAAGAACGGGGCCTTAGCCCATGCCCAACACCACAACACTCAACCGGCATGGCTGCCGCGGGGGCGGCAGGCACATTACCGCCGGGTGCGATGCACAGGCAGGGGCGGAGGGCAGAGGCGACAACGAGCACAACTCACCCAAATCAAACCCCTTTGGCTTCGATTCTCCTTTTCTCGATTCTACCACCTTATTAAGCTTCCAACAAGCTTCAAAAGCCTCCTGAGAACGGATCAAAACAACGCCCAAACAACCACGAAAATCGGATTCAAAGTTCAGCAAAAGTCACAAAATTTAAAGGTGAAATCAGTGGCTTGCAAGGGTTTTCTTACCAGCTTTCGATCGACCTCTAGTTCGAATCGAGCTTGGATATTTTTCTCACCCTTTTAAGCAACACCTCACCTTCAATATGCAACTTTGATCTCGCCAAACGAATGACAGAATCGATCAGAAATCGATCTCAAAGTTCAGCTCAGGAACACATTTTCTGGTTTTTTACAGAAAAGAGGAGGACGAAGATGGTGAGGAGTGATTTTCCAGCTTCTCCCATGGCGTCTCCTCTTCTTTTATAGCCAAAACACGAAGAGCCCTTGATGGACAGGTATACCAGGAGGTGAACAAGCTAGTCCCCCTAGCCTTGGCGAGTCAGCACGGCCAATTTCCAAGCCCGCCAAGTTGCCTGCAGGTGCTGATGTCCGTGCTTCTGTCAGCGGCCGCGGGGCGCGGTAATGGCCTTGCCGCCGGGTGCGGTGAGGGCCTTGGCCGACTCTTTTGGCTTTTGTCGTCACTTACCATAAGTGGTAAATTTTACTTAACCCCGGGTTAAATATATTTGTACACGAACAAGCTTTTAAGCCAAAAATACCTTAACTGTATTTTATATTGCTCAGAAAAATATTACAGAGGCCAAACATTATACAGAATGTTCATACGTCTCCGAATTTAATCTGACTTGCAATATGGGCTTAAGAAAATTTGAAATTTATTCGTACAAATATACGGGATATTACATCACTCTCCCCTTAAAAGAAGTTTCGACCCCGAAACTTAGGTCGCAAACATCTCGGGAAAGCGTCTACTCATATCCTCTTCCGTTTCCCAAGTCTCCCAGGTAACATCCTCGGTTCTTGACTTGGACCATAGAATTCGTACCAAAGGTACGACCTTGTTGCGTAACTGCTTCACACGACGCTCTAGAATGCGTACGGGTGCTTCTTCATACGTACCGTCTGTCTGAATCTCAATATCTTCATAGCTCAGCACATGAGATTCATCTGGCACATATTTCCTCAAGAGAGAGACGTGGAACACATTATGCACAGGATGTGCTGATGGCGGCAATGCCAACCGGTATGCTAGAGATCCTACTCTATCAAGAATCTCAAATGGTCCCACGTAGCGAGGATTAAGCTTTCCACGTTTACCAAATCTGAATACTCCTCTGGATGGAGACACCTTAACAAACACCTTGTCGCCAACCTCAAATTCGACATTCCTACGCCTCGGGTCTGCGTAAGACTTTTGTCGACTCTGGGCTGTCAACATTCTTTGTCTGATCAATGCAATATCTGCAGCAGTTCTCTCGACCAATTCTGGTCCGAGAAGAATCTTGTCGGCCTTCTCATCCCAACAAATTGGTGATCTACACTTCCGACCATACAAGGCTTCAAATGGAGCCATTTTGATCGTAGCATGCCAACTATTATTGTATGTGAACTCGATTAGACTCAGGCTGTCTTCCCAGCTAGTCGGACGATCGAGTACACACGCTCTCAGCATATCCTCCAAAGTCTGGATAGTCCTCTCAGACTGTCCATCCGTTTGAGGATGAAAGGCAGTGCTAAATCTCAGCTCGGTTCCCATAGCATTGTGGAGTTCCTTCCAAAATCTGGATGTGAAACGACCATCACGATCCGAGACAATGGTTTTGGGAATGCCATGTAACCGGACAATCTCGTGCAAAAACACTTCGGCTAACTTCGGAACTCCCCACGTTGATTTGATAGCCACGAAGTGCGCACTCTTTGTAAGTCTGTCAATAATTACCCATATAGCATCCTTCCGGGTTCTAGTCTTGGGTAATCCAGTGATGAAGTCCATAGCAATATCTTCCCACTTCCACTCTAGCACTGGAAGAGGTAATAGTTCACCGCCTGGCCTACGGTGCTCTATCTTGACTCTCTGACAAGTCAAGCACCTTGCCACAAATTCTGCCACATCCCATTTCATGTTTGGCCACCAGAATTTCTTCCGGAGGTCCTTATACATTTTGCTAGAGCCAGGATGTACAGAGTAAGCTGATGAATGGACTTCTCTCATTACCAATTGGCGAAGACCATCAATGTCAGGCACACAAATACGGTCTTGAAACCAAAGTGATCCATCCTCCTGAACCATAAAACTGAAACCCTTCCCATTCAACACTTCACTGCTTAGCTTTACTAGAATGATATCGTCAATCTGCTTTTCTCGTATTTGATCAAGTAGCGTAGCCTGAATTTCCAACATACTCAGGTATCCTCTACGTTGATCATACAACACTTCGGCTTCACGCATCATCTGGTTCAGTTGGGCTTGAGCAGTGAGAAGTGCCACTACCATTTCAGGTGGTGTCTTTCGGCTTAGTGCATCGGCTACCACATTAGCCTTGCCCGGATGGTAAAGCAGTTCAAGATCATAATCCTTAAGTAGTTCTAACCAGCGTCGCTGTCTCATATTCAACTCCTTCTGAGTGAATACATACTTGAGACTCTTGTGGTCCGTGAAGATTTGAAATCTTACACCATATAGATAGTGTCTCCAAATCTTCAATGCAAACACTACTGCTGCTAATTCCAAATCATGGGTCGGATAGTTTTCTTCATAGGTTTTTAGTTGTCGAGATGCATAAGCAATCACTCTGCCCTTCTGCATCAACACACAACCCAAACCACTTTTAGAAGCATCACTATAAACCACATACTCATCATTCCCTTCTGGCAATGCTAGAACAGGTGCAGAGGTTAAGCACTGTTTCAACTTCTGAAAACTGGTCTCGCACTTGTCATTCCAGACAAATTTCTTATGGACCTTGCGGAGTAAACCGGTCATAGGTAGAGCGATCTTAGAAAATCCCTCTACAAACCGTCTATAGTATCCAGCAAGTCCAAGAAAACTGCGCACATCCTTCACATTCTGAGGACGTTTCCAAGTTGCCACAGCTTCAATCTTCTGGGGATCGATCATCACCCCATTCTCATTGATCACGTGGCCTAAAAAAGCCACTTCTCTGATCCAAAAGTCACATTTAGACAATTTCGCATAAAGCTCATTTTGTCTAAGAATTGACAAGACAATTCGCAGATGTTCCTCGTGAGCTTTCTCACTCGGAGAGTAAATCAAAATATTGTCGATGAAGACCACCACGAACTTATCCAAGTACTGGTAAAAACATCGGTTCATCAAGTCCATGAAGACGGCAGGAGCGTTGGTAAGTCCAAATGGCATAACTACAAACTCGTAGTGACCATATCTCGTCCGGAATACTGTCCTCGGAATATCTTCCTCACGAATCCTGAGTTGGTGGTAACCGGATCTCAGATCGATCTTGGAAAAGACTTTTGCTCCCTGCAATTGATCTAACAAATCATCGATCCTGGGCAAAGGATACTTGTTCTTGATCGTAACTTTATTCAACTCACGATAGTCGATGCAAAGTCTAAACGATCCATCCTTCTTCTTAACAAACAAAACCGGAGCACCCCAAGGTGATGCACTCGGTCTTATATATCCTTTGTCAAGAAGATCCTCCAGCTGCTTCTTCAGCTCTTGCATCTCGGCAGGAGCCATCCGATACGGTGCTTTAGAAATTGGTGCAGTACCAGGCTCAAGATCAATCGTAAACTCTACGATGCGATGCGGGGGTAATCCAGGAATTTCCTCCGGGAAAACATCCGGGAATTCCCTAATAACTGGAATATCAAGTACTGATGGTTCATCTTCCTTGGGCTCATCCAGGTAACAGAGATACCCGGCACAACCTTGTCGAAGTAGCTTAAACGCAGCCATCGCATTGATGAGCTTGCCGTTATCCGCTTCATTTCGACCCTTAAACTTACATGTATGCTGGCCCTCTGATGAAACCGTTACAGTCCTTGAATTGAAGTCGATTACCGCTCCATGACGCGTCAACCAATCCATACCAAGGATAATGTCATAAGGAGCCATATCAATGCAGATCAAATCTGCGTTGAATTCCTTACCTTGAATGGTAACTGGGAATTCTGACAGACGTTTGGTTCCCACTAATTGGTTTCCATTAGGAAGACTCACAACAAAAGGCTCACAAGCTTTGTTGCAAACTAATCCTAACTTGCTAACACAGCTCTCAGAGATAAATGAATGGGTAGCACCCGAATCAAACAAAATGCATACTGGGGTAGAGTGAAGGTATAGGGTACCTTGAGCAATCGGAGTGTTGGGTCCATCCGCCTTACGCATTTCGTACAAGCGCTGACCTTGTCCTCCGGACACCGCTGGGGCTTTCCCCTTGTTCTGAGCAGTAGTCTGAGTCGACGGACTGGGACTCTCTACTGGCTTGAATCTAGGCCGGTTGCTTTGATTCACAGATCCCTGCTGTGACTCAGCACCCATCTGTCTGTTCTTTGAACAAAACGTCTGCAAATGTCCTTCTTTGCCACAAGCAAAACAAGTCTTCTTCTCCCTAGGACACACGTTACTCTTGTGTCCTAGCGTACCACAGTTAAAACATTGGATAGGCTTCTTACTTTGGCCAGACTGCTGTGTAGACCCACTCTGAGTCATCTCAGTCTTTGCCCTGCCAGATTTAGCAAAATTCGACGGCAGCGCAGGACGTTTAAAACCACTTGCCTGAGATTGATTCTGCATAGATCTCTGGCAGTTGCGTCTTCTAGTTGACTCCTCGAGAGTCGCCTCCACTTTATAGGCTGCATTCACATATTGCTCCAAAGTAGAGCAAGTGTGGTGCATCATCCATGGCTTAATATCAGGACTCATCCATTCATGGAAGTACCTAATTTTCTGCTCTTCACTGGATACTTCTGGTCCAGCGTACTGCAGTAGATGATTGAACTTTGAAGCAAGCTCAGTCACCTTCAGCCCATCAGTCTTTGGATATAAAAACTCTTTGCGTTTCTCCTCCCTCATGGCTTGAGGAAAGAAACGATCAATCATTTTAGTCTTGAACATTGCCCAGTTCAACTCAGGGCTGTCTGCAAGACCACTACTTTCCCACCATTCACTGGCATCTTCTTTCAGTTGAAGAGATGCTATATGCACTTTCTCAGCTTCAGTGCATTCCACGTTACGGAATAATCTTTCCATATGGGAAAACCAGTGAGTTACACGAACTGGCTCACCCTTCCCATTGTAACAATCGGGTCTCATAGAAGTTATGGTCTTTAGAGCTCGACCATAATTGTTTCTATTCCCGTCTGCATTGTCTTGTATCACGGGTTCCTGAACTTCTGGTGCTCCAACCCTGGGAACTGGTGGAGGAATTGGCACTCCTTGTGCCTGAGGTGCATTTGGTCGTAGAGCGTCAGCCATTGCTTGCATCACAATCCCTCGGATTGCTGCAACTGCTACCTCATCGAATACCATAGGGGCATTGGCCGGAGCTTGGCCATTGCCCTCAGGGTTAGCATTGGATGCAGAGTCATGCACCTCCTCAAGGTTTGCAGCATCCCTTCCAGCTAGTCTGAGATGACCACTAGGTCCAGTACCGTTACGGTTGTTTCTCGTGTTCACCATCTGTTTACCGATCAAATTCCAAGGATTCGTTACATTAATATCTCTTTAGCATTTTAAATGTAATAAAATCAACTCAGAATAGATCAACTTGGTAATATATATATATGATGAACTTCTTAACATCGCCGCAAGGTTCAACAAAATTCATTCTTTAGAGCTTTTGACAAAATTGCTCTAAGAATTTAGTACTACATCATATAATATCCGACTATTATACATAAGTACTACTATTTGTTATACTGGTCCTTTCTTCACAGACCCCTAAAACGTTTCCTGTATGGAATGCTACTCATGCAAGGCTTCTTTGGATGAGGCTCCTCCTCAGAATCAGATGACTGATCTCTCGCCTGACTTGGCCCTGGGGCACACAATTCATTCTTGGATTTCGGTGTCCTTGGCCTTATACGAGAATCCTGACCATTCTGACTTTCCTCTCCAATTCTTGCCTGTCTTTGAGCACGTTCCATTTCTTCAATCTCACGTTGACCTTCCTCTCTCCTCTGTTGGCTCTGACGAAGGATCCCACGTAACTCGGGACTTGACCTTCGCCTTCTTCGAGCACGAAGAGGTGGAGCGTCTTCCAAATCATAGCGTGAGTTGTTATCCTCCCCGAGACCATACTCGATGTAGAGTGCTTCCCACTCTGCGTCAGTCAACGGTACATACTCAGGCTCAACTAATGGGTCTGAGTAGATAGCTTGCATTCCAGGATCTTCCTGGTCCACTAGTAACTGCCTCATCTCTTCAAGCTCTTGTTCTTGTCCCCCTTGGACTTCTTCAGGGCTTTCTTCTTCCTGTGGATCCTCTTCTTCGGGATCTTCCTCAGGATCTTCCTCGGAATCCATCCCGGGGACTGACTCAATTTCTGCATCTTCATCAAGATATTCTCCGGTGTACCCTGACGTATCACCGTCAATGTCTACCTCCATAGTCTCTTCATCTTCTTCTTCTTCTTCTTCTTCTACTTCTTCCTCATTCCCTTCCGGAATAGTGTTAATCGTGTAATCGTTGTCGTAATAGCCTTGGGCATACCTCTATGGCTCAACCCTTGATGGTACAACAGGTTCCACGACTGGAATCACCGCATTATCGGACCTCAACATCACTGATTCGGGAAGGACGAGCTTCACCTCCTCCTTATCCTCTAGTGATTTGCTTGAGCTTCCGATTTGGAAATGCCGCTAGGGAATAGGAAGGTTAAATCTGTCGGGAGATGATGGAGCCATCTCATTCTCCTCCGAGTCCCTTTGAAAGGATAAGCACGCGCCCATATCCTATAGGCGACGAGAAGGAAATTAGTCTTTCTAAATATAGAAGTTTGCTTTCCATATTAGACCAAAGAAGAAGGCACGACTATGAACGGTATTAAGATATGTCTTTTCAAATTCAAGTTCTTTGAAAACTTTCCTCAGTATAAAACGAGTAAATGGTTTGTTAAATACCCAACTCATTTTAAAACTTGGGCTCTGATACCAGATCTGTAACACCCCCAAATCATAACCCATTTGAAAGGCATTACCGCCAGTGATTTCGTAATCTCACCTCCGAAACCACCCAAGGCTAAACCGGATTATTCAAATCATACATAACATTTATATAATCCATAAACCAACGGTTCAAACATAAGTCAGGGGATTATAACCCAATCCCCGTAGGATAAAACATTGTTTCAGAGTAAATACATAACAGAAGTCTTTAAAGGTAAAACAAGTTTTGACCATAGCGATCAACGCCAAGGATCTCAACCTGAATAAACTTATCAAAAACATTGTCTGTCATAGTCGTTCTTAGCCTTCACTGGGTGGCAACTTGTCTGATGTGCCGAATCGAACGGATGACACCAGCCCACATGCAAAGAACAATGTTCGTGGGTTAGTCTAATGAAAGACTACACAAGGGTACAAAGCAGAGTGGTTCTAAGTAGTCGTATTAGGTTAGACTCATCGTTTCTCGGATAATAACCGATAACGATAGCCAACCACCATACTGCTACTGGAATATATCAAAAGACATGATCGAGAGAAGACTCCAACGGAAATGAGTCTTATAGGAATTAATCCAAGAGAAGACTCCAAAAGGACGAGTCTTATCGAAAGCATGATAAATGTCTGGAAGATTATAAGTTCATATATATATATACATATACATTTAAAGACTGACTGAGATGCTTTGGTCCACGACCAACCTCACCGTATAATGCGAATCACCGCATGATACGAATCCATATCGGAAAGAGAACGTACTACATTCAAGTCATGGCAAATTTTCTAGTTGCACTATCACCTAGCTGCACTACTCGCCGGAGGTAATTTAATTATGTGCACTCGGGCACTTATCTTATTTAATTTCAAAACGCTCATTCACGTTTCAAGCTTTTAAAATCTCATCCTCGGCGAATATTGAGATATAGAGAGTTGGGACTAAATCCCAGAGATTGACACCAGCTGTTGTGCACATCCCCTATACTCGGATAGGAGAAGGTCATGACCAAAGAAAAGTGTTGGGGCCTGGACATCCAATCCACTTGGTTATAAAGAAACGACTAGTACGCACTAAGAGATACCGAGTAGCGTTCCTACGAATACTCGTTCTAACTAAACAGTTCAGAACAAGCAAATAATAATTTCAAAGCCATCAAGGCTAACATCCTAGATATATTTCAATCTAGATCATATATATATAATAGCGTTGTTCTAGCAGATATACAACCTATTATAATATTCATTTTATCTTTCCAAAGATATTTCATAAAACGATTCCAGACATGAACAATAATCAATCCAAATTAATTAACAATTAAGCAATTGATAATTAATAGAAATATGGAATGATAAGCAAGAGCGAACCGCCACTTGCCTTGGATCTGACGAAAGCTCCGAAAGCTTAGAATAAAAGGGTTTCCGAGTCCGGAACGGGAACAGATCCTGGATAAAAAAAATCCATATGGAACGACCCATAACAAGACCTCAATTTAGATTCAATATCTATATACGAATCTAATGGAATACGAATCAAAGAACGGGGCCTTAGCCCATGCCCAACACCACAACACTCAACCGGCATGGCTGCCGCGGGGGCGACAGGCACATTACCGCCGGGTGCGGTGCACAGGCAGGGGCGGAGGGCAGAGGCGGCAACGAGCACAACTCACCCAAATCGAACCCCTTTGGCTTCGATTCTCCTTTGCTCGATTCTACCACCTTATTAAGCTTCCAACAAGCTTCAAAAGCCTCCTGAGAACGGATCAAAACAACGCCCAAACAACCACGAAAATCGGATTCAAAGTTCAGCAAAAGTCACAAAATTTAAAGGTGAAATCAGTGGCTTGCAAGGGTTTTCTTACCAGCTTTCGATCGACCTCTAGTTCGAATCGAGCTTGGATATTTTTCTCACCCTTTTAAGCAACACCTCACCTTCAATATGCAACTTTGATCTCGCCAAACGAATGACAGAATCGATCAGAAATCGATCTCAAAGTTCAGCTCAGGAACACATTTTCTGGTTTTTGACAGAAAAGAGGAGGACGAAGATGGTGAGGAGTGATTTTCCAGCTTCTCCCATGACGTCTCCTCTTCTTTTATAGCCAAAACACGAAGAGCCCTTGATGGACAGGTATACCAGAAGGTGAACAAGCTAGTCCCCCTAGCCTTGGCGAGTCAGCACGGCCAATTTCCAAGCCCGCCAAGTTGCCTGCAGGTGCTGATGTCCGTGCTTCTGTCAGCGGCCGCGGGGCGCGGTAATGGCCTTGCCGCCGGGTGCGGTGAGGGCCTTGGCCGACTCTTTTGGCTTTTGTCGTCACTTACCATAAGTGGTAAATTTTACTTAACCCCGGGTTAAATATATTTGTACACGAACGAGCTTTTAAGCCAAAAATACCTTAACTGTATTTTATATTGCTCAGAAAAATATTACAGAGGCCAAACATTATACAGAATGTTCATACGTCTCCGAATTTAATCTGACTTGCAATATGGGCTTAAGAAAATTCGAAATTTATTCATACAAATATACGGGATATTACAGAATAATTACCTTTTTTGGTGATGAGAATCTCAAGCGGCCAACCGCAGCAGACATACAACGCCTACTAAGTGTGGGTGAGTCTCGTGGATTTCCTGGGATGCTAGGTAGCATCGATTGTATGCATTAGGGGTGGAAAAATTGTCCAACTGCATGGAAAGGACAATATGCTCGTGGAGATCATGGTCATCCAACAATCATTTTGGAGGCTGTTGCATCATACGACCTGTGGTTTTGTCATGCATTTTTCGGTGTACCAGGTACGGCTAATGATATTAATGTTCTTGAGCGATCTCCTGTTTTTGATGAAGTTTTGAATGGTAGAGCTCCAAATGTGAATTTCACGGTTAATGGGACTCAGTATAAGATGAGATATTATCTCGCTGATGGCATCTACCCGCCTTGGGCGACATTTGTTCAATCAATTCGCCTCCCCCAAGGCGATGAAGCCAAGTTGTTTGCCCAACACCAAGAGTCCGTTCGTAAAGATGTGGAGAGGGCGTTTGGAGTGTTGCAATCTCGTTTTGCAATAGTTCGTCAACCAGCACTCTCTTGGGATTTTGGAAAGCTTGGAAGGATAATGAGGGCTTGTATCATTCTACATAATATGATCGTAGAAGATGAACGAGATTCTTACACCCATCATGGATACGAAATCCCACAATTCGGTGAAGGAGTAAGTGGAGAGAATACATCGGTGGATAACCAGGATTGGAGCAATGATAGACCGGAGATTATGAACAATCCAGTTATTACAAGGAGGGCTCAAATACGGGATAGAACAATACATCACAGGCTGAAGGAAGATTTGAAGAAACACATTTGGGACCTTTATGTCAACAATTAGATTGTTTCGATGTTTATGTGTTGTTTTTAATTATTAAGTCGTGTATCGTGTGATGTTTGTCGTTAAATTTTGTCATTTGGTTTAGTTCATGTTGTTTTCGCATGTTGTTTTATTTTCTTAAATTTATGCATCACTTTTGTTGATTTGCCTATCAATGTATGTTTGTCTGTCTTAATTTTAAATAAATAATATAATTAAATAATTAAAATAAAATAGCATTAATAAATTTAATGTATGATTTTTTTTAAAAAAATTACATTAATATATAATAAGGGATATAATAATATAATAAATGATATATTGGTAATTTAATATAAACAAAAGGATATAATTATAATTTAAACTAAATCTAAAAGACCCCAATAAAAGCCCTCAATACACAATGAGTCTTATAGCAAATAATTCTCTTAAAAAATCCCTATAAGACTCATCCTATGAGATTTCATTAAAAATGCCCTTAGTGCTGCTTTATTTATAAGTTTGTAGGTTAAAAATGAACTCAAATCAACATCGTTTGTTTTCTTTGGGATTAGAGCACACATAAGTCGATGAAGGAGAGAGTTTGTGTTGGATTATGGAAATCATCAATGAATGATATTGTACTTCAAAATTGTCAATGGACGAAGGTCAAATAAAGTTTTAACTTAAGTAATTTAATTAAACGAAACTTAATTTATAAATAAAATGGGACCTATGGTATGATAATTTTTAAGTTCAAATAATATGACATATTCAAAAGGTAGACATGTAAGTGAAATTAATGCGAGATCAATGCATAGTAAAATTAACGTCACATAAACGAAATACTTCTTCTTTGATATATATATATAGATTTAGGCTATAGTGAAATAGCCTATTAAGATAAAATTAGTGTACTAATTTCAGTCCTTAGATCAAGATGAAATTAACGCACCAGATTTATTTGAGGGAGGTGTATATTTAGAACGGTGGATTGCACACACCCAATTACTCTCACCAAGCGGATTATATGGGATTTTATTTTACCCACCTTCCCAATTTTTCAAACGCCAGTTTTGAGATTCCAAAAATACCGCTCCATTCATCTCTCCCATATCTCCCTCAACCGCCATTGAAGATACTCGTGAAGCTCCAGTTCTTTTACATCTCGGAGCCCTAGTCGTCGGTCACCATCCACCTCCAGATCGTTGTTACTCCCGAATTCCTCTTCGTTGCACTGGTGAAATTGAAGATGGTACAAACTTTGTTTGCCCATCGTCTCTTCTCTCGCGCATCTCTCCATCATCGACTGAGCCAAAGTTTTTCGCCGTCGTGTTCTCGCCTCTCTCTCGCTCGCATTTTCAATTGCCTCCAACACCCCACTGTCAAACGCCGTCTTCATCGTCCTCTTCGGTTTGGCTCTAAAGGTAACCCTAAAATCATTGCCCCACTGATATTCGTTGTTCACAACCTTCAATCTTCTCATTCGTATTCAATTTTGGTCAAATTTTGCAAACGTGTTCTTCAATTTGGAGTTCTAATTTAGTTTTTTCATTCGATTTTGCTTATGGAATGACCATCCTCGCGGATTATCGGCGTCCTCCATTATCGTCGGCTGATTTCATCGTTTTTGTGCCCTTATTCGTTCTCATATCTATTCAGAGATAAAAGCGAATATCATTTACAGAGAAACGCATATCTATTCAAAATTTTTGAATATTTGTATGAGTATGACTGAACATGAACACGACTAACAAATATTCAGAAATACTTGAACGATATTCACGATATTCATTTTGATATGCACAAAGTTTCAAAACAGTTTGAATACAATTTTTTTTAAATGTGAATATCAACTACCATGGCGTGCATATCTATTCAGAGTTTATGAATATCAGTATGAGTAAGACTGAACATGAACACAACTAACATATATTCAAAAATACTTGAACAATATTCACGATATTTGTTTTGATATGCACAAAGTTTCAAACAGTTTGAATATAATTTTTTTAAATTGGAATATCAACCACCACATAGTGCATATCCATTCAGAGATCATGAATATCAGTATGTATACGACTGAACATGATCACGAATAACAGATATGCAGAAATAATTGAATGATATTAAGATAATTTGCTTTGATATGCACAAATTTTATTTTCAATTCAGCGGATGCGTTATATACATAGTGAATAAGTACTCATGTTTCATGCTTTGATATGCACAAATATTTAGATGATTTGCAGTATGTATTTTGATGGTGTTGATTGTGTGTTTATATTTGATGTTTTGTTAATGTTGTTTGAGCTTTTGGTAATTGATATTCAAATTTTATTATGTGATATTCATGATAATGCTTTTGATATTCATGTTGGATGCATATTTCATGCTATGAGTAGTTAATATTCAAATTATATGATGTGATATTCACTATAATGTTGTTGATATTCATGTTGGATCAGTTTTGGTGTTTTATTGGTGTTGTTTTTATTGTTTGCAATTGATATTCAAATTATTTGATGTGATATTCATACAAATGCTTGTAATATTCATGTTGGATGTACGTTTAATGCTCTGAGTATTTGATATTCAAATTTTATGTTGTGATATTCACGATAATGTTGTTGATATTCATGCTGGATTAATTTTGGTGTTTGTTGGTGTTATTTTTACTGTTTGCAATTGATATTCAAATTATTTGATGTGATATTCAAACACGAAAGGAGAAGGGAGGCTGGAATGTCAGCATGCGTCTATTCTTGAATTCACCTGACCCGATAGTACCCATTTTGGGAGGGAACGTGTAATACCCCTTAATTTTAGTAAGGGTATTTGGGTAATTTTCCCATCATTCGTTCAATAATTATTTCGCTTTCAGTGGAGTTCGAATTTTCCGTAACATCCATGATCTCCGAAATAATTGCTTGAGTGGTATAAAATACATTCGATGTATTTTCGGGACTTAGAATATTTGTTTGGATACAAACATATAATTTCTGGGGTTTAAAACCCATATAAAAGCTACGTGGTAGCTGTTTCTTCCTCACATCAAATTTGAGGTTTGCTTCAATCTGCAAATCAAAGGCTACAGGGCATATTAACCTCCTCAAATCAAATTAGAATTGGAACTTGGGATTTAATATCTGCAAGGTGTTATACGTGGGCTTCTTTCCTCACATCAAGAAGCTACGTGTAATTGAAATTGGGATTTGCAAGTATGAAAGAAGCTACGTGTACGTACACTTGTGCTCCTGAAATCAAATTGGGAATTTGATTAAAGTCTCTGCAAAGAGGCCGAACAGACCAAATTCCATTTATCTTCCTCTCGTCATATCTCTGTGAGCTCTCGTGAGCCGGTGCTCCCACCGCCTCTTGTGCAGCTCGGTCGTCCCCTCCGGCGAGCTCGACCCGGACCGGACCGCCGTTCGCTTCATCCTCCTCTGTTCGTGCCTCTGTCCGCTGGTGTTCTGTTGTTGTTGTAGTGTTGTTGTGCTGCATAGCAGCTCGTGTTGCTGTTGTGGTGTTGGTTGCCGCCGTCGTCTCCGACGACGAGGAGCTTTTCCCCGGCGAGAAGCCGAGCTGCTTCCCGGTGTTGGAGTTGTTGCTCGTTATTGATGGTGGCTGCCACTGTTGTTGAGTTGTTGATGTTTGTTGTTGACGAAGGAAGAAGGAGAAAGATTGGTGGTGGGCCCCCCTTAGCTTAATTAGCTTCTTGTTGGGCCGAGAAGCCCAATTCAATTCCAGTCCAAATTTAACCCGAAATTATTCGAGCGGTATAATTTCGATTCCCTTTTATTCGTATTGTCTTTAGGAAAATTCAATCAATATTCTTATGATTTAAAATCATAAGAATTTATTGAATTTAATTCCTTGAGTTCGTCCAGACAAATAAATTGAGATTAATTAATTTGTCATGAGCTGGATCGCGTGTGGACTCGTACTCTGCTAGGAATATTCTGAAGCTTAAGTCATATCCTTGGAAAGGATATTTTCGATAGTCGTCTCGTCCAGATTCATCGCCGAATCTATTTCCCGGCAAGTGGCGGTTCGCTCTTGCTCATCATTCCATATTTACATTGATTATCAATTGTTTAATTGTTAATTAATTTGGAATGAATATTGTTTCTGTCTGAGATCAGTTTTGATAAACTGTTTTGGAAGATTAAAAGATGACATTATAATAGGTTGTATATTCTGCTAGAATCAACGCTATTATAGATATAAATGATTAAAACATGATATTATACTAGGTTGTATATCTGCTAGAACAACGCTAGTATAGATATATGCTTTTGATGTTACTCATGATGGCTGTGATGTGGATTATTACTGTGTTGAACTGTTTAGTTAGCACGAGTAGTTAGGAACGTTGGACTCTTCGACGTCCAGTCGTTTCTTTATAATATATTAAATGGTGTGTAGGGCGGAAAAACCCCTAACATCATTTTGTTGGTCATGACCGGCCTCTATACGTTTAGTGTAGAGGTGGTGCACTTAGCCAGTGTCACAAATCTCGGGAGTTGCTCCCAAAAGATCTCTTGTCTCGGACGAGATGATTATAAAAGCTTATAACGTGATTGTGCATTTTGGAATTAAATAAGATAAGCGCCGAGTCGCATATGATTAATACACCTGTGGCGAGTAGTGCAACTAGGTAATAGTGCAGTTTGGAAAGCTCGTCTTGACTTGATCAGAGTACGTTCTCTTTCCAATCTGGATTCGTAATATTGCGATGAGGTTGGTCGTGAACCGAAACATCTTGTCGTTTTTGAACGCTTGTATGAGATGTTTATGTTCCAGACATTTGTCATGTTTCTGATAAGACTCAAGTTCTTGGAGTCTTCTCTTGGATAATTCCTATAAGGCTCACTTCTGTTGGAGTCTTCTTTTGATCATGTCTTTTGATATATATATATTCAGTAGAAGTATTAAGGTTGATTATCGTTATTGGCTATTACTCGAGAAGCGATGAGTCTAACCTAATACGACTACTTCGAACCATCTGCTTTGTACCCTTGTATAGTCTTTTATTAGACTAACCAACCGCAATTGTTCTCTGCATGGTTGGCTGGTGTCATCCGTTCGATTCGGCACATCAAATAAGTTGTCACTCCGTGAAGGCTAGAGCGACTATGGACGTAAATGGTGTTTTAATAAGTTTGTTCAGGTTGAGATCCTTGGTGTTGATCGCTGTGATCAAGACTTGTATTTATTTTAAAAGACTTCCGCTGAACTATGTTTACTCTGATTGTACTATATTTCGTTTGATCGGACTACTTTATGTTTTGTCCTATGTGGGATTGGGATGTAATCCCCAAACTTATGTTTTGATTAAACATTTTGGTGTATTGCACTTTGATTATCATTTTATGATTTGTATTTCATTGGAAAAGCCTGGGGTGGCTTCGGTGTGGAACCCGAGGTCACTGGCAGTAATACCTTTCCAAATGGATTAAGATTTGAGAGTGTTACAGAACGTCCAGTGCCAAAGTCACTGAATGGGTAAGTCACCAATCCCTAAAATGGACTATGTAATTTCTCTACTGAGTTACGTTACGGGCGGGTTGGTTTTGGTATTCATGTTCGATCAATTTTAGCGTTCGTGGTTTGGGGTTTAGGATTTTAGGCTTTAGGGTTTATGATTTAGGATTTATTGGTTAAGGGTTAGGGTTTATTTGTTTATTGGTTTATGGTTTATTGATTTAGGATTTAAGGGGTTTAGGGTTTATTGGTTTAGTGTTTAGGGTTTATTGATTTAGGAATTAGGGTCTAAGGCTTAAGGTTTATTGGGTTAGCATTTAGGGTTTATTGGTTTAGGATTTTTTAATATGTAATGATGTTCAAGTATACATAGAACACATAGTTATTTTTCTTTGTCATATCCTTATATATCAATATTCACGTTTTTGTTCTTGATATTCATGTGTACTTTGATGATATTCAGAAATCCAGGTGTAAAGTTTAGCGGCTTTGCCAACAAGAAGCCAGAAATTTAAACATGAAGTGGCGTGACAATAAAAATAAGATTGGTTGTGGGGTATTCGCATACGCCATGTGGAGGCATACCTAGGTCAATGTGTAAAGTACTGTAAAATTGCATTCAAGCATAATTTCTCAAAGTACATGATTGAATATTCTTTTAAGTTTTATCAATATTTTCGAATAATCCCACCAGTGTAAAACACAACAATCGCAACTCTATGCACGACGCATGCATAAATATCAAATGTACGTAACTCAATGAATATCGTACAAAAAATCATTAATACTATCACTTTAGTTAAAGTGGATGTATGAAACACGAATCTGATTATCAAACATATAATTTTCTTTGCAAATTTTCACACTATATGTTTGACAAATCACTTATAAATTCATGAAAATACAAACACAAATCCAATTATAGTAATACAAAACATACAAACTTTAATAGGCAAATCATGAATTTATGGGTCACGCATATGAATATCTAGTATTAGGATACGAATATCAGGTCATATATATCTAACATAAGCCCAATATATGGTTATTAATCCAAAATGTGTGAATATCACTACTTAAAAAATGAAAATCTAGAATAAGAATACAAATATCTAAACTACAGGCCTTCTTTGCAATTCCTATGATCATGTCTTGCATACTTGTTGCACCTCTTGTAATTCCTCGATCATGGCCTTCTTCATTTTGAATATGTCTTAACGATTCCTGAATATCACCAATAAGAATATAGATGCATAATAAACATGGTGAATACGTGGAGGTTGATCACAATACTTGAATATCAGATATAGGACAGTGAATATCAGCAAGAATACGATGGAACATGAACAAGATTAACAGATATGCAAATTATATATAACAATATTCACAATTTTCGTGTCGATATGCAGAATGTTAACTTTCAACTCATTAAATATATTGATATGCACGAACTTCCACTAAATATGCGTATTATCTAGAGATAATGTGAATATCAGTATGTATATATATTCAGAGTTTGTGAATATGGTGTTTTAAATTGGAATATCAATTACCACATAGTGCATATCTATTCAGTGTTTATGAGTATCAGTATATATACGATTGGGCATGATAACAACTAACAAATATTCAGAAATACTTGAACGATATTCAGATAATGTGTTTTGATATTCACTGATTTTTTATTTTCAATTCAGTCGATGCATTATATACGATGAAACATGAACAAGATTAACAGATATGCAAATTATATATAACAATATTCATCCTTTTCGTGTCGATATGCAGAATGTTAACAATCAACTCATCGAATATATTGATATGCACGAACTTCCACCGAATATGCTTATTATCTAAAGACAACAGCATTAGAAAATCGTAACCAATTGAATTCATATCAATGTAAAAACAAAGTCGTTTCAAGGGAGACCAGCACGATGAAGGCGGTGATGGAAACCCTAAATCCCATAAATCATATATCGGTGTACAATCAAAGGAGACGAGCAGGTTTCCATACAAGATCGTCAAAATCAATAATCAACGAACTAAAAAGAACCCAAAAAAGAACCCTAAAAATCACATCATTCATAAAAATCACATCAAACTGTTTGAATATCCTTGAACAATGAACTAATATGAACTAACCTTCTTCCATGTTCAAGACTGGGAATGGAGAATTATGCTTCTCGTGTTTGGTTATGGTGGAAGGCTATGGAGTTGAAGCATGGGAAACAGACGAAGAAGACCACAATGAGGAGACGAGCGTCGTTCAAGCCAACAAATTGGATATTCTCTCTCCTAATTTAGATTTTCTTTTTTTACTAACCATTTTTTTAGGAAACTGCATATTGTGGCCCTTGTTTTATGGTAACACACCCACCATAGAATCTCTACAACCTATCAATCCATCCATCCATCTCCTTTCATCTAACGCTCCTTATTTATTCATTTGTTTCACCATAAGAGTCGTTTTACCTAAGCGTCCCTCTATATATATATATATATAAACCATAGATATCATCTTGTTCATTAACAGTTTACCACACCCTTCCTACAAAAAGAAACCTTCGGACTCATGGCAGTTCTCCAGACTTCTACAACTACGACAACATTTTCGAAATGGACTATTCTGGCAAATTGGTGATGGTACTCATATCAACTTCTGAGAATACCATTGGATTCCTAACTGTATTCTTACACAGTTTGCGGGAAACCACAACCGTAGAACCACTGTTTCCCAATATATCACTCCTGATAAAAAATGGGATTTGGGTGTTCTACATCTTATTCTTCCTTCTCACTTAATCCCTAAAATATTGAATATTTATATACCTACAGCTTACATACCTGATAAACTTATTTTGTATCCTTCAACTGATGGCACTTTCTCTGTTAAGAGTGCTCGCTCTTTAACTAGTCATACTTATGCTTCACCAAGCTTTCCAACTTGGTTTTGAAAATTGCAAATTCCTCCAAAAAAAAGAAAATTTTCCTTTGGAAATGCTTCTTTGACGCTCTACCTACAACAGAACATCTAAATAGATATTTCTCCAAGGTTTCATCTCACTGCGTCCTTTGCAATTTCCCTATCGAGGACTCCAATCACTTATTTTTTGGTTGTTCCTTTACTTTACGATCCTTACAATTATTTCAGAATCTCATTGGCCACACATATAGCTTTGACTTTAACAATGATCTGTTCTAATATGGAATTCTTCCACTCTAAAAACAGAGATATTATTCCGGTCCTTTTTCTCTGGTGGATCATCTGGAAATACCGTAATCCTATAATCTTCAGAAAAGATCCTATTAATATTCAGAAAACTGTCAATAGTGCTTACATTTCTTACAAAGACTGGACATTGTCTTTATCCCAGCAGCATTCCTCTACCAATAAAAGGAAGCACTCCAGACAATTTTCTCGATGGCGAAAACCTCCTCCTAACTGTATAAAATTAAATTTCAACGCATCGGACAAACCTAATGGTTCTACACACATTGGATACGTATTCCGCAACCACTCTAGTGAGGTGGTCTTCTTAGATCATAGGCAGATTCTCTGTTCCTCACCTATTAAAGCTGAGGCGTTGGCCGCTCTTGAGTGCCTTCGTAGGGATATTTCGCTTCATTTTACGCGGGTAGTTCTTGAAAGAGATAATCCTTCTGTCATTAATGCCATCCGTGGAATTTGGAAAATTCCTTGGGAAATATCCCCTATAATAACGAAAAATCGATCATTGTTACGTGGTTTGGATTATTTTCAGGTTCATTACTGCTACCGAGAATCCAACAAAGCCGCAGATTTCCTAGCTACTTCTAACATCTCCTCCACTCTTCTACGCAATGTCATTATGAATTACCTTTCGCCGTACCATGGGTGTACACAACTACATCGATCTCATCTTCAGTTTTTAGATTCAAGCTCTACTGTTTCTTCAGCTTGTAAAATATTTGTAAAAATCATCCGTTATAATGATTTAGGTATCTATATATATACAGTAAAGCAAAGGAATTTAGACCCACCATATTGATTTTGGCCCCACCATGCTTATGTGTCATTTTATCACTAATTCTCAATAATAAATTATATATTTTAACTTTTTTTTATTCTTATCAAAAGTTATTTTTGTTACGTTGTTTACTTCCTGATTTATAGTCTGAATTCAAATCTGATATCTATCAATTTTTATTTCCCGATTTTTATGTGATTTATATATAATATAACTTTTTTTTTTCTTATCGACATGGAAGATATTGTCAGTCGTTCAAAATTTGCTTTACAATTAATTACCTATTATATTTTTTATTTTTATGCTAAATAATATCAAATCATTTCATTGGTTTTAAATTAAATTTGTTTAATCGATCTGTTTACTTTTAATAATCGTAACAAATTAAAATCATGTCTAACCTAAGTTCAAATTATTATTAGTTTTTATGCTATATATATCTTACTATAATCTATATTATTTGCTAAACAAGATGATAAATATGCGTAATTAATATTATGGCATTATATATGCTTTCCCACATGTATATATATATATACTATCTTCTTATCTGAATTTTATATGAAATAGGAATTATTATTTTTTATGCTATGTACTTTTAATATAATCTAAATTATTTGTTAAACAAGATGATAAATATACCTACATAATTAATATTATGAAATGATATTTGCTTTGCCGCTATTTATATATGTACTATCTTCTAATATGATATTTATATAAAATAGGAGTGAATAATTTATATTATAAAATATAAACACTAGAAATTGATATACTTATTATATCTATATATCTATATATATATATTAAAACTATTGAATTTCGAGGAACAACAATGCTATTAGCCTCACAAATCCTATATGTCATTTTGTTAATAATCCATTTTTTTATTAACATTATATGTTAAATTGATTTATATTAATATTAAAATAACTTTATCAAATCTTAACAAACAAATCTCAACAAAACAAAATTTTCAGTTTAAACGATTATTAGCATATAGATTTTTTTTTATTTCGATGCAAATGCTTCATACTACATATGAACGTGTTTGTTTTCAAAATTATGGTTTAGACTTTCCCAAATTTTGTTTTCAAAACTATTGTTAAGACTTATTTGATTTTGTAGTTCGAACTTATAAATTTATCAATTTTATTTAAAAAATATATTATAACAAATATATATATATATATTTGTAAGCATGTTTCCAACTAATTTAATATATTTCATATTTTAAAAAATATAATTTGTTAAAAAAAATATTGCTACAAATCAGTTAAAACACCACTCTTTTAATATAAATTATTATGTTCTTTATAAAAAGAAATTAATGATAATTTTAGTTCTTCAATTATTTGATTTGATTTATTTTTTAAAAAAGATGAATTAGTTATGAGAGTAACAAATGTTGAGTTTGATTATGCTTTAAAATCACACTCTAATATATATTAAAAACACTAATAAATCGAACTAGATAATCATACATTCTTTTTTGGAACTGATCAATAACATCCCTAACAAATCTTTTTTTTTGGAACTGATCAATAATATCCATACAAGAAGTTATACATCGATTTGAAATGAATTTCAAGGTAAATCATTATAATATGTATGTATAAAAGAAGCGATACATGTTTGGGATGAGTCTAATTACACTTGACAATTAGCTTTTTATTATTATGATATTATTAAAGAAATTTTATTATAACCATTATATACAATTATTATTAACCGATTAACCATACTTTTAGATTCTTAAAAAATTGTATTGAAATTTACTATAAATATCAATTTTTTGTATAAAAAATCTAACAAATGGTAAATACTTAAAATGCTTATTGAAAAATGAATTTTGAAAATATAAATAAAGATATTGATTTTTTTATATTTGGTTGTTAAAGAATCTTTTAATATTATCCCATCGAGATCTTACTGGCCAACAGGTTGTTCGTCGTCTTGAGGATCATGTCGATCTGGTCACTTTCTATCACTGGTTGGAGGCTTTGGCCCTGAATCTCCCCACATAAACATAAGTGGTAAACGACTCCAAATTGTATGCATAACATAATCTATTTCTCGTGGCGGGGCGACATCGATATTGTAACAAAATTGCTTGAGATCGGCCATATTATTATTCCCTCTATGCCTAAGCCTACCTACATAAGCTTATGATCGAACCCTTTTCTATAGAAAGAAAGTGAGTGAGCTCAGCCCATGATTAAGTTTGGAATAGAACGCCACCCCCTATTTGGGTAAGGCTGAAAGCCTCGGCACACACGAAAACATAAGGAATCCAAACACCGGCAAGAAAGATTATAAGTGGAAGAATCCGTGCGTTGAAACAAATGGGGAAAGTCGAAAACGGATCAGGAGAGAGAAATTTGACTATGCCTTGGGGAGATTCTAAGAGCATTTCGACGACATACAATTCGTGTTCCCGCAACCTGGTAAACACCATTCTCAAATGCACTGAATGCTCTTCCAAACTAGAGTTGTAAATGACAAGTCGAGATAGACCACAACGAAATTCTCTAGATAGTCTCGGACTACCTGATTCATTAGCGTACAAAAGGTTGTTGGCGCGTTGGTCAAGCCAAACAACATGACAACGAACTCATAAGCTCCATACCTCGTGACAGAAGTCGTCTTTGATTCACCCCCTCTGCAATCCTGACTTAACCGATTTTTTAGTTAATTTTTTTTGTATTTTTATTTTTAAAATGACAACAAATTGAAATTCTGGTAGCATTTTACATAGAAATTTTCCATATCTACTTCTAATGAGTTATAAATCCTCCTTAAAAAACAAAGTACTCAACTAACATCATTTTTTGATAGTCATTCATACATAAGTTCATTAAAAAAAATTTTAAAAAAATGTATGAAATAATAACCTTTTTTATTTATGTGTCACTTTTGAATAATGTCACAACAATAAACTTGATTTTTTTTTTTCAAAAGGTTAGATCTCAAATTAACTATAAATTTTAACTTCTATTTTTTTTGAATGAAATACGTTGACGAGGTTAGGATTTTTGCGCTTTGTGTTTACAAATCTAACACATATACTATAGAATTACTTCATGTAAATTGTCAAATTTGAAGAGATTCATTCAGTAACATCACCAATTCAATTATATTTCTCAAAATTTACATGATAGTATCATAATTTTTATGCTTTATCAAACCAAATCATCAAATCAATGATATCCTAATACCTCTACAAAATAACCATATCAATTAATATAATTATATAAATTATTTAATATTATATTGTAAATCCAGTTTGAATAAGGTTAAATATGTTATAATTTCCTACCTTACAAAATTTTAGAAATAAAAAGAGAAAAACAACCTAACAAACATAATATTTAAAAATAAGTTAAATAATTAAATGAGCCATATATTGTTATGTTTTCATTTTTTGATATTTGATATGATCATCCAAAAAAATGATATTAATATCTTACTTTATATTTTATTATAATAAAATTAATTAATACTTTTTATGTTATGATAATAATTATCATAAGCTAAGGAATCTCTTAAGTAATTTCATTAATTTCTTTTAGTACTATATTTATTCATGACCGATTTTATGTTTCACAATTTATTTCATTTTTCTTGGAATCTATAATTTATACAAAATTAACTATATGCTGTTTTTTTCGAGAATTACAAATAGAGACTATTTGATAATTTTATTTTTTGAGAAAATATAATTATATAACATAATAAGGATATCTTTTGTTTACCAATATAAAAAAAAAACAGTTACCACACCCCACATATGTCAAATAGGACTTAGTGTAGTATATTTGTTTGCGTAAATATAAGACTAGTATTGAATAAATTAGTATGATACTATTTGTGACACCAATTTTCTAGCCTATCCCATACTTCACGTTGCTTTGGCTTGAATTCAACGATCAACATTTTTTTAACAAAACAAAAGGAAAAAAAGAAAGTAAACTCATGTAGTCTTTTCCTACACAGGATCTCCACGTCTAAATGAATAGAGTCGACCAATACTATGGCGCCACGTAAAAGCTCGTAAGAAACCACCGTTCGATGGTCCAGACTGGCACCTCTCGATCAATCAGGAACGTCCACATCGTGTCGCTCCCCAGATCACGTGAGATGCTCGTGATCAATGGGCTCCACAGTTCGATCCACTAACACAAGTATTATTAAACGCGATTCGAAGGAGAAGGATTCAACACCAGATCTCAGAAACAGAAGTGTAACGAGTGTGACGAAGCTACTAGAAACTTTGCCGGTAACACGATGAGGAAGTGGACTATCCCGTCCGCTCTGCTTCTGATATGCCTTCTCTTTCTTCTTCCGGATCAAGGTACATTTCTATGATCCATTTTCATATTTACAGTTCCATGGATCTGTTTCTGATTGATTTACGAGCTTTATAGGTTTATTACGTCCTTTCGATTGTTTGTGATTTTCTTTTTATTCTTCTAGGGATGGAGGTTCTAGATCGTACTGGTTTCTTCTCTGATTTTGATGTGTAGGTTTAAATTGCTGTATCTGTTTGCGAATTTCCTTGATTCATGTAGTGGAACACAGTATACTGTGTAAACTGAAGAGTTGAAGAACTTTTTTGTATCAGATTTCATGTTTTATGCCTCATTCGGTATCAATTTCGGTTTGATTTGTATGCTTGAGTTGTTCGCCTGACACGAGATGTGTGTTTTGACATTTGATATTTAATTTAGCTGTCCATTTTCTAATCGTGGATTTTGTTAGGTCGGAGGATACAGGCAAATGCAGACGACAATTCGGAGGAGGTAGCCAATCCTCCCAAGATTGAAGACAAACTTGGCGCTGTACCGAGTGGATTATCCACCGATCCTGATGTAGCCAAAAGGTATCTTTTATTTGCTTTCTCGCGTTCTTTATTTAGTAACTTTCATTTTTGTATGATGCTATAATTCACAGAATTTTGTTTGTGTCATATTTAGGGAGGCGGAGTCCATCTCCAGGAAGACACTTCGCAGTACTGCGGAGAAGTTTGAGTTCCAGGCAGAGGTGTCTCGTCTTATGGATATCATTATCAATTCTCTTTACAGTAACAAGGACATATTCCTGAGAGAGCTTATCTCCAACGCTTCTGATGTAAGTATCATGGAAACAGTAGTATTACACTACTTTCTGCTACTTTGTGTAAGGAAACAGACATGTTTAATGCTGGTTGCTTTTCTGATTTAATACAGGCGCTGGATAAGATTAGGTTCCTCTCCTTGACTGATAAAGAGGTTTTAGGAGAAGGTGACAATACAAAGCTTGAGATTATGGTATGTTTCTGCTATGCAAACTGTTACCATGAGAATTTAACTTAGTAAGCGTGAGATTACAATTTACAAGATATATAGAGATGGTTTTCTAATTTACAAGATATTTAAAGTTGGTGAACTGATAAACATGGTGAACTGATAAACATAATAAATGCAGATAAAAATAGACAAAGAGAAGAAAATACTCTCCATTCGTGACAGGGGTATAGGGATGACAAAGGAGGATCTTATCAAAAACCTAGGAACCATTGCAAAGTCTGGAACTTCAGGTAATATACACATTTAATAGTCGTTTGGATTTTATAATAGAGTTTTCCAAGGTTGCGAATTTGTCCTTAGTTTAGTACCGATCACTAATTATATAAAATCACAGCTTTTGTGGAGAAGATGCAAACAAGTGGAGACCTAAATCTTATTGGACAGTTTGGTGTTGGATTCTACTCTGTTTACCTGGTTGCTGACTATGTCGAAGTAATCAGCAAGCACAATGATGACAAACAGTAAGACCCTTTGAGTAGTGTTGGTTATGCATCCACATCTCCAAGTAGTCAAACTGTATGGAACTCATTTATATATGTATAACTAGTTATTAATATTTCCTTTTCTTCCAGGTATGTGTGGGAATCCAAGGCTGATGGGGCATTTGCAATTTCTGAGGATGTATGGAATGAGCCTCTTGGACGTGGAACTGAAATCAGATTACATCTTCGGGATGAAGCTGGGGAGTACCTAGAGGAGAGCAAATTGAAAGTGAGTATTCAGTTTATGCTAAACTCCTGAAAATTTTTGAGAATCAATTTCAATTCATCAATAGATGAGCTTCTTCAATGATATTTGTTATCATCCTGTCTCTGATCTTAATGTTGGATACCCTAAATTACGTGCAGGACTTGGTGAAGAGGTATTCTGAGTTTATTAACTTCCCCATATACATTTGGGCTACAAAGGAGGTTGAAAAGGAGGTTCCAGCAGATGATGATGAATCAAGTGATGAAGAGGATTCCAGTATGTGGATGAAATTAAGATTGTCTCACTTTGGAAAAGAGTATTAGATATTTATTCATACTGTATTCTAACACTTAATATACACTTTGTCAATCAGGTGAAACTACCCCTTCGGAAGAAGAAGTTGAAGAAGAGAAGGATGATGAAGGAGATGAGAAGAAGCCAAAAACAAAAAAAATTACGGAAACAACTCAAGAGTGGGAGCTTCTGAATGATATGAAGGCAATATGGTTACGGAGTCCAAAGGAGGTGACGGAAGAAGAGTACACAAAATTCTACCAGTCTCTATCAAAGGTGAGCTTTCACATCTCATCTCAAGAGATCATTTTGTTTAAGATTAATGTTCTTCTCATGCTACCTTTTGCCTTTTCTTTTGAATATCTTGAAGATGGTTCTGATGCACTTCTTTTACCACTCGCCTTGTTTGTAAGATGTCATTGCTAATTGTTTTCCCTTTCATTTTTATGCGAGTAGGACTTTGGCGATGAGAAACCCATGGCGTGGAGTCACTTTAATGCTGAAGGAGATGTTGAATTCAAGGCTGTTCTCTTTGTTCCTCCGAAGGCTCCTAGTGATCTATATGAGAGTTATTACAATGCCAACAAATCCAACTTGAAGCTATATGTCAGACGGGTGTTCATCTCTGATGAATTTGACGACCTCCTGCCCAAGTACTTGAGCTTTTTGATGGTAATGAGTGCTTTTATAACTGGTTTCTGATACTGGCTGCTTCTAAAGTAGCTCTTTGCTGAAGTTTTATTATGGTACTAAAGTGGTCCATGTGCTGTCAGGGGCTTGTTGATTCTGATACCCTCCCTCTCAATGTATCGCGAGAAATGCTTCAACAACACAATAGTTTGAAAACCATCAAGAAGAAACTAATCAGGAAGGCCCTTGATATGATCCGTAAGCTTGCTGAGGAGGATCCTGATGAGTCTGATGACAAGGAGAACAAAGGTAGGTCTAAGTTAATTTTGTTTCGTTCATGGGCAAGAAGTCATGATTTGAACACATCTTGTCAATGCTGGCAAACTTATATTCCAAGTGCATGATGCAACATTTGCTAATTCATTCCATCTTGTAGGTATTCGTTTTAGGTGATTTTGAAACAATCTAGCCCTTTTCTCCTGTTATTCGCTAATCCCTTCCTAATTTCTGATGATACCTTTTTAGAACCTAATTTGACGGAACCATTCGTCAGTATCATTTAAAGTGCTGCTATATCAATTGCTATCTTCAATTTGCACGCTTCTTTGCTTAATTTCTCATATCAGTGTGCTATTGACTTTGTTGCAGAAGTTGAGAAGTCCAGTGACAATGAGAAGAAGGGTCAGTACACTAGGTTCTGGAATGAGTTTGGGAAGTCTATCAAGCTTGGTATCATTGAAGATGCTGCTAACAGGAACCGTTTGGCAAAATTGCTTAGATTTGAAACGTAAGTGACCTTGTCTTAAATTCATATCCATGCTTTTTTCTGAACTTTGTCAGTTCCCTTGACAAGTACATCTGCTAATTTCTAAAAGAAAAGTGAGATAAATTTTCTTCTAACATTTTTCTTTCGACAGATCAAAATCTGATGGTAAATTGACTTCCCTTGACAAGTACATCTCGAGGATGAAAAAGGGGCAAAAGGACATCTTCTACATAACAGGCTCCAACAAGGAGCAACTAGAGAACTCTCCCTTCCTCGAGCGTCTTAGTAAGAAGAATTACGAGGTAACACCTTTGTAATGGTGTATACATTTCCTACTTACAGTTCATCTTGATTAGCTGAAGTTATTCCCTTATTTTGTTATTATTAGCCATACAATACAACCTTTCATCTTTGTGTATGTAAATGTTGTTTGCAGGTGATCTTCTTAACTGATCCAGTAGATGAGTACTTGATGCAATACCTGATGGACTATGAAGACAAGAAGTTCCAAAACGTGTCCAAGGAGGGTCTTAAGCTCGGAAAAGACTCCAAAGCCAAGGAGCTTAAAGAGTCGTTCAAAGACCTGACCAAGTGGTGGAAAGACACCCTTGCAAGTGAGAAGGTGGACGATGTCAAGATAAGCAACCGTTTGGCTGATACCCCATGTGTTGTGGTCACTTCCAAGTATGGATGGAGTGCTAACATGGAGAGGATTATGCAATCACAAACTCTTTCTGATGCTAACAAGCAGGCTTACATGCGTGGAAAGAGGGTGCTTGAGATCAACCCAAGGCATCCAATTATTAAGGAGCTCCGTGAGAGAGTTGTTGTAGACCCTGAGGTATATACCCAAGCCTAGTTGTTTCCTTCTAAATTGACTTCTATAGTTGCAAAGCAAAATCTCTTGAAGATTATGGGTTTCTTTGCTTACTGATCTCTCTCTCTTTTGCAGGATGTTAAGGTGAAACAAACAGCGCAGTTGATGTACCAGACAGCCCTTCTGGAGAGTGGCTTCATGCTTGAAAATCCAAAGGACTTTGCTTCCCGTATCTACGACTCAGTAAAGGGTAGCATGAACATCAGTCCTGATGCCGCTGTAGAGGAGGAAGACGAGGCTGAAGAACCCGAAGCTGAACCAGAGAAAAAGGAGGATTCCACTACAGAACCCGAAAAGGTTGAAGAAGACCTTAAGGATGAGTTGTAGGGGATTATAATGCCCTAGAATTAGAGGGTGGTATTGAAGATGTTGCGGCAATCTGTTGGTGTATTGACAACTGCAAGCTTGAGGCCTAGCTATTATTACAAGGGAAACACTTTTTTTTGGTCTTTTTTCTTATCTCTTCCTTTATGCAAACGCAGTTGGTTGAATTTTGTATCCAGAATAACTGCAAGTTTGAAGTAGAACTAGTCCAGGAAGTTGTTTTTTAATCTGGCATCTAATTTCAGATTTCATATGGTTGCCTTCTGTTGATTACTTGCTGTCAGTTCAATTCCTAGTTTCCTACACAAGGGGACTCCAAAGCTCCGTTAACCGGAAGCTGGTCAAGCATAATATGGTTCGCTGAACTATAATAACAGTAATGTCATTTACCGACTATTTAACCAAGGTCATAAACTATATTCGTGAAGTATAACCATAGTCTCGTTAGCCGGACGTGGTTTCAGTTATGTATTAATTTTAGTGATTAATGTAAAAAAAATAATGTCAAAAGTGGGATTTGAACCCACGCCCTCTTACGAAGACCAGAACTTGAGTCTGGCGCCTTAGACCACTCGGCCATCCTGACGTTTTTTGTTTATTCTTAGCTAATTTTAATCCACATCATCAACGAATGCGTTGGCATTAAACAAAAACATATATTAATGATGAGTAGCAAGAATAAACAAAAACGTCAGGATGGCCGAGTGGTCTAAGGCGTCAGACTCAAGTTCTGGTCTTCGTAAGAGGGCGTGGGTTCAAATCCCACTTCTGACATACTACTTTTTTGCTCGTTTATAATTGTTATAAGTTGACTTCTCAATGCCAAATTGCACTACTAAAGTGTGTTAGAGACACCTTCTTCCAGCCCAATTCGAAGTTTTCGGATAAGATTAAGACTATAAAAGCACACCCCCCTGCACTTTGTTACATACTGGCTGCCGAGTCATACCTCCTTTTTTCCTCCTCACACGGTTAATTATTATTCGAGGGACAAAGATTAGTCAAGCCAAAATCAACTTGATCTAAATTCCTATACCCCTCATCGATAAGAAGATACTCATATACAATCCACCAACAAAAGGTTAATTTCCCACGTTTTCCACACATAAAATTTGTACAATTCTATATGTGCAGTACTGCAACGAAATACCCGTTGAACGAGACGTATATGCAACATAAGCATTCGAAAATATACGAGTTGCCAATTAGGAACCCGATGAAACAATTTACTGATTTACAAACTTCTCAAATTTCATAGGCGCGTGTACGTAATAGTCAAATCATCTTAATCAGTCGGCAATAAAATGCAATTTACTGTGATTCGTTTTTCTTTATATGAATAATTTTGACGTTTGAGTGACTCATATGGTCACAAATTCGACTCCTTAATATCCCAAATCGCATATTATCTCGTCAATTAAGCGCATATAATTGGATGATATGCGAAAACTAGAGACTGAAGGGTTCATTTCTACCGAAAAAAAAAACAGACTGAAGGGTTCATAAAGATGATTTTAGACTTGGATTTAAGACTTGAAAAGTTCCTATATACGGACTACTCTAATTGAAAAGTCTTCCATGGGAGCCACGTAGGATCATATCAAATTTGACAATCAACGGTTTTCAAATCCTTGCTACAAGTGTATGGGTATTGAACTTAAATGTGAAAGTCTTTAGCAATAGATTGGGGACGAAAACGTGCCAGTGTATATGCGTGTTAAATATGTATATAAATTTTATGGGTTCAAAATCTAAAATCAATTAACAATAGAAGAGTAATAAATTAAGATTATATAATAGACATTAATGAACTTTATGTTACAATTTTAAATTTTTTAATTTGATTTTTTTGTGAAATATTTCCCGAAAAGAAGGTTTTTTTTTTTTGTCGACAGGGAACCCACCACTTGCGGGGTGGTAAATCCTGGGCCCGTGACCTAGCCGGCAAATGCCACGAATCAGGTAAACCGGCTTGTGCCAACCGGCTCGACCTAGTAGCAAGGAGTATCACAAACCAACCAGCTTAACCTAGTAGCAAAGAGTATAACAAACATTGAGAATTAATCCAAGGAAAGGGGGCCGACATGGATCGATCCCAGGACCTTCCCAATCCCCCATGCCCCTTACTACCAGAAGTGGCCTTGTGGTAAAGTTGATGATACAACTTGTGTAATCAACAAGCTGTATACAACAACATAAAAATCAACAAGCTGTATATTATTAACTTGTGCAATCATTTATCATCTCCGCTTTTGGAAAAATAGTGCTAAAAGCACTATGCAATATCATTGATCGGTTAATTTTGGAAAGCTATACAATCAAGGGGAGAGGAGACAATTTGTTTATCATCTTCAAGCTGGCATTCAATAATATGTGGTCTCACAAACCGTATGGAATATTTGAAGCGAAATTATCAACAAGAAAGTGGGCAAAAAGTAAGCAAAATAATAATTCATCGGAATATCATCACCGACTCCAAGGTGGTGTAGCTTGTTTATTTTGTGTCCAACTAGTAATGATTCTGAATTCTAATACAATCCGTATAAGAAAACAAATTCCCTAACCAACATCTACCCAGATGAATCTGAAATGAAAATCTAAAAAAAATTACACTAAACTAACATCAACAATAGTTCTTCTCCCTTCCTCACGGTCTACAACACAATAATATCCGTAGGGTCCCACACCAACATTCCTTCCAACCCCAACTCGAAAACCATACTTAAATTCTTTCAACGTGCCCAGTTAGCCGTATCACCGACATCATTCCTTATTGGGCTCAAAACAAAGGCCCATTTACGTCGGCCCATCCAGAAATAACACAAAGTAGGCCCCACCCTGTCAGAGTTATCTGTAATAGAGTGTGGACGGATGTGGGGTACCCAACGGGCCCTAGAATAGTAGCTAGTGGTGGCGGCACATCCACGCCCACAATGCCGTTACGACTCCAATCTGTATCACGTGCGACCACGTGCGCAATGAGGGCGCACCGCTCACGTCCAGTGCACCTTCGTACACCATTGAGCTGTTCACCAATGATGATGCCGTTGCTTCCCCATCCGACGACGCCGATGCCTTTTGGCTGTAGTGAAGGAAAAAAACGGTAATTATTGATCAGTGACCGTTGGATGAACCCTCACTAAATACAAGGGCAAAATAGTCTTTTCCTTAGGTCGGTTTATCTCAACGCTCACATTGGAAGCTTTATTTTACTCCTTGGATTCTGTGTTACCTGGTGGTAGGAGAGGGGCAGAAGGTGATGGTATAATCGGGAGAATTCCCGCAAATGAAAGTGCTGGTCTTGTCATCATACGCGTAGCTGTACGCGCGTGGGCAAGCCTTCTTGAAAATCTGAGAGTAGCTGGAAGCCGTACACGTGTCCGGGGTTCCATACGCGCCTGTACAGCAATACTGGGGCTGGCCGAACGCCTCGCACGCGCTCTTGCACGCCACGCTCTCTCCACCGCCTTCGCTCATCACGGTCAGCTCCGACGGGCAGGAGCCGTTGAGGTCCGACACGCACCCGGTGGAGCTGCAGTTGACGCCGGTCCCGCCCACCGGGACCACCGTCATCGGGAGGTTGTAGCCGTCGACGAGGCTGACGTCGTAGAAGTCCTGGCCGCCGCTGCCGTCGAGGGTGAACTCCGCCAAGGTAGCCGGCGGCGCCGCACCTCCGCCGGCGCACTCGATTTTCCCTGATCCGCAGTCGGCGGTCTTGCAGACGAAGTTTCCGGTGGTGGCGTCGGTGGTGCAGAGGGTCCTGGCCCAGAGGCGCCCCGCCCAGGCGGCGGGGAGGTTAATCGCCTGAGATTCGCCGGCCTGGAGGGAGAATCCGGTGGAGGCGAGCTGCGCTACGCCGGCGTTGGAGAGAATTCCCGGCCACACTGTGTAATCGCACTTGTTTAACAGAGTAAAGGTTGTAGCCGCCGCCATTTCTGCATAACGAAGACATTAGTTAGCAAAAATCCAGCTTTTAAATTAGAGAATCGAAATCATGATTTCATTCATATGTCGGTTGATTACGTACCTGATTGGAAGAACAGAGCAAGAGCAAAGAGAGGGAGCATCAATCGGAGCTTGTAATTAGCCATGGTGACTGAAGAATGCTTTGATTTTGAGAAGAAATTGAAGAAGACTGAAAATGTATTTCCAAATCTTCTTCTTACTCGAATTTGTGAAGGAATGCGGATTATGAGAGCTTGTCTGGCTGCCTACAAACAGGTGTATATATAGGCAAAAGAGGGGCAACTTTTTTGACTTCTTTTTCTATTTTCTTGAAGAGAAAAAATAAATAAAGAAACTATTTTTTTACGTAAAATAACATACAGTACAAATTAAGAGCTGGGCAGGAGAGTGGGCCCCATGGGACCAAGGAGGCAAGGAATGATATAATGCTACTGAATGAATTGCGATTAATGTAATGTTATTGTTGATGGCTGCTATAAATATATTTTCATGTCAACGTTATTCAGTCAAATATTTTATCCAAATGAACAAAAGGGGGCTTAAAATTGTTTAACTATTTTATGTTTTGAGTGGAAAGAAAAATACCCGAGGAGGAAAAAATACACCTAATAGATGAGATGATAGTGAGGGTAGTTTAGAGATCGAGTGCAAAGAGCGGGATTCATAAGTTATGTAATTCTAAAATATCAATCTATGTTACTTAGGACTATTTTGGCTATATGTGTTACTCGGTACCAAGAAAGTGAATGACCTGCAATTCTACAACTAGTTCAACGTCATGCAATTTGTCACTGATATATAGTTGGTATTTATAAATCAGATTAGCAGAACATGCTTGTGGAGAGGCTGTAATCTTAAGCCTTTAATTGCAAATCATGTGCAGATTGTGGAAGCGTTCATAATCAGGATAGATTATACAAAATCGCTCATGCATGATTTATGGGGTTTTCATATAAACACGACCCATATATACAAAATAAAATTATCTCACCCATAATCCAACTTTTTCATAGTATAAAAGGCATTTAAAAAGTGGAATTTAGTTACTGGTTTTTACTAATTCGGTTGATTTGGTTTCGACATTCTCTTCTTACAAGGAAAGTCATTCAATGTTTAAAACAGATATGAAGCATCGATAGACGGATTAAAATCGGTAATCATATAAACCGATAAGAATAAACATACAATTACAATCGTAAAACTAGATATAAACTAACAGAAATGAAAAATAAGTCATTCTCTAGGCTGAAATGTGTGAGAAAATAACTATAAAAGCTGCAAGGTTTCAACATTGGTTTTCATGAGAATATTTGATGATCTCCGTCCAGCTATGACTATAAGGGACGTTGTGGAGATGATTTGAGTGTCCACAAAATGTCCTATCACAACGGCTCGAGCCGAAAAGATTAAGGAGGCGACAACCGGACTCATTCTCATTCGACGCTTGGCCGCCATCGATCATAGACGAGCCTGGGAGCTACGAGTTGTCACTTTGCTAAACCAAGGAGAGGACATATATGGACCATTGACCAAATGCGCGACCTATGCAAGACTCACTAAAGAAACAATGAGAGTGCACGAACTGTGCATGGCCAGTACACTGCACTGCACTGCACGAATCGTGCACAAAGGTTAGTAAGATCGCACGGTCCGTGCACTGCCGTGCGTATGGTGAATTTCCGAGTTTTAGTACGGGTTTGTTTTTAAGTGGATAATTTACGTTTTTAGCCTTGGGGCTTCCATGTTAGAACCCTAAAACATACTTAAACGCTTCTTCTTCTTTTAGTCTAAAATTAGGCTGAATTTCAGTAAACCACCCTTTAAATAGGACACTTTGCCCACAACCACCCCTTATACACGAAATTACTTACAATCACCCATTAAACACATTCCGTTAGTAACGAGCCACCCCAACCCCTTTTTCATCCAAAAAACCGTTAACTCATGTAAATTTATCAAAAAGCCCTTATTCAACCGATTTTTGACCGATTTTGCAAAAAAAAATTGAATAAAATAAAAAACCGGATTTATTTTTTGATTTTTTAAAAATCGATAAATCTTTTTTAAAAAACCGATATTTTTTTTTTGCAAAACCGATAAAATGTGATAAAAACGATAATTTTGTTTAAATCGATAAAATAATTTTTACTTTTTTTAAAAACCGATAAAAAATCAAAAACCGGTTTAACATTTTTAAAAAAATAATTTTATTGGTTTTAAACAAATTTATTTTATCGGTTTTAAAAATATTATCGGATTAAAAATTTTAAAAAAAATTATTTTATCGATTTAAAAAAAAAATTATCGGTTTAAAAACCGGAAAAAAAATTATTTTATCGGTTTTAACAAAATTATCAGTTTAAAATTTAAAAAAAAATTATCGATTTTAAAAAATCAAAAAATAAATCCTTTTTTTTGCAAAATCGGTTTTTTATTTTATTCTTTTTTTATTTGCAAAACCGGTCAAAAACCAAAAAAATAATTTTTTTGGCAAAACCGATTGAATAAAGGCTTTTTGGTAAATTTACATGAGTTAACGATTTTTTGGATGGAAAAAGGGATTGGGATGGCTCGTTGCTAACAGAATGTTTTTAATGAGTGGTTGTAAGTAATTTCGTATATAAGGGGTGGTTGTGAATAAAGTGTCCTATTTAAATGGTGGTTTACTGAAATTCGGCCCTAAAATTATGATCTTTCTTATTCGTATTTGCAATTGAATTTTTGTGTTCTTTCTTTGAATTACGAAAGACGGAGAAAATCCAAATCTTATTTTTAAGACGATGTCAATTTTCAATTATAACTAACGGAGTTTGTCATTAATATTCTTTTTACTTGGCAAAAGTGACCAAGTAAAAAAAAGTATTGAAGTCTACTTTGTCAGCTGATCGGCTGATATGCATGCATATTAAAAACATTTTAATTCCTTACCTCATTGCGACGTCGTTTTCGCAGACACAATAGAAGAAAAAATACCCACTTCACCAGTTGTGGCCGTTGATCAACACCTGCCCCGGTAACGGAACTTGCCAGGAACAAACTCTGGTCCGGTGACCGTTAACAACTCAAACATACGCGCAACCACGCGCTGTAACAGTTTTATATAATGTATTAAAATATCTTCAGGCCCGCAAAATCCAACAAAGAAGAGAATCTGCCAAACAAACAAAAAAATCTGATATTTTTGCTCGGCCATTGCTCTACGTGCCCAGATATTTTCCCTAACTCGATCACGCGCGGGTAAATACTAAATTCTACTGATTGGTGAGAATTAATCAGGATAAAAAGCAGAGGTCAATTCAAGTCGACCAGAATAATATATCAAAATCAAACTACTATTGTAATAATTAATTTAATCCAACTTACTTCAAACGTATAATCATATATATAGTGCTTAATTGCGTACGCACTTATATATGCTCCCGCCCTTTCCAACTATATACGGGCGTTGGCCCTTCACCCCTGGTAAAGTGGTTAATCGGTAGCCGACTAGCCGTGCGTGCGTGCGTGACATAATAATAACTCAGCTATGTTGGTATTAGTATTAAATTACTATTGATTAATAACTGTCGGTAGCTCCAAACGGTGACGGATTAATCGATAATCTAAACGCCGTGCTTTAACTTTTTTTCTCAGGTCATTTTATCCGTTTCGTCATGTTAATCTAGCTAGGGTACGTTTATGATTCGTGTTGTAAAATTAGAAGTTTTATAGTGTGTCGTATGTGTTAACCCAACATATGATTAATTAGGAGCATATATATAAGACGAAATATGTATGAGGAAGCGGTTTGAAATGTGCAAGCTACAAACTGCACATAATTCTCCAGGTTTTATGACACAGACAGAGTTCAAGTGCAACACTACTATTGACTAATTTTCCCCGATCGATATCAAATTATTTTTCAAAGTCACTTGAAAGTTTTCAATTTGTTTCTTTAGCTTTCAATGCGCTAATCCAATACTCCGCAGTCTTTCCTTGAAAATGCAATTTCAAATGTCCATATCTGTTAGTCTATAAATAGACTAATGTAATATGGGATGCTTATCCAATTAATACAATAACATTCTGTTTCTTTCTCTCTCCTCTGAGTTGTTGTTACATTCTAGCATGGTATCAGCTTCTTTTCCGATCCGTTTGATCGTCCTCTCTTCCGCTTGATTTTTTGCTTCGATCGTCTTCCATGGCGAATCGAACTCCAAACTCTGCTCCTCCTCTCAATCGCTCCTTTATAGAGGAATTTCCTTCTCTTCCCAACCGAAATCCATGGCTGAATTCTCCTGGAGACTTCAACGATCCACTTTTTCTACACAATTCTGATGGTCCAGGTCTTGTTCTTGTCAACAAACTCTTTGACGGCACTGGATTCTTTGCTTGGCGACAATCCATGGTGATTGCCTTGTCTGCCAAGAACAAGATGGCGTTTATTGATGGCGAAATCGTGCGTCCTGACCGATCTTCTCCGGTTTACCGCCGATGGGAACGAGTAAACAACATGATCATCGCCTGGCTCCTCAATTCTATGATTCCTGAGATCAGCAGTACTTTTCTTCTCTCCGGTGATGCTCGCCAGATTTGGCTTGATGTTAATGCTCGGTATTCGCAGATCAACAGTGCTCAGAAATTTGCTGTTGCTAAGCAAATCTGTAACATTTCTCAATCGGTCGATAACGTCGCTGGATACTTCAATCGCATTAAGAGTCTTTGGGATGAAGAAGATTCTATGCGTAATTTTCCTGCTTGTTCTTGTGGCCTTGCCGATGCTTATCGCAAAGATCGTGATGAACAACGCCTTCTCCAATTTCTTATGGGACTCAGCGAAGCTTTCTCGACTGTTCGAGGTAACCTTCTTATGATGGATCCATCTCCGTCCATTCATCAAGCATATTCGATCCTTTTACAGTATGAAAGACAAAACGAAATCCATTCTGCATCTCGTATTATGATCGATTCATCTTCTTTGAATGTTCAAACACATTCTTCTGGTGCTTCTGGTGTTTCCTCTGAGAAACCTTCTACTGGATCTTTCAAAACCAAAGGGAAGAAAACATATTTTTGCACTCACTGCAAACGATCCGGTCACTCTATCGAACGATGCTTCAAGATTCATGGATTTCCTACGACTTCAAGATCCTCTCAAGCACATTATGTTGCCGATCTTGAAACAAAATCTCCAAGATCATCTACCTCTTCTGGTGCTCCGGCTTTTACACTTGATCAATATGCTCAATTGATGACTCTCATTCAGAAGACTTCTCCTTCTATGGCTCATCTAGCTGGTATTGGTTCTGTCTACACATCTCTCAATTCTTCAAGATCTTTATTTTCCAACTCTGCTTGGATTATTGATACCGGTGCCAATGATCATATGACTTTCAATATGGCCTTATTTTCTGAACTACAGCCTTTGCCATCTCCTATACATATTTCTATGCCGAATGGTCTTGTTCTTGATGTGAAGTTGTCTGGTTCTGTCAAGATAGCAGATAATATTGTTCTGAAAGATGTTCTCTATGTTCCACAGTTCAAGTTCAGCTTATTATCTGTCAATCGGCTTGCTTCTCAGTTAAACTGTGTTGCTTCTTTTGATTCGTCTTCGTGTTGGCTGCAGGGTCCAACCTTGAGGACTCCGCTGCTGCTGGGTAGAGTTCACAACAAGCTTTATGTGTTTCCTGAGACACTTACTATTGCTAAGAATCTTGATTCTTCTGCTTGTTTTACTAAGTCCAAAGATTTGTTGCTTTGGCATAATAGATTGGGGCATTTACCTTTTCATAAGCTCAGAACTATTGTTCCTTTTCCTTGCAATTCTGATGTACTTACTTCATGTGAAATTTGTTCTAAGGCACGTCTACAAAGGAAACCTTTTCCTCATAGTAGTATTTCTACATCATATGCTTTTGAACTTCTTCATGTAGACACTTGGGGACCCTTTAAAACTCTGACACATGATGACCATAGATACTTCCTCACTGTTGTTGATGATTTCTCTCGTATTACCTGGACTCATTTAATGAAGACAAAAGGCACTGCATTCTCATTACTTCAATCTTTCATTCATCTGGTTCAAAGGCAGTTTGGTCGTCCAGTCAAGATTGTCAGATCAGATAATGCACTTGAATTAGGCAAGAGCCATCAGGGCATTCAGTTCTTCTCTTCTATGGGTATTCAGCATCAGTCTTCATGTATTCACACACCTCAGCAGAATGGTGTGGCCGAGAGAAAACACAAGCATCTACTTGAAACCACTCGAGCTCTATTATTTCAGTCTCAAGTTCCTACAGCATACTGGGGTCATTGTTTGTTAACTGCTACTTATCTCATTAACAGGTATCCCTCTTCAGTTCTTGATGGCCTTTCACCTTATGAACGACTTCATGGTTATGCTCCTCATTATCACAGCCTACGTAATTTTGGTTGTCTTGCCTATGCTTCCTCAGTCAAACCTGGCAGAGACAAGCTCATGTCTAGAGCTATCTCTTGTGTATTCCTAGGCTACCCTTATGGGACCAAAGGATATAAACTCTTAGACCTCAAAACACATAAAGTGTTCATTTCTCGTGATGTGTCTTTTCATGAGAATGTCTATCCTTTCACCTCTTTATCCATGCCTACTGCTTCCACTCTACCCCTACCTATTTCAGACCATACCCCTATATCTTGTCCTTTTCCTGCCCAGACCACTACCTCTACTTTACCTACTGGTTCTCCTTTATCAGTACCTCATCAGCCTTCTCCTTCCATTACCTCTATGTCTTCTCAGCCTTCTCCTATATCTTCCCCTGTCCCAACTTATGTTTCTCCACCATTAAGGAGATCATCTCGAGCTTCCAATCCTCCTTCTTACTTGCAAGATTATTTTTGCAACTTTGTTTCTTCTGACTTCAGTCATTTTCCTACTCAAGCTATCTCTTTTCAAGCCCTTTCTTTTTCCACTCAACAACTCCTCACTTCACTTCATCATTCTACTGAACCTTGTTCCTATGAAGAGGTTGTTCAATCACCTGAGTGGATCAAGGCCATGGAGCTTGAACTTGCTGCTTTGCACAAAAACAACACTTGGGATATTGTGGATTTACCTAAGGGAAAGAGGCCTATTAGTTCTAAATGGGTGTACAAGTTGAAGTTCAAAGCTGATGGTACTCTTGAAAGACACAAGGCTCGTCTTGTTATCAAGGGCTGTACACAGAAAGCTGGGGTCGACTACAATGAAACTTTCTCCCCTGTAGTCAAGATGACTACCATTCGAGCTCTTATTGCTACAGCTGTTAAGAAAGGTTGGTTAATGTCCCAATTGGACATTAACAATGCTTTCCTTCATGGTGACATTGATACTGAAGTTTACATGAAGATTCCTTTGGGTCTTGCTCATCTATATCCTAAACAAGTTTATCGACTGAACAAATCTTTATATGGATTAAAACAGGCTTCAAGGCAGTGGTACACTAAACTCTCTGATGCTCTTATCTCTCAAGGCTTCAATCAGTCTCTCAATGATTATTCACTTTTCTCTAAGAAGTGTGCTGATGCATTCATTTTTTTGGTCATATATGTTAATGACATTCTTATTGTGGGCAATGATGCTTCAGCCATTGATTCAGTCAAGCATTTTCTCCATCAGACTTTCAGTATTAAAGATCTTGGACAGTTGAACTATTTTCTTGGCATGGAATTCCTTCATACTCCCAAGGGCCTTGTCATTACACAGAGGAAATTTATTCAGGAATTATTACATGATTTTCCTCTATCTTCTTACAGGCAGGTTACCAGCCCTTTGGATTGTTCTGTTAAGCTAGCTACTACTACAGGTGTTGCTCTTTCTGATCCTACACAATACAGACGTCTTGTTGGCAAGTTAAATTTCTTGGTCAATACTCGCCCGGATTTGGTATTCTCTGTCCAGCATTTGTGCCAATTCATGCAAGCTCCAACCTTGAGCCAATGGAATGCTGCTTTGCATACTCTTCAGTATCTTCATGGCACTATCAACCTTGGTCTTCTTCTTCCAAGCACTGCTGACTTCAATCTCCAAGCTCATTGTGATTCTGATTGGGCTTCTTGTCCAACCACGCGCCGGTCTGTCAGTGGCTTCTACATCAGTTTAGGTGGTGCTCCTATTTCCTGGAAATCGAAGAAGCAAGTGACTGTTTCTTTATCTTCTGCTGAAGCAGAATATAGGTCTTTGAGGCGTGTGACTGCTGAACTTGCTTGGCTTACTTGGCTCCTTCATGAATTGGATGTTCCAAATGTCCAGCCTGTTCCTGTCAAGTGTGATTCTCAATCTGCAATCTACATTGCTAAAAATCTTGTTTTCCATGAAAGGACAAAACATATAGAACTAGATTGTCATTTTGTTAGGGCCAAGTTATTAGAAGGCTTGATTTCTCTAGTTCATGTTCCTACTTCTTTGCAAGTAGCTGATGTTTTGACTAAAGCTTTGCCTGGGTCTGTTCATTCTTCTGTATTGTCCAAGTTGGGATTGATTCATCATGAATCTCTCACCAACTTGAAGGGGGATGTTAGTCTATAAATAGACTGATGTAATATGGGATGCTTATCCAATTAATACAACAACATTCTGTTTCTTTCTCTCTCCTCTGAGTTGTTACATTCTAGCAATATCTCCACTAAAAAGACAACACGTACATGCAATTGATTAATCTCTGAAGATATATTATCAAGATCGATTTTTGTAACTTATGCCTTTAATGAAGGGTTTTAGATGAGTATACGCGGAATTGCAGGAAACTATTTTCTTACATCTAACAAGGATCTCATGCATGAATTGATACGGATCATTTAGGAGTTAGAGTTACATACCATTTGATGTGAGTCTGAAACGTTTCTGCAGAATTTCAGCGGAGATCGAAAGCCCCAAGTGTGACTTCTCTAATTGGTCCACACGAGTCTAGAATCTGGATCGCTTTTGATCTCGTCTGCTAGAACGACGAACGAAGGACAAACGAACGAAGTGGCTTGTATTTGGGAATTCGGCCGTATGATCAAATTGGACTTGTAAAGATCTCATCTTTTCAATCTCCTGTACGTGTATATATATTGGAGACCATCAGAGATATCTATCTCAATATGTGCGTGTGATCTCATCAACATATAATATTGTATATTATCTTTTGTTATGGATACAATATCTTTATATTGTTTCCATATATCTTTTAATAAGATATCTCCTTATCCAGTAATTATGAATGGTAACTTTTACCCATTAATAATAAAAGCCAATATCCCAATTAAAGCCAATGGACCAAAATTCATGTCCCACATGGGCTTTCGGTTCGGTTTGATCCAGCCCGATAACTCTATGTGTGTGACCTCATAGGACCTGGTTATTATAGCCATGGGCCTAACCCGATTAAGCCCATTGATCGTAGTTGGCTTCTAGTAAAGCACTACGACCCCTAAAATTCCCGGATTGTAAATCTCCATTAATTGTCCTATTCCATATTTGGTAATTGCGCCTTGATTAAAGGACACTATTCCTTCAATCTCCCACTTGTCCTTAAAACAAGTGTGCAATGCCAAATTCCTTTGTCGCTTAGTGTCTTATTTGATGATATGTTGACATTCATATCTCTTATCAAATTGTTTCTTGAACTCCGAGTTTGAACTGTCAAATAACGGATGATTACATATAATACATCCGAGCATGGCCATGCATTTTTCAGTTCTCGTTCTTCAAGTGGCCGAGACACCATTTCTGTCCAATGTATTACAGTATACATGAAGCAGGAGGACTTCTCCAGTCTTGCATGACTATAGCTCCCACTCAACTTTTGGCAATCCCAATCACTGCCTTTATAACTGCCTGTTACGGTCAACGTTTAACAGCGTCAAAGACATACCAATCATCAAGAGAAACCATATCATACTCATGTCTGAGGAATCTACCAATCATGGTATAACTTAAAGATACTTCAAGTCTTTTATGAAAACCTTTAAGGTAGGTCAGTCCCATACGTATCATCCATACATATCTATGTAATCGACTAGACATCTCAATGTCCCTATAGCCCATGAAATATGGCGCTATCAGTCAACTTACAATATGGTCTTTAATAGTGGTCATTTATGTCCAAGTTAATGACTAAGACCATGGACCTTAAGTAACTCATGACTTCAGTTCACTTAATGGGGTTTCATTCACCACAACACTTATGATGAGCCCATTTGCGAATCATGAATTATTGGGACATTTTATTCAATTCCAAGCAAAATCAAATAAGAATGAATAATCATATAATCAAGCATAAATTGTGTCTAACATCCATAAAATAAAGTTCATAATGTAAGGCAATACAATCTCAAAGCCATTCTCGAATGTCCTTGAGGCCTTTAGCCCTAGTGTGACTTTCATGCTTGGGCCTAGGCATAAGCTTGGTCAACGGATCTGCAATGTTGTCATCTGTGTACACCTTGCACATCCTCACATCTCCACTATCAACATAGTGTCTCATCATGTGGTTACTTTCGTAGAACATGTTTGGATTTGGAACTCTTCCATCTGACAGCTCCTTCATTCAGAATGAAGACATATCCAGACTAAGATTCAAAATCATCTATGTCTGTCTGAAAATTTGCATCAGTGTATCCTCGAATGACTAACTCATCATCACCCCCAAATACCAAGAAGTCATCCTTAGTTCTTCTCAAGTACTTTAGAATGTTCTTGGCTGCACACCAATGTGCCTCTCTGGGATTCGATTGGTATCTGCTACACATGCTCAGAGCAAATGCAACATCAGGGCGTGTACATATCATTGCATACATGATACATCCTATAGCTAAAGCATAAGGGACCTTGCTCATCTTCTCTAGCTCAGCAGGTGTCTTAGGACACTGCTTCTTGCTGAGGTATATGCCATGTTGCCTGGGTAGAAATCCTTTCTTGGACTCCTGCATTTTGAACCTGTCAAGAACCTTATCTATATAAGTTCCTTAACTTAGTCCAAGCAGCCTCTTAGATCTATCTCTATAGACCTTGATACCCAATATGTACTCTGCGTCTCCTAAGTCCTTCATTGAAAAACATTTCTTCAGCCATCCCTTAACGGACTCTAGCATCGGAATGTCATTTCCAATGAGCAATATGTCATCCACATACAAGACTAGGAATACCACTTTGCTCCCACTGAACTTCTTGTAAACACAAGGTTCTTCTTCGCATCTGATGAAGTCAAACTCTTTGACAGCTTCATCAAATCGAATGTTCCAACTCCTGGATGCTTGCTTAAGTCCATAAATGGACCTCTTAAGCTTGCATACTTTCCTAGGGTCTGTTGGATCTTCAAAACCCTCTGGTTGTGTCATGTACACATCCTCTTCCAAATATCCATTTAGAAAAGCGGTCTTGACATCCATTTGTCAAATCTCATAATCATAATAAGGGGCAATATCTAGGAGTATCCTAATGGACCTGATCATTACGACCGGTGAAAATGTCTCGTCATAGTCAGTACCATGAATTTGTTTAAAACCCTTGGCAACTAGCCTTGTCTTGTAAACAAATACATTTCCATCTTTGTCTGTCTTGAGTTTAGAAACCCATTTGCATCCAATGGGTTTTACCCCATCTGGCAAATCTATCAAGTCCCAGACTTGATTTTCAGACATAGAATCCATTTCAGATCTCATGGCTCTAAGCCATTTCTCGGAGTCTGGACCCGTCGATGCTTGCTCATAGGTGGCAGGTTCTCCGCCTTCTAAAAACAGAACATCCAGGCTTGCAGTCAAGATGAAATCATCATATCGTCTTGGTTGTACCCTTGGCCTGTTTGATCTACATGTGGGTTCAACAACTGGAGCAGTTTCCACAACTGTTTGTGATACCTCATTTGAATCTGGTTCTTGAGGTATTGGTTTCGGTATCTGGACGACTCCAGATACTAGCGTCTCCTCGTCGACATCGTCCATGTCGACTTGTTGTTGGGTTTGTTGCTTATCTTGAACTTCTTCAAGATGAACATTTCTCCCACTTGGCTTCTTGGAAATAAACTCCTTTTTCCAAAAAGACACTATCCCTTGCAACAAACACTTTGTGCTCAGTGGGATTGTAGAAGTAGTATCTCTTAGTTTCCTTAGGATACCCTACAAAGAAGCATTTATCTGATTTTAGGTGCAAGCTTATCTGATAGTAAACGCTTTACATAAACTTCGCATCCCTAGATCTTCAGGAAAGACAGACTTGGAACTCTTCCAGTCCATATCTCATATGGTGTCTTATCTATAGTCCTAGACGGAGTCCTGTTTAGTGTGAACCCAGCTGTTGTTGGTGCATATCCCCAGAAAGATACTAGAAGGTTAGCAAAACTCATCATTGAGCGAACCATGTCTAATAAGGTTCTGTTTCTCCTCTCAGATACACCATTCAATTGTGGTGTACCCGGTGGGGTTAGTTGTGTTACGATCCCACAACTTCTCAAATGACGATCGAACTCTTGGCTCAGATATTCACCACCACGATCCGATCGAAGTGTCCTTATCTTCTTGCCAGTTTGATTCTCTACTTCATTTTGAAACTCTTTGAACTTTTCAAAAAATTCAGATTTATGCGACATTAAATATATATACCCATATCTACTCATGTCGTCAGTAAGTGTGATGAAGTATTGATAGCCTCCTCTAGCTTATGTGCTCATTGGACCACAAACATCTGTATGTATTAGGGCCAATAGCTCATTAGCTCTTTCACTTGACCCCGTGAAAGGTGACCTTGTCATCTTGCCTATTAGGCATGACTCGCATGTCTCAAAAGATTCACAATCTATTGATTTGATAATTCCATCTTTATGGAGTCTCTTCATGCGGTTCAAGCTAATGTGACCCAAGCGACAGTGCCATAGATAGACTTCACTCAAATCATTCGATTTTTGCTTTTTAGTATTGATGTTATATAATTCTGTCTTGAGGTCCAACACAAAGAGTCCATTACTCTCAGGAGCCTTTGCATAGAAAATATCATTCTTAAAAATAGACAAACCTCTATCTTTAATGATAAATTCAAATCCCTCACGGAACAAAACTGAAATCGAAACAAGGTTCTTAGTAATTGAAGGAACGCAATAACAATTATTCAGTTCCAGAACTAAGCCTGAAGGTAAAGATAGATTGTAATTTCCTACAGCTAATGCAGCAACTCTTGCTCCATTTCCAATGCGTAGGTCTATCTCTCCCTTTTTCCAACTATCTCCTACTTCTTAGTCCTTGCACATTCGAAATAATGTGAGCACCATATTCAGTATCTAATACCCAAGTAGTAGCTTTGGTTGTTAAGACTTCAATAACATGAATACCTAAAGTGGAACTCACAGTTTCATTCTTTTCTTTCTTGTATCCTTTCCTTTTGACCTTAAGAACTTCTTTCTTATTGTCAATTTGGATATTGTGCTCAACCGTTTTGAGCATGTTAGGGAGTTCTTTCAAAGTTTTGCGTTGCTCAACATTTGAGTACAGGGTGAACTTCAAGTTATCGTTACTAGACATGATTGCTACAAAAGGAAATAACATGCAGATAAGTTTATGCTTGACATGCAAAAGCTTAAAATTTAAACATGCTTAAAAAATTAAGCAGATGCACATTTTATTCAAACAAGTTTGTCCCCAGTGAATAAAATGATTCCAAGATCCTATTTTAAATAAGACCTTAGCGTACTTTGGCACTGCCCTAAGTCTCATGTGATCTAGGTAAGTAACATTTACTAATTATAACTCTTTATAATTCTTGGTTGATGGCCTACATCCCATGTTAGACTCATCTCTATGCCTCAAGATCCAAAACTTTGTCTTTTGGTCTCTTGTTGAGTATAACCATATCAAGGTTTATGAATCCCTTATATAGATCCACCCTCACTATCCCAAGGTCAAAGAAGGACACCTCGCTTTGGCGAAATCTATCCAACGAATTCCAAGGGCCTCATGGGTTATGATATGGAAAGGCAATACCTCAATATTCTTTTAGGGACTTAAGCATGCAATGGTTGTCTATTTACTAGTGAACAAAATAGCATAAGCAGACAAGCAAACATGCAAAGCTTAAAGAAATAATAAAGCATTCAAAATGCAATAATTAAATGTGATCCTAGTATGGTCCCTAAAAACCAAAATTAAAGATCTAATCTTCATGACTCTTGTTACTCTTGGATCTTCATCCTTAATATCCTCCATGGATCTCTCCTTTGGTCTTTTTAGGATCTTCTTCTTCTTGTCTTACATATAATTGAAATAAACTCTCTTGCAGAAATTTGAATTACAAAAATACATAACGATACGCAGATCGTGTACAAGAAAAACATAACGGTACGCATACAATATTTATCTATCCTAATGTGGGCCATACTAGTCACCCCATGCAAGCAATAATATCATAATATTATAACACATGCATGCAATAATAATATCAAATATTATCAAAAATATTAATCTAATTAATAGTAATAACCAATTTAACTAATTTAAATTAAAACCATATTAAAATTAAATAAATCATCTCATGACATAAATAATTTAATATCAAATTCTTAATTCAAATTCAAATTAATATATAGCATTAATCATTAAAATGCATTATTGGATAATATATGCATGAACAAGATAAGATATCAAATATCCTTATCTAAATCTAGTGGGAATTTATCCTAACAACTTTTAGGAAATTATATAATTTAGATGATATCAAATATTATCCAATTAAATAAATAAGATCTTATCTTATATTTTAGGAAATTATCCTAAAACGTTAAATCTACCCAACTGGACCGAGTCGCGCCCGAGTCAAACCCGGACCAACCCATGCCCACCATACCACGCACCCTCTGCGGACCGACCCGGTCCCAGCCCGAACCAGTCACCTGCGCGCCCATCAAGATGCACCCGAGCTGCCCAGCGGCGCGAACCGTTTCGCGGTTTGGCGCGGCCCATGAGCCGGACGAACCAAGACGTGGTATATAATAATCACATATTCATGCGCAGCTTTCTCCATCTTGGAAAATTCAAGAATTTCAAACCAAGATAACATATATAAGAACCTGTTCTTAATTGAGATTAATCACTCATGAAAAGTTTGGCTCGTGGACTGGGCACGGGCCTGCACGCGACCTTCGCGTGAACTAAATGTAGTTCTGCAGGCCCGACCACCGTGCGAGCTGGGATGCGGTCGCTTTAATTGGATCCGATCCGATCCATTTTTTTTAAAATTTTTTTTTTTGTATTTGATCCATCTTATGAAAATCAAGATCTTCATCTAATGATTTAAACATGCCAAAAAATCACATCTCTTGCATAATTAAATCATATGAACCAAGTATGGGTAGATCAATTTTACATGCATATTTGTTTATAAAGTTCTACAACTTTACTAATCCAATCAATCAAAATCATAATTTTAATCATGCAAATTAACCTATATATCAATTTACCACTTAATTTGAATCAAGACATTCATCAAAATTAACTCTTTTAATATTTTGATCCTATCAATTTATACAAGAGACTCTGATACCACTGAAGGGTTTTAGATGCGTATAAGCGGAATTGCAGGAAACTATTTCCTTACAAGGATCTCATGCATGAATTGATACAGATCATTTAGGAGTTAGAGTTACATACCATTTGATGTGAGTCTGAAACGTTCCTGCAGGATTTCAGCGGAGATCGAAATCCTCAAGTGTGACTTCTCTAATTGGTCCACACGAGTCTGGAATCTGGATCGCCTTTGATCTCGTCTGCTAGAACGACGAACGAAGGACAAACGAACGAAGTGGCTTGTATTTGGGAATTCGGCCGTATGCTCAAATTGGACTTGTAAAGATCTCATCTTTTCAATCTCCTGTACGTGTATATATATTGGAGACCATCAGAGATATCTATCTCAATATGTGCGTGTGATCTCATCAACATATAATATTGTATATTATCTTTTGTTATGGATACAATATCTTTATATTGTTTTCATATATCTTCTAATAAGATATCTCCTTATCCAGTAATTATGAATGGTAACTTTTACCCATTAATAATAAAAGCCAATATCCCAATTAAAGCCAATGGACCGAAATTCATGTCCCACATGGGCTTTCTGATAGCAACATGCATGTGATACTTAATCAAAGACCTCCAAGGAAAAGGCTCAAGCAAAGGGTGAAGTCTTGTGCAAGTTCGGAATTGAACTGTCGATTTGGTTCTGGACAGTCTTCGGTAAAACGGCCATAACTATGGCTAGAAAATTGATCTCGTGATGATTCAAGATTCGTTGGAAGGCTGATTCAAAGATCTACAACTTCATAGTTTACGTCGGATCAAGATTCCAACAAGAAGATGGTCAAAACCGAGTTTTACTGAGAGCTGTGCCAAGAACTCGACCCAGAACTCGGCCGAGTTCTGGGCCGAGTTATCAACCCCGGCCGAGTCCTTGCAACAGTCAAGAACTCGGTCCAGAACTCGGCCGAGTTCTGGGCCGAGTTGGTTCAACAGTCAGGAACTCGGCCCAGAACTCGGCCGAGTTCTGGACCGAGTCGCGGCCGCGTCAGCGAAGCCACTTCGTCGTCTCTTCGTTTGCTGAACAATTTTAATATTATTTTATGTTATTTTATTTGACCTATTTAAACACTTGAAACCCTAGTTTGTATTCTTTACGTTGGATTTTAGTTTACAAGTTGAGTTCGCTCCTTAGAAGTTGAGTACGCTCCTTCCTTGAATCCTAACGCCAACCCTTCGATCTCCGGATCAACCTATCCCGTAGCTCGTCGCTTCGAGCAAATCATTCACCGTCTCTTCGGTACTCAAGGTCATCTCTTTGACCTCTTCGTCATCTCTTTGACGCGTTAGAAAGGGTTATCTCTTTAACCCTAGGAAAGCCATCACTTTGGCTACGGAGGAGAAGATTCAACCTAGCTTGAGGAGTCAAGATCCTACATCGCGACATCGCCCAGGGGTTGTTCGCATCAACTGGCATCAGAGCCTTTTCCAAGCTAAGTTATTCTTCTCTCTTTTGTGATTCTTGAAATTCTTCCGCTAGCAAACCCTAGAATTTTTTTTTCTCTACCACCACCACCACCATTCGCAACCACCGCCAATCCCCACCACCACCGTTCGCAACCACCGCCGATCCCCACCACCACCGTTCGCCACCACCGCCGATCCCCACCACCAACGTCAAACACCCCCACCACCATCCGCCGCCGCCTACTTCACCTTCACGACCAAACCCTAATTTCATCTAGGTTTTGTTTACTTGTTCCCCACTCCTACAATATACCCTCTAGCAATTCTTGTTTCCTTTGATTGCATATTTGTTTCCTTGTTCTTGTTGATCTCGTCTTGCTTCATCTTTGGTTTAATTGCTAGGTTAGTTGTTGATTTCTTCCCTGCTAGTTGCTTGTCTCTTCTTTCTTTTCCTGCACTCGCTTTGTGTGGTTCTTTCTTGCTTGATTCGCAATCATATCAAGTCAAAAAAAAAAAAAAGGTTTGACCGTACAAAAATCGAAAACAAACATACTATTCTCACCTTCCATCAATCAAAAAAAAGGGTTGGGAAGACGGAAGCCTTCAAAAATTAGGCAGAGAACGCACCATACGGTCATACTCCATCTTCTCATCTTCCATGTCTCTATGCAACTCGGAGTAAAACAAGGGCAATTAGAAATTTTCAGCTCTCTTGTGATTAACCCTGAGAAACTTGATTTGATTTGCTTGCACTTGGAAACTTGTGTGTTGTTTGGGATTTGAATTGCTAGCTCTTGTTTTCTTACCTTACGTTCAAGCCTCTCCCTCCTCACGAGCAACCCAAATTAGTACGCCCTGCGAAAAATTTCTTGGGTCACTTTTGAGACAAGGACTTGGCTTAGACTTGTTTCTTTTGCTTGGTGCAACTTACTTCTTGTGGTGTATGCTTCGTATAGGTACTATGGATGTCCCTACCTCGAGCGTCTCTCCTTCTACGGGCCACCACAACCCCGGACACATGGACTCCGTCTTTGAGCGAATTGTCGCACTTCGTGCACGGAGTGAAGAACTAAACCGCCGACTCGCCGTGCAGGATGCCAAGCTTGCCCTCCTTCGTCGGGCCTTGAGTGACTCCGGGTTGCCCACGGCTGACCCAATGTTGAACCCCCCGGCCACAACCAGCCGGCCAATGGACCGCAAGGGTCCTCTTCTCAATGTCCTCTTCTCGAACACCTTCGGCTACGAGTCTTTTGACGAGGACACCTACGAAGCCGGCCCGGTTTTTGACACCTACGACGATGAGGAGGAGGAGGAAGAGGAGGAGTTGGACAACTACATATGCAGCTCTATGGATGAGCAAAGCAACATGCCCCTTAGCTTGGTCTCATGCCGTGTTCTTAACGCCAAGGAAGGTACCTTCCTTGACCAACGTGACAATTTGTTTCATACTAAGTGTGCGGTCCAGGGTGCTTCTTTTAGCATGATCATAGATGGTGGGAGTTACCACAACATCATCCCTCCAAAGGTGATCCCGTACTTTACGTTTGAGACGCCTCCACTACCCGACATTTCAGGCAAATGCGAGAACCGACTTCTCTTAGCTCGGTCCCGGGATGTCTCTCCAATAATTCAGGGACGTCTTCCTTGCTTTTTACCTTTTCCTTTCGCGTGTCTTTTAACTGTTAAAGATCATGTTGATTTACCCCCTACCGTGACTTCTCTTTTGCAGGACTTTGGGGATGTGCTACCCGAGGGATTGACCCCTATACTCGATGACTATGGTGCACATTCTACGTTCAACGTCGCTGATCTTTCTCCTTATACGCCTCCTGCTTCTGACGACGAGGACGAAGCGGGGACGCTTCGCAGCCAAGAAGGGGAGATTGATAGCAACATGCATGTGAGACTTAATCAAAGACCTCCAAGGAAAAGGCTCAAGCAAAGGGTGAAGTCTTGTGCAAGTTCGGAATTGAACTGTCGATTTGGTTTTGGACAGTCTTCGGTAAAATGGCCATAACTATGACTAGAAAATTGATCTCGTGATGATTCAAGATGCGTTGGAAGACTGATTCAAAGATCTACAACTTCATAGTTTACGTCGGATCAAGATTCCAACAAGAAGATGGCCAAAACCGAGTTTTACTGAGAGTTGTGCCAAGAACTCGACCCAGAACTCGGCCGAGTTATCAATCCCGGACGAGTCCTTGCAACAGTCAAGAACTCGACCCAGAACTCGGCCGAGTTCTGGGCCGAGTTGGTTCAACAGTCAGGAACTCGGCCCAGAACTCAGCTGAGTTCTGGACCGAGTCGCGGCCGCGTCAGCGAAGCCACTTCGTCGTCTCTTCGTTTGCTGAACAATTTTAATATTATTTTATGTTATTTTATTTGACCTATTTAAACACTTGAAACCCTAGTTTGTATTCTTTACGTTGGATTTTAGTTTACAAGTTGAGTTCGCTCCTTAGAAGTTGAGTACGCTCCTTCCTTGAATCCTAACGTCAACCCTTCGATCTCCGGATCAACCTATCCCGTAGCTCGTCGCTTCGAGCAAATCATTCACCGTCTCTTCGGTACTCAAGGTCATCTCTTTGACCTCTTCGTCATCTATTTGACGCGTTAGAAAGGGTTATCTCTTTAACCCTAGGAAAGCCATCACTTTGGCTACGGAGGAGAAGATTCAACCTAGCTTGAGGAGTCAAGATCCTACATCGCGACATCGCCCAGGGGTTGTTCGCACCACTTTCGGTTCGGTTTCATCCAGTCCGATAACTCTATGTGTGTGACCTCATAGGACCCGGTTATTATAGCCATGGGCCTAACCCGATTAAGCCTATTGATCGTAGTTGGCTTCTAGCAAAGCACTATGACCCCTAAAATTCCCGGATTGTAAATCTCCATTAATTGTCCTATTCCATATTTGGTAATTGCGGCTTGATTAAAGGACACTATTCCTTCATTTAAAATTTTTTATATAAAAAGTTTTGATTATGTGTTAATTTTTTAGAATTTTTTAATTTTTTTAAATGGATTCACCTATAAAATTTATATTTTTTAATAGAAATTTTTAACCTATAAGACAAACCGTATCAAGATATCATCAACAATTGAGAGAATTTATGATCATACGTAGCACTTTTTCAAACCAAATCGAACCCATTACTATAGACTTTTAACTAGCCATGGTGAGAATAACAATCAGCAATTTATTTGAAGACGCTTGTATAGTAATTAATTAATTTTGTCAAACTTGTAACGTAATTAATTAACCTTAATCTTCAGAGATTATTTGAAGACATTGTAGACTTTTAGGCTATGTTCGGCGTAGGCTATAGAAGGTTATTAGAGGTTTGTACTATTTAAAACCTATCTTTTTATGTGTTTGGTAATATAAGGTTTGTTAGAAGGTTAAGGTTTTAAAAGGTTTTTGAGAAGGTTAAAAATTGAAAAATAATAACCTCCTAAAAAAAGGTTATTGAAGGTTTGAAAAGATTATCATAATTTTATTTTCAAAATATCCAAAATCGCATATTAGTGTTAAAAATAACAACCTTTATGATAATTTTTATTTAAAACATATTAAAAAACTTTGTCTCACCAAACACTTAAATACGTTTTTTATTAGATTTTGAAAAATTATAAAAAAATCTTTAAAAAAATTTCACCTTGTAAAAAAAAATATCAAAACACATCAAATTCTTCAAAAACCTTACTTAATTTACCGAACACAACCTTAATATGGTTGGAGTTTCTCTTTTATAGGTGACCGGTTTAGCATGTCAATTTCTACAAGATACAGATGAAAACAGAATCTTAAGTCACCCGATTAAAATCAACATGTTAATCATAACGAAAAAGAAAAGAAAATTCTAAAATAAAATTGATAATCATTAACAATAAGGAAACCCTATACATAATCTGATCTCGCAATAATCGTGGGAATATCTCCAGCCGTTTTTTTCCCCTGTAACTTCATTTCACATTAGTTGAAAGTGATCGTAATTTGTATAATAAACATATTAACAATTTTAGCTCTTCATTAATATTTTAAGTTATACCAAAATCATATTTTTATGATGGGTGTGCTACGAAACAACAAAAAACTATAGAGCGGTCACCGATCACCGCGACATGTCATGCGTTTTTGTGTCGCAATTTCCGATAATAGCTGACAGAATAACTCCAAAAAGAATCGCTTGTTTTTTGTGAAATTCTATTCTCTTGTTATAATTTAATGTTGCTTTTAATATGGGTTTGCCTCATATTGGGATATTATATCCTTATTAACATATCTTTATCCTAGTTTAGTTTAATTTATTTTTATCTTAAAAAATAAGATATTACTTTTCTTGTAAACCTATATATATTCTTATGTCTTTATTTAATAAGATCAATCAAGGAATTATATTTTCACAATACTTCTCTCCTATTTTAATATGGTATCTGAGACTAACCGATCTTAAACACAACCCTAAATTATTTTTTTTCCCGCCCTGCCGCCGCATCTCCTCGGAATTCTTTTGCTCGTTCGTCTTCTCTTCTGTCACGATGACGAACGAGCAGATTACAGCACCAAAATACACCCCACCAGATGTTTATTCTCCGTACTATCTTCACCCCTCCGATCACACGGGCCTCAACATCTGGCCCGTGGTTCTCAAAGGAGAGAATTATGAAGAATGGTCTGTCGCTATGCAAAACTCTCTTATGGCTCGACGTAAGATGGGTTTCATTGATGGCAGTATTACCCAGCCTCCTGTCGGTGATCCAGCGTTCGCGGACTGGCAAGCCGTCAACTCCATGCTGGTTGGTTGGATCGTCCGATCCATCGACGATTCTCTACGTTCATCAATTACATATTTCCGTTCAGTCAAAGCCCTATGGGATGATCTCCATCAGCGCTTCTCCGTCGGCAACGGACCGCGGAAACTTCAACTTCGCCACGATATTGTTGTTTGTCGTCAGACCGGCCAGTCCGTGGATGCCTACTTCGGCACCCTCAAGAAACTTTGGGAGGAACTCGACGTCTATGTCCCTCCAAAGGCATGTACTTGCGGGGTTGGCAAGGAAATCCTCTAGGAAAAGGCAGAGGAACGTGCTCATCAATTCCTGATTGGGCTGGACGATACAGTTTTCTGCACTGTTCGTTCGAATCTCCTTGCACAAGAACCTCTCCCACCCCTGAGCAAGATTTATTCTCTTGTTGTTCAGGAGGAACGACTCAAAACCGTCGTTATAAGTCGCGAACCTTCAACCGAGAACCTTGCTTTCGTTGCTCGATCATCCACGCCAGCCGCCAAGGAAGGTGCTCCGTCAGTTGACAAAAAGAATCTTGTTTGCACTCATTGCGGCAAGAAATACCACGACATCACCACCTACTATAAAATCCATGTCTATCCTGCGTGGTTAAAAGAGAAAATTGCTGCTGGTTGTGGACAAGGCCGAGGTTCTGCTTCGACCTCCTCTGAGTCTCCTCTTCCCGCTGCTGGCCGTGGTCAAGAACGGGGCTCGGGCGCAGCAAACGCGATGCAACCGTCCACTTCAGGGTCTACTCTCGGCTCGTCTTTATCAACCCAAGACCGCCAAGCTTTCGGTGCAACCCTCAACAGTGGGCTGCTGTCCTGAACTTGTACAATTCCATGCACAACTCTTCCGACAAGAATGGTAAGACTTGTTCTTGGATTTTAGATACCGGTGCATCTTATCATATGACGGGCGAAAAGGCATTTCTTCGTGATCTCCGACCCATCTCGCCGGTGTCCATTACGCTGCCGGATGGCCGCGTTTCCTCGACAGTCCAAGAGGGCAACCTATTTTTTGGCGCTCTCCGTATTTCTAATGTTCTTTACATTCCACATTTAAGCTGCAATTTGCTTTCTTTTGCACAGTTGACCAAGGATCTTCGTCTCCTTGTTCTTTTAACCGATGTGCTTTGCGTATTACAGGAAATCAGTACGAGGACAGTGATTGGCGTGGGTAGGCAACTCAATGGGGTCTATTGGCTGACGACGTTCTCTCCGGTTGTTCGAGCTTCGTCCGTTCAGATATCTATCACTTTAACAACTCTATGGCACTGTCGTCTTGGGCATCCTTCTGCTTCAATTTTGTCTTCTATTTCTGATTTAGGAATTGATAGTTCTTATTTATCAAAACTTAATCCTTGTGATGCTTGTTATAAAGCTAAGCAGACTCGTTTGTCGTTTCCCATTAGTTTCAATAAAGCAGATTTTTTATTCGATCTCATCCATTGTGATGTTTGGGGACCATATAGTACACCTTCGTCTAGTGGTGCATCATATTTTTTGACCGTTATGGACGGCTTCTCTAGGGCTGTCTGGGTATACTTGTTCATCACCAAAACTGAAGTACCGCACCTTCTCCAAAATTTCTGCTCTATGGTCAATACCCAATTTCGCAAGCAAGTTCGTCGTGTCCGTGCTGACAATGGAACAGAGTTCCTGCCTCTTCGACCGTACTTTGCGGAACAAGGAATCCTTTTTGAGACATCTTGTGTGGCGACGCCTCAACAGAATGGCCGAGTTGATCGTAAGCACCGTCACCTGCTCAACGTTGCTCGTGCCTTACACTTCACTGCCCACCTTCCTATGCATTTTTGGGGTGAATGTGTCACTACGGCTGCGTATCTTATTAATCGTACGCCGTCACCTACTCTACAGGGCCGTACACCCTTTGAGCTCCTTCATGGTCGTCTGCCCACTTATAGCTCCCTTCGGGTGTTCGGTTGTCTATGTTTCGCCGCCCAAATACCACGGCATCGTAACAAATTTGAACCTCGCAGTCGCAAGTGTCTCTTCATCGGATATGCCCAAGGCAAGAAGGGTTGGCTGTTGTACGATCTTGAAACCAAGGGATTCTTTGCGAGTCGGGACGTGGTGTTTCATGAAACGCACTTTCCTTTTTCTGCTCCGTCCGCTGCACGTTCTGACCCGAGTTCATCTACTCAACAACCCTCGCCTGACGCGTATGATGATGCGTCGCCTTCTCCGCTTACTGAGGAGGTCACTGCTTTGTCTCCTGCACGTCCGACTGTCTCTTCTTCCTCTATAGACCCGCTGCCAGCAGACAGGGGGAGTACCGCTTCTGCATCCGACGAGCATGCACCCCCAGCCGATCCACCTTCGGTTGCTCCTGCTACTCGTCACAGTGTCCGGGTTACAAATCCACCAGTGCATTTGAATGACTATGTATGTACAACGATGCGCCAAATAGACCCCCACGCCGCTCTCCCCAATCCCACGCCGTCATCGTCCTCAGGTACGCGATTTCCAATTCAACGCTATGTCTCTTGCTCTAATATGTCCCCTTCGTACACTGGTTTCTTGGCTGCGATAACAGCAGGGGATGAACCGTCTTCTTTCCGTCAAGCAATTCCACATGCTCATTGGCGAGAGTCAATGACAGCCGAGCTTGATGCTCTCGCTAAAAACCGCACTTGGGTCCTCACGGATCTGCCCCCGGACAAAAAGCATATTGGTTCGAAGTGGGTTTACCGCATCAAATACAACTCCAACGGCACAATCGAGTGATATAAAGCGCGCCTTGTCGTCCTTGGCAATCGACAAGTGGAGGGTATTGATTATACCGACACTTTCGCACCAGTTGCTCGAATGGCTTCCATTCGAATATTTCTATCAGTGGCTGCCATCAAAGGCTGGGAACTCCACCAAATGGACGTCCACAATGCTTTCCTTCATGGCGACCTTCATGAGGAAGTCTATATGACGCCTCCCTTGGGTCTTTCGGGGGTTGCTCTTGGCCAAGTTTGTCGTCTTCAAAAATCACTCTACGGTCTTCATCAGGCTCCGAGAAATTGGTTCGCAAAGCTGACATCGGCCCTACGCAGATTTGGGTTCACACAAAGCTATGCGGACTACTCTTTATTCTCGTTTCAACAAGACAGCAATACGCTTCATGTTTTGATCTATGTCGATGATCTCATCATTGCCGGTAATGATTCCTCCATAATCTCTCGCTTTAAGACGTATATGAGTACTTGTTTCCATATGAAGGATCTTGGCGCCCTCAAATACTTTATCGGTATTGAAATTGCCCGAAGTAGCAAGGGTCTCTTTCTGTCTCAAAGGAAGTATACCCTCGACATCCTCTCCGAGTCGGGTTTGCTCGGTGCTAAACCATCCGATTTTCCGATGGAGCGACATCACAATCTGGCCTCTGTCTCCTCTCCGTTGTTCGACCATCCCGACAGGTATCGTCGTCTCATCGGCCGGTTGATATACCTCACTCTCACTCGTCCCGAGCTTTCCTACTCGGTTCACACTTTGGTGCAATTCATGCAGTCCCCATTGGTTGCGCATTGGCATGCTGCGCTTCACCTACTTCATTATCTGAAGGGCAGTCCAGGTAAAGGGTTACTCCTTTCGTCCTCCAGCTCGCTTCAGCTTCGTGCGTTTTGTGACTCCGACTGGGCTACATGTCCGACTAGTCGTCGATCGGTCACTGGTTTCTTCATTCAGTTGGGCATCTCACCCATCTCTTGGAAGACGAAGAAACAAGCCACTATTTCCCGCTCCTCAGCTGAAGCGGAATATCGCGCTATGGCGTCCACTTGTTGCGAGCTCATCTGGCTCAAATCCTTATTGCTCTCTCTCGGTGTGACTCACACCCAACCAATGCGTCTATTCTGTGATAGTCAGGCCGCCTTGCATATTGCTGCGAATCCCGTGTTTCATGAGCGCACTAAGCACATCGAGATTGACTGTCATCTTATTCGCGATCAAATTCAGGCCGGAAACGTCGCAACAAACTATATTGCTTCCGCACAACAACCCGCTGACTTGTTCACTAAAGCATTGGGCAAGCAACAGTTTCATCTTCTTTTGAGCAAGTTGGGTATGATCCTCACGCTCCAACTTGAGGGAGAGTATTGGGATATTCTATCCTTATTAGCATATCTTTATCATAGTTTAGTTTAATCTATCTTTATCTTAGAAAACAAGATATTACTTTCCTTGTAAACCTATATATATTCTTATGTCTTCATTCAATAAGATCAATCAAAGAATTATATTTTCCCAATACTTCTCTCCCACTTTAACACCTCAATATTAAGGAACTCATATTTTATTAGGCGGATGCAATGTCAGGCAACAAATATTAGACAAGGAAAATGAATTATTTTTGGCATTTTCAATAATTCGACTGCATGTTCCCATGTGAGTTGTTCACCTAAAGGCGGTGCATATGATGGGCCCCTCCAAAATCATAGGCCTTGACAAAGCCCACATCCTTAGTTATGGGCCCATACGCTAGCCCATTTATTTGGGCCAGGTAAGCCCACGGTCTTATATCGTGTCTTTTGCAGTACAGAACTGTTTTATTCCTTGTATGTTAATAATTCAATGAAATGCTGTGTTTTAGGATTCTTGTACATCTGCATTAGAGAATTCTACGGGACATTTGGTAAAACCTGTTATCTTTTTCTGTTGTGAAAAGGATTACTGCTGTGGCTCCTACTGATGAATGGTTTCACCAATGGACAATATCATGCACCAGATGTTCATGTAGACTGTGAAGCCAGAATAGCAAAGTTTTTGGGGACACCAGATTCCATATTATACTCATATGGTATTTCTACCATGTTTAGTGTCATTCTAGCACTTTGTATGAAAGGAGATATTATTGTTGTGTGAGCATAAACAATCTGTTAATTGCTGTTTCTTATTTTTTCCTGTAGTGTAAGAGAAGTACCATCAATTGTTGGTTTGTCTTCTAGAGATGAAGGCGTTCATTGGGGCATACAAAATGGGCTCTGTCTGTCTGGAAGTACAGCTGGGCAGAATGATGTGGCATCCCTAGAAGCTACTCTGGAAAAGATAACTTGAGAGAACAAAAGAGCAAAACAGATACGGCCATACATTGTTATTGAAGCTATCTATCAGGTGATTGCTATCACTGAATATGATGATTCCCGTATGTAATTGCAGAACTCTGGTCAAATTGCAACTGTACTTCCGTGTTATGTTGGACGAGAGCAACTCATCTGGTGTTCTTGGCCATTCAGGGTCAGGGAGGGGTCTAACAGAGTATTTTGGTGTTCCCATACGTTCTATAACTGCATTATGGGATCATGCTTACAGTCACAGATTCAGAAGGTTGACATTGTAACTGCTGCATTAGCAACTGCAGGGGCGTTAGATGTTAACACGGAATTACTGCTGCATTAGCAACTGCACAGGTGTTGGAAGAGGACAATGTGCTTGTGGTGGCCTCCAAAAGATCGACAGTTGATACTTGCCCTCTCCCAATTGGGATCAAACTTTTTGTATCAGCCGCTCATTCAGAATCAGATCTATCAAGAGTGTCTCGAGGGTTGCACCCTTGGTGTTAGCCTGTTTTAAGCTGGAAATTTCCTGCTTATTATGTTTTCCTTTTGTCACTTGCAGTGTCATATTTGAGCTTGAATCTACTGCTGCTGAGTTTCAAAAGATGATAGCTGATAGCCTCTCATGAAAAATTCTTATTTTCCTATCATTCTGAAACTTCCGAGTATCAAATCTTCTAAAAAACTATTTCTTGCAATTTTATCCATGACATTCGATTAAAAATCCAACATCACATATTTTCATACCAAAAATAAAAGAATATAGCTGGGTCTTTGCTGAAAAAAGCTTCAGAATCTAAGGTGTTTCACTCTACATCATCAACATTCGAACTAGTATAGCAATAATATATATTTGCACTAGAAGAACTATGTTATCTACAGGAAAGAATGATGTCCAGATCTCCAAAAGGGCAAGTATTACTGATGTACACCTATTACCTACATAGTTGATCCTCAAACTGCCAAGTCCAACCGTTTTAGCACCTCCACATCAGTTCTTTCATCAAATTCTTCAGCTTCTCTTCTGCTCAACTCCCTACATGGAGAACTTCCACTGCTCCGTAATGATGTCCTCATCTTAAAAGATCTCCTGTTGATTCTGCTAAATCTTTGGCTTTTGCTGAATATGGGTAACGGCTGTGTTTCACTCACTTTCTCTAGCAGATTCCTTTCTTCCTGGGAAAGTTCATCCTCAATGGGTTTCCCACCACCAGCTGAAAATATAGGTGGGCTCTTCACATTAGTGGTTTTATCTCGTATAGACCTGACATGCCCATAATCACGTCGTTTGACTGCAGTGATCAGATGGTGAAGCAACTTCACAAGCTCGAGGATGTAACTCTCTATTTTCTGCATATCTGCATGATATAGTGTTTGGAGACGAACAAGATTTGTTGTAGTAGCATTTTGCTCGTGGAAATTATTACTGCAATATAGCGGTAGAATTATATCATTAGTTAATGCTTCCTGGCTTCTTCAAATAGCATATCAGTATAGAGAAAGTGAGAGAAAACAGACCTTGTGTTTGCCCATTCTCCAACCCACCCAAAACCTTGATACATTCTGGAAAAGAATGGAAAGATGAAATTGTGAGGGAAGATGTGCAAAATCAACAGTTAATTAACTACAAATGATACTAATGTATACAGAAGAGTCACTTCAAAAATGAGAAATGAAAGAGAGGAACTTACTTGGATGTACTTGTAGCCATAGGAACAAGCCAGTCAAGTGTTCTTTCCATTTCTGCCTTAATCTGAGGTACTGAAAGCTGTAAAATTGCTTATAGTTAGCTTCAAAAGAAGATTGCACATGTTAGTCTATACAGATGTTATAGTCAATCCATAATATTGTACCTCTTCCTTGGACTCGGATCTTCCCAAACTGCAGCACAAAGCATTCTTTACACTTGCAGGCAATCTATGGTACAATGAATCCCTTGTATTTGGTGGAAGACAGGAAGGGCGAGAAGCCTAGGAATAATATTTAGAAATCAGCGCTCCATTTGTTAAGCAAAAGTATCTAGAAGGAAATTTGTTTCTGTTGGAAGGAAAAGAATCAAAGGAACTCACAATGTTATCAATCTGATTAACTATTTTGGCGTAATGTAATGCAAGACCCGCAGCACCTAATCTTTCAATTTTCTTCGAGTCTTTGTCAACTTCGACATCTGTAAATTATGAGTAAATATTGTATATATCAGATTTAATATATGATGAGAAGTAACATAAGCACTATATCAATAAGATCAAATGCATCTAAAACAATATAAATCTTCCAGTATTTTTATAGAAGTAACAAAACGTATATAATCAGAGGAAGTTTTGGAAGCCATTAAACTTTCACAAACAAATCATCCACATTAAAACATACCTGTATTTCCAAACGATTCCAAGATCTGATGATGAATAAAGATAACAACATCTACAAGCTTCTCGATAACCTGGAATAAGTAATTATGATGCCATTTAGAGGAATTATTGTAAGAAACATGGTGGTCATAACAGGTCTGAAATACAAGGAAATGCCATTGCTTTCTATTTGCCATCAACAATTATATGCTGCAGATTAGGTATACCTCTTCCATTCGTATTGACCAAAGAGATTTTCGTTTCAAGCTCATTATAAGCCTTTTCTGGTGTTTCAGCTCACTCTGTAACATCACGAGACTCTCTGCTACACGAGAGGAGGGAAAATACATCAGTTGAAGCCAAAGATGATAACAGAATGAAAAACAAAGGCAAAAAAATAAATCAAAGTTAAACTAATCAATTCCCTACGTGTTTTTCAAATAAGGTCTTAATATGATTGTTGTGACAACTAAATTCAACCAAGTCATTAATTCTTTTCATGTTACAACTCCATGGCCAGCTAGCTATTCAAATAGTATTTTGAACTAATAAATTTTATGCTCACATGTCACAATAAAAGAGATCAGTATGACAGTAGCCTTTCCACGATCAGTATGATACAACTTGTATGAAACTATGAATGTATGATTCAAACCAATGTATAATCACTAAACTAAATAATATAATACACAAACAAAAATTAGCTAGCATTGGCCCGATTATGACCTTGGCAATTAAAGGACTCTGCTTCCTCGCGCTTCTGCCGACAGTCCTGTTCAAATCTGTCCAAAGCGTTCATCTCATGATATAATTCCTACACCAGAATACGAGTTCTCTAGTTAAGCATATACCTGATATATAAATTCTAGGTTTATTGAAAAACTGCTGAGAAGATACTTACAGCAGTGTGTTGAGCCAAAATTGTTAAGTCATACATTTTCTGGTCTACCTCTTCTCTGGGTGGTGTACTAGCTGTAGTTTGTGATTCGAGTCTGAAAACAACATCAGAACAGTTGAACAATAGGATTGTTATGTTAGCTTTTATATCCCACTCCATAGGAATTTACTTTCACATGAAACATCTACCTTACATTGAGAAAAAACGATCTAAATTGTGCCATTGTGGGTCTTTACACAAGTCTCCAAATCTAATCACCTCACGGCAAAATATATCAAGTTCCTCCCTGTAGTGCATATAAATACCAGAGAACATGAGTTGATGTTTCAAGCCAACTGAAGATCCATGTGAAGTCTTCAAAGTAGAAGTATTCATTCTATATGATTCAATTACCTTTTGTCTGAAGCAGCAATACTTTGCAAAACCTTGGTATCAGTAGAAACCAGGCATTGAACTCCCCCTGAGGAAAATATGTTCTGCTTTACATCGCTAACATTTTCCTCAGAAAGAGACTGCATTAGGTTAGCTCCTTTTGTAATAGTATTTGCCACTTCGAATGCCAATACCGATATCTTGTTCCCTCTGATAGCCGTGCCAGAGATTAACCCGCTAGAGTTCATGTTTGCAACTCCACTACCAAGTGCATCCAGAACTTCAACTGCCTTTTCTAGACCAGCAATACCAACTTTTCCTAGGAATGAACTTTTCTGCAAGATAACCTCAATTTTAATGAAGAAACAACTGAAAATTCTACACCTCCATATTAACAAACACAGTAGATTACTTCTAATATTGTTCATTATATTACTGATCAGATAAATATTTATTGCATATGGAAAAACCCTGTCTCTTTGACAACCTTCAGCTAATTCCAAGTTTCCAGTTACAAGTGAGGAAAAGATAATATAACATTATACTCCTGTTACATTTCACATAACATTAATGTTTTGAATAAGCAGAACATCTACAATTATTTGTTTATACAGATTTAAATCGATACAAATTACAAAACATCTGTATTCCAACGAAATTGTAAAAACTCCGTCAAATCCCCCCCCCCCCCCCCCCCAAAAAAAAAAAAAAAAACTCCGTGAACTCGCCGATTCCTAATACTAAAGAAAAACCGGATTTTAGAAGCGTTAACACAATATGCTTCAATTGATTCTCAGTTATGTGCAACTCAAATTAGATCGCAAGAAGGAAGAGCAACTAAAACGTACCCTGGCGTCGCCGGACTTACGAGGCGGCGTCATCGGAAGCAATTGACGCAAAAACGAGAAGCGTAGCTCGCCGGAATCGTTCTTTTCCGGTGATTTTAAGCTATGATCGTGAACGGCTCCGTTCTTCGTCTTTCGAAAGCTCCTCACAGTTTTAAACCTCTTCTTCGACTTCAATCCGGAGCCCTCTGCGCTCTCCTGCTGCTGAACAGCCGAACACACCCCTCCCATCTTTGAATTCCTCTTCTTCAAGTTAAAATCCTGAATCCACAATCTGATGGTAATTCCGACTAATTCTGTCAATGATCCAAGAAGAAGATCGCGAGAGGTTGTGATTTTCGCAAATCTCTCCGGAAGATATAAATTTCTGTTTGTTGGATCGGAGAAGTTTAATAAATATAAATGAAATAAATAAATAGGGAGAGGAGAGATTTTTTTCCTCCTAATACTGGCTCTTTATCCTTATTATATATTCCCTTGGCGAAGTTGTAACCAATTCCAAACCACATTGGAAATGGAATAGGTAAAAAAGAGTTGTTAGTGTTAGTGCGTGACGTCATCGTCAAGAGGTTGAACTTTCCAATTTACCGATTTTGGGCAAGTTTTGCTTAATATGGCTTAAGTAATTAATTTCTTCAGTCATGTTGATTGGATTGTATTGGACGTAATAAATTGATGAAGACTATTGGGGATGAAATAAAACGGTTATTATATGCTTTTGTTGACCAGAAAGTCCAATATATTTAAGTTCTTTCATTGAAGGAGATATACTGTATTAGTTAATTCATTTTTTTTACTGATTATGTAAATCTGCCTTTGTTGACCAGTTTTTAAGTAATTTCCTGATGTTTGTCCTATAAAATTGTACAGAAACGCATCATAAATTGTCAAGATAACCTATAGAACTAATAGAAGTCAGGGGGCCACAATCAGGTCCTCTTAATCACTCTTGGACCCAAATACACATGTTTTAGGCTAATTTAACTAATTAAACCGACTAACAGTGCATATTTTTTTCTGTAATGATATTTGAAACAAGTTTATGCTAATCCTACGTTCCTCCCTATAGGTAAAAGTTTGATTCATGACCTAACTCAATTGGAAAAAGACCGGGTTTTACAAGTCAACAAACCTTACCATTAAAGATACGGGTTTGGTCTGACAAAAAATAATAAATACGTGTTTGGCAATGAATGAGATATTGGATCGAATGTTTTACCAGGTCCAAAGAAAACGAAGCTCAGTATAAAACGCCATCTAATTTTCTCAACAACTATTGAGTTTATAAATTATTGTTTGTTTGTTTTTTATAGAAAGAGTTTGTAAATTATTGTGGTTGATCTTGATTCTTGAAAGAGAAACTTGGACTGAGTCTCTCACTCGCATTAGTAAACCATACCCTGAAGGGACAAATTTGTCATTAGACTCGTTACACGAAAAAGAAACAATTTGATTATGACAAGAGATTTTTTTATGGAAATAATGACATGAGACCTAATATCAACACAAATGTAAAAGTTAACAACACAATAAAGGTACATTAAAACAATCGATTTTTATAGTGTGTGTCCATGGACACATACTAACAAGCTTAAATAGGAAATTTATCTTCAAAATATTTCCTAATAGAGAATTGATAAACCCTTAACAAACAAGATTAAACTAGTGGCTAATTAAATAATTGCCAAAAAAGGAGTTCTTAGAGTGTGCCCATGGGCACACACTAGAAAAAACCTAAAACAATTTCCTGTTAAACCAACTTGAAATTATCAGCTTGTTCTATTCACAATGTTTTTTTTTTTTGGTCCATTAGGATAATAATGGGAATTCTAATTCGTGATCTTATAGCCAAAAATAGACATATTTAGAAATAAATGATTCAATGACTAACAGAAGTACTATATATTTAGATCTCTTTATAAATGAATTTATACAAAAAACATGAACTCGAAACCTAAAACGCTCTCTTTTGCTACCCCCAACCCGCCCCCAGAAACCCTAATTTCTTCTCGGCCACCGCCGCAATTTGAGCTCAGATGCTCCAAGCCTACCCTCGATCTCACATCTCAGAGCGATCTTCTTGATCAACATGCCCAAAGCACTACTAAACAACCCTTGCTCGATGCTTGCTTAATTGTCTTTGAATGGGTTTCGAAATCCTTTGCGGGCTGGGGTTTTTTTTTCTTCCCTCCTTGCGTCAGATTGGATCTGGTTTCCCCCCTAATCCCGATCCGACATCTGAAGATCTTGATGCCTCGTTTCGCCTCTTTGTGTGCTCTCAAAGGTGGCGTCCTGGCACCGGTATGGGATCCGGGCATGCTTGTCCTCGCCATCACCGGAACTACCACCTTTGCTGCGTCCTGGGGTGCGCAACACATGTATAAGAGAAGTCTGAAAGTGTTGAAAGCCTTTACCAGTAGAACAGTAGAAGACGGCTTGGAGAGGGTGGCGTCGGCACGGTGGCTCCGGCCTCTCCGACGAAATCCCTCTCACGCCTTCTTCACAGAGCCGCCGACGGCTCGCATCCTGGAAGGGAGAGGAGAACAGCGACGTGGCCGGCGTGAGCCCAATCCCACCTGGCGGATCTGGCCTTCTTCAGAAGACGCCGAAACCATGAACAACCTTGGAAGCTCCCTCATCTTTCCGACGACTTTGCGGTGGCAGCAAGCGTTTGTCCGGAAGGGGCCGTGAGGGGATGGACAGAGGTCATGGATGCTCCTGCTCAGGTGTTTTCTCTCCTTTTCTTTATCTCTTTCTTGGCATATATGTTTTTGCTTTCTTTGTCTCTCTGCTCACTCCCTTACCCTGAACATGGTTTGCTTGCTTTCTCTTATGAGGAAGCATCTTGCCTCTTTGATTTCTTCTGAGATCTTGTTGTGTCACTTCTCTGCTGCGTGTTGGCTGCGATTTTGTTGTTTAACCTTGTTTGAGTTCGTGGCTTTGAATCTGATCTCGAACCTAGGTGAACAAGTGATCTTTATTTGGACCAAGATCCCTAGAAACGTTGAAAATATTATTGTCCTTAAGGCCCTTGAAGGATCTGTGTATCCCCAAAGAGACCCATTTCTTAACAATCTCATTCTGATCAAACAGTTATGGAGCTTCAACTCCCTGAACAATCTCGAGTGTATTTGGGTTTTGTGCTTATTGCATAATCCCTTGACTCTTCATTGCTTTCTTGTTCTCAGTGGTAATGTCCAAAATGTTATCTGTTTTGCTCCTTTGCTAGCTTGCATTTATCATTTCTTTTTGGACTTTTGGCAGTCTTCTTTAACTTTTTTGCATTTCTCTAGCCTTGTTTTGGTTTCTGTGGTTTTCTCTTGGTGTTCGTTTCTTTCTTGTGACACTGAGAGTGTTATAGATTTCAATCCTTGGCTGTCTATGATGCTGAATCTTGACATTATGAAAAATCTGAACTACTGGTTTGATTGGATTGGTTTGTGCTTTTGCTTCCTTCTATCAGATTCTTTTACTAATCATGATCCTTACTATTTGAGATGCATCTTTACCATCGTACAGGTTGCCTGGATTATAAATGGATCAAAGATCTCCTACAAGAAAATCAAGACCACGCTGAACAATTGTTACTCTCTGAACAAATCAAACCTGAACAAACTTCCTTACAAAAATATATTTGTGTACAGTTTTGTACAAACAGATTTGACTCTGATGCTTGTTGAATGTGTCTCTCCCCTGCGGAAGGGCTCTCTTAACAATATTTACACAAGAACAACTCACGAAAGGTGATGGTTGAACAATCATCCCTGCATTTTGAAAAAGATTAACAGCTGTAATGGTTTCATCAAAATAGAAAAAGAATTGTTGGCTGACCCACCAGAGTCATCAACTATAACCAAGTGGAACTCTTTGAACAAATACATCGTGAACAAAGTTCTTTACATATCAAAGCCCCTGAAAACCAATCTCATGAACAAACAGCTCGAGAGGTTTACCTCTAGGAACAAATCCCTTTTGAACAATGATGAGAACTTGCCTTATGTTGGATTCTTGTCATTTGAAATCTGGAAAATTTGTATCAATATATCTCCGACCATCTTCTGGTTTTCTTGTGATGAACTGAATACATGTGTGATTTGGGTTTGTTTCTTCATATTTTGTATGAATCATTATCCCAAGATAAAGATCAATCATATATTTCTGAATAATGGGATGAACTCCCCCTTAAAAATAAAACATGAAATGAAAACCTGGGAAAATCAAATATGGAAATTTGGATTTGGTTTTCAAGTTAATAAACCAGTGAACAAACATCTGAATCTATTTTGCATTACATTATATATGAACAAACATGAATATAAAAACGGGACCTCTATGAAACTCCTTACCCTACCACCCTTTAATAAGTCCCCTAAATGTCTTAGGATATGGGGCAATAATATTACTGGTTTTTTTATGAAGATCACAACCTGGAATTGTCGTGGAATCGGGAAGAAAACCTTTTGGATGGATGTTGAATCTTTTTGCAAAATTGAACGAATACAACTACTTGCACTATTTGAAACAAGAACAAACAAAGAACCACATGAAAAAGTGTGGAAAACAGCAGGTTTTGATCAATTCTATTGTGTCCCAGCGACGGGATTCGCGGGGAGCATTTGCGTAATGTGGAAGACCTACCAACTTACAAATGAACTCCTTGAAATTGAACAAATTGAATCAAGATTCATTAGTATTAAGTATACAAACCTCCTCGCGAATAAAAAGCTTATGCTAATCCTAACTTATGCGCCAACAAATGAATCTGCTAAGAATGTGTTCTGGAACGAATTTATCCCCTATATTAAAAATTGCTCTCTTCCGTGCATTATTATGGGAGATCTGAACGAAATACAAGACCCTTCTGAAAAAATAGGCGGGATCTTACCACATTTGACAAAATTTGCAAGATTACGTCATTTTAAGAATGAATGTGAACTATTCGATACTCCCATTCAGGGAAACATCTATACCTGGCGAAAGAACAGCACAGAAATAGATAACATATATGAAAAACTGGATAGGGTACTTATTCATCACCAGATTCTTCAATGGTATCCTGATATCTGTACTAAGCATTTTGCTTTTTCCAGTTCAGACCATTGTCCCATCTCTGTTGAACTGGACTCAACAGTACCTTTCAAAAATCAGTCGTTTAAATTTGAAAAAAATTGGATGACTAGAAAGGATTTTAGAAATGTTGTTAAACAAGCTTGGAGAACTAACTATCATGGATCCAGATTGTATAATCTTGTATCCAAAACAAAATTACTTAAGAAACATGCCAATATCTGGAATAAAAGTACATTTGGAAATGTTTTCACACAATTACAAACTATAGAAAAACAACTCTCTGATATCCAATCTGAGATCTGTACTCACCCAACATCTGATCCCATTAAAAAACAAACAAGAATCATAGGGAAAAAAAAACTTGTATGTTTCTAGAAAGTTTTCTGGAACCAAAGAGCTAAAGTAAAACACATCAAATATAATGACACGAATGCTAGCTATTTTCACAAAATAGCAAGTGAAAGAAGAAACAAATTATAAAAGAAATCAAAACTCAAGAAGGAACAAGCATCATTGGAGAAGAAAACATTAGAAATAAAATCAGAAATGATTTCATTAAAAGATTCAGAAGTGAGGATATGAACCAGAGACTTTTCCAAGAGAACCTCGAATTAATCCTGCCTGAAATCTCTACACAGGACAATATGGATTTAATAAGAAATGTATCCAATGAAGAAATTAAAAAGGCGGTCTTTAACATTGGCTCGGATAAATCACCAGGGCCGGATGGCATGACAGTAGAATTTTACCAAAAATATTGGGACATTGTAGGTCCTTCTGTTATCCAAGCAGTTAAAAGCTTTTTTCTATTTGGGAAACTACTTAAACAAATAAATCACACATTCATCTCCTTGATCCCGAAATGTGACAATCCGAACTCTACCAATCACTATAGACCCATAAGTTTGTGCTCTACAATTTATAAGATTATCTCGAAGATCATTACAACTAGACTTAAGGGAACCATGGAAAAATTAATACACCCCCTTCAAGGTGCCTTTGTTGCTAACAGAGCCATTCAAGATAATATCTTGATTGCCCATGAAATCTTTCACTCTTTTAAATCGAAAAAAGGAACTGAAGGCTTTATTGCCCTAAAACTAGACATGGAAAAAGCTTATGACAGAATCGAATGGGACTTCATTATCAAAATAATGGAAAAGTATGGATTCCATGAAAAATTTATCAACTGGATAAAAGAATGCATTACAACGGTATCTTTCTCGGTACTTGTAAACAACGGACCCACCAAAATTTTTAAACCAACAAGAGGACTTCGATAGGGAGACCCCCTTTCGCCCTTCTTGTTTATTCTAGGATCTGAAATCCTTGCTAGAAAACTCCAAAAAGCTTCAGAGAAAACTCGAAACCTTATAGGATTTCAAATCAATCAACAAGGAACACGAATTCCGTTTCTGGCTTTTGCAGATGACATTGTGATCTTCTCAAAAGCTAAACAAGAAAACTGCAAAGAAATCAAGAATATTATTGATGAGTACTACAAAATCTCAGGACAAAAAGTCAATTTTCATAAATCGGCTTTTCAAGTTACAAAAAAGGTTACCAACCAAAAAAAATTAGCATTACAAGGTACTCTCACAATCACAAATATGATATCTCTCGAAAAATATCTTGGTTGCCCTATCATTAATGATAGAGTTAACTCGAATACCTTTGCTGACCTCTTAGTTAGCACCCAACATCAATTATCTAAATGGAAAGCAAACTCTCTCTCCCAAGCAGGAAGAACAACACTAATAAAAACCAACCTGGCCTCAAGACCTAACTATCTTATGCAAAGTTTTATGTTGCCTACACACACACATAATGAACTTGACAAGTTAAATAGATCCTTTTTTGGAACAAAGACAGCTCCTATAAGCCTCTTATAGGCTGGGAAAAAATATGTAAACCAACTCATCAAGGAGGCCTTGGTTTGAGAAAAGCTAAAGACATGAACAAAGCCCTATAATTCAAATTACTATGGAAAATCCTAGCAGAACCTAATAACTATTGGGTTAGGTTTGTTACTGAAAAATACTTGAAAACAAACCATATATTTCATTACGAGAAAAAAGGAAATTGCTCTTGGCAATGGTCGAAAATGTTTGAACTCATGGCTGAATTCAAATCTGGACTAATTTGGCAAGTTGGAAATGGCAAAACAATCAAATTCTGGACGGATAACTGGGTCTTGAATACCCTTTTATGTGACATCATAAATACACAATCAATCATGAACAAGGATGCCCTGATAGCTGAATTTATGTTGCTAAATAAATCCTGGAATAAGAATTTACTAGAACAATGTCTACCATATGATTTAGCCAAAAAAATAACCTCGATCCCAATACCCTTAAATGAGATCCATGATAGAATGTACTGGAAAACTAGCAAGAATGGTTGATTTTCTACTAATTCTGCTATGGACCTAATTAACAAAAACAAGAGTTATACTGCCTATGATTCTTCATGGATCTGGAAGATGGACACTTATCCCAAAGTTAAAAACTTTGTCTGGAAAATAATGAAAAACGGACTCCCAACAAAAGCTAGATTAGCAGAAAAAGGTGTAGCAACCCATTCGGGTTGTATACGTTGCAATGCTCATTTCGAGGATTTGAATCATCTCATTTTCCAATGTAACCATACCATAAAAACAATCGAAAAATTGAATCATGATACATATGACATCATTAGATCCCTAAACATTAGGAACAAAAAAATCAATGAAATCATAGATGAAATTCGACAAAAAATTGATAAACCACAATTCACTGAATTAATGGTCTCTTGGTGGGGCATTTGGTTTTATAGAAATCAACAAAGCTTTGGAAGACCAAACAATGATGACGACTCCATAAAGGATGTACCAATCTATATTAAGCGACAAATTGAGAACTGGAATAAGACGAAGAGCTGGAACCCTGACTGTTTAGCAGAAGACAAACAAAAAAACTCATAGAACGAACATTGTTAGACGACCAACAAAGAAATGGAAAAAACCACCGGATAATATTATTAAGATCAATACATATGGATCCATCAAAACCAATGGTGAATCTAGTTTTGGTTACATCTTTAGGAACAATCTGGGTAAACCAATTTTCCTTTTTGGGGATAATTGTGGTACCTCAACCCCGCTAAAAACAGAAACATTGGCAGTAAGAAATGCTCTGGTAAAGGCCTATGAATTAGGCATTATCAACATTCAACTTGAATGCGATAACCTTATCATTGTGAATGTTCTGAATCAAATCTGGCACTGTCCATGGGATATTGAAATGTTAATTTCTGATATCCTGTGTGTTTTACAACTTTTCTCTTCATTGCAGATTTTTCATGTCTTTCGAGAAACAAACGTGGTGGCCGACTTCATCGCTAAGAAGGTCCAACTGAGTTCATTGGAAGATATTCGAACTAATCTAGAATTTGTAATTCTCATCCGAAAGGATGCTATAGACTGAGAAACCGACTCTTCTGTGGTTTCCAGTCTAATTCTTACCTTATCAATATATATATATATTTAGATCTATTTTGTTTTAACTTATGATAATGGTAACGAAAATGAAATAAATCTAATCAACTTTATCATCATGATACATTGATTAAGTGTGTGAAAGAGAAAATAAAAAATGAAATAATTTTATCATTTTAAAACTCATCTCATTATTAGATAAATAAAGTAGCATGTGTCCCCGTGTCTTGTACGTATATGACCATATATTTTAAGAATGGATTTAAATTTGTCTATAGTATGTAAAATATAAAAGAGAATTGTATAGAAAAATTAACATGATGTATCAGAAAGATAATTGTTGATTGGAATAATTTATAAGGTGTATTGTATGATGAAAATTAAAGGTATATGTGTGAATTTATATTAATACAAGAAAATATAAATTAGGAATTTTATATAGTTATTAAAAATAAAACTGCACTAAAATAAAACTGCATATTGTATTCTTTATAATAGAGTTTACAGACAATATATTCACCATTATTAAATCATGAACACTAATTAAGTATGATAATAATGTTTTTGGTAAGTGCATAAATCTATTCACCCTTATTAAATCATGAACACTAATTAAGAATAATAATAATGTTTTTGGTAAGTGCATAATTATATGTATGTTGGTGGATGAACCGTATAATGTTAACTATTTACGGACCATCTATCTGATTCTATATACATATCTTTATAATGAGTATGATAATAATGTTTTTGATAAGTGCAGAATTATCATGTACAATTGGAAGTATTTTGGGGTGGTAATTTATGAAATTTGTATAAATAAAGAATAAAATAAATTGTAAATAGAATAAGGGTGAATAGATAAATGTACATTATTATTTGATGATGTGACATACTTAGATAAACGACACGTAAGAGAGATAATTACGACTTTAATAGTAGTATATAGATAGATATATTCATTTAAGTGACAAGAGAAGAGAGAAATAAAATAATTTCATCAACTTAGTACTCATCCTAATATTGGATAGTACCAATGGAAAAGGGAAATGAAATGATTTCAATATCTTGTCACGAACCATAATTCAAACAAACGGACTCTTAGGTCATTTGCTGAATTTGAGATTGATCAACTTTTTTAGAGGAGAAAAAAAAACGTATAAGCTTGGCCTTGTAGGTGGTAGAAACTGATATACCAAGTGTGAAGTGTCAATCCTAGGTGAGGTAAGTGACGGATAACACTATTTTTATATAGCACTCAACGCGTTGAATGTCCACATTTATCCCCTTCGTGACTTTCCATCAATAAGGAGGATCGCGAATCGACGAGAAAGGATGCGTCGTGGGCCAACACGAAAGACCGCGAGACAACGCGATGTCTTATCCACATGCCATGACGTCATTCAACCAATAAAGGAAAGCCACGAGCCACATGCCATGCCTTACTCACTCACGACACGTCATCACATGCAAATCCTCTACGCGACACGTCGCTCCATGCGAGGCCCCGTTGAGTGACACCTCTCTCCTCCTTGCCAGCCGCCACAAGCAGGACTCGGACCCTATAAATAGGCTTGAGATCGCATTTTGTAGAGACCTTTTGTTGGATCGCCCATTTTTTGGGAGGAAAACGAGAGGTCTGTGTATGGTTCTCGTGTAAAGATTCGCTGAAATGTAATCGTCAAATGATGTTATCGCGCCAAGTATGAATAAAATGCATTCTTTTCAAATGTTTTCGCGCTTTGGTCCATATTGTATTGATCGCGTTATATCGAGGTGGATGGTCTATGTCACGACTGTTGGATCGCGCTATTTTCATATCACTCAACGCGTTGGATGCCCACCTCCATTCCCCTCATGGTTTTCATCAACAAGAGAGATCCCGAACCAATGAGAAGAATGCGCCCAACATGGTTTTCATCATCAAAGAAGATCGCGAGCCAACTAGAAGAACGCGCCTAAACATGTAAAAAAACTCGTCACGAAGAGCAGTAATGGACTCAGAACATCTTCAACGCGTCAAGTCCTCTATGACCGCGTGGTAATTATCAGACGCCATCAAACCGCCACGAATTCATCGAACCAATTTGAGCATGCTAGCAATGCATCTCTTCAAGATCGACACGCGTCCTCCCGCCTTGCTGGTCCAATCATGGCCCTACACCTCCTTGTCGACGTCTGTCACTGGAGGAATCATAAGATGACACATATCTCTGTGTGCCGGCCGACTTCAAGCATGACCCCTTGCCTATAAATAGCCCAAGACCCCTTCATAAAAAGGGTCGAAGAAAAAGAGAAGAAACACGCATACAAGCTTGTTCTAAGCTTTTTCAAGATCTGTGATGATTCCCATGAAATTGTAAAAGAGTGGAAAGCTTCATACTCGTCGACTATTATTTATCGCGTCCTTTTTTCATGCTTATCGTCTTCTGCTTTATTCATCGCGTTGCATATATCTTGTACTCTCATAAGCTTTACGCCTTATTTAGTGGATTTGGCTCTCCTGTTTGAGGCCACGAGGAGTAGGCTTTGTCCGAACCTTGTTAAAAATCATTGTGTTTGTGTTCTTATATCTTTGCTTTGATTCATCGCGTTCATCGTTGTGGCAATCCTAAACTTATCCATGTTGGTTTAACGCGTTCATATAGGACCAAGTCTCTTATAAGCTTCACGCTTTGTTTATTTAGAAATCTTGGGCATCATCACTGGCGCCGACCGTGGGGACTTACTCACACTAGGGCAGCTTGGTCCTCTGTGAACCGCGTTCTTCAAACGAGTGAGATCCCCCAACAAGCTTGGGACTGCCACCGCGTTCTTCAAAATGGGTGAGATCCCCCAACAAGCTTGGGGCTGTCACTGCGTTCTTCAAAACGGGTGAGATCCCCCAACAAGCTTGGGGCTGCCACTGCGTTCTTCAAAACGGGTGAGATCCCCCAACAAGCTTGGGGCTGCCACCGCGTTCTTCAAACGGGTGAGATCCCCCAACAAGCTTGGGGCTGCCACCGCGTTCTTCAAAACGGTGAGATCCCCCAACAAGCTTGGGGCTGTCACCGCGTTCTTCAAAACGGGTGAGATCCCCCAACAAGCTTGGGGCTGCCACCGCGTTCTTCTAAGAGAGAGTTTACTATGTCACTTAAAGATTACCATTACCTAGAAAGAAGGCGACGTTCAAAAAGTTGCTTTTCATTCATTTGATATCTTACTAATTGTTTCATATGATGACATACAGGATGAAAAGCTAAAGAAAGTCTACGAATCGCCTGGTGGAAATCAAGGAGCATCGCGATCCTCGAGCAAAGTTGTACTGTTTGTCACGACGTTCGCATCTACGTCCATAGCTTGGTTATCGCCTTCCGTGGGGTCTTCGATGGGGGGCTCGCCAAAAAGATCTGTGTAGTCTGGAGTGAAATAAACAATCTTGGGATCGATCTCGCCGAACCTCGCCACCGCTTGCCTGACTCCGATCCTTATTCCCTGCTCCCAATGGGGCCCCACCACATCAGCCAACTTCATCTGGTAATCCTCAGTCTTGAGATAGTCAGAGACATCGTGTTCTGCCCTGGCACGCCACTTATCAGTTTCAAGATTAGACGCCTCAAGTTGCTTCTTGTGCTCAACCGCTTCGTCCTCTTTCTCGGATATGGCACGCTGAAGATTCTCAACGTTTGTCCTCATCAGCGCGTTCTCCTCCTCAAGCTTCGCTTTCTCCTCCTCGAGCTTTGCCTTCTCCTCAACGAGCTTTGCTTTCTCCTCCCCAAGCGTTGTCATGTTAGCATTCGCCTTGGCAAGTTCTGCGGCAGATTGTTCAACCTGCTTGGTTAGCGCGGCCACCTTTTTACGGGCTTCATTCTCTTCACGGATGCCTTTGCACTTGGCATCTAAGGCGTTGCAATATGTTATGGCGGCTAGCATGCTGAGCCGAGCCTATAAAATCAAACAAGGAAAGAATAGATAAGCAGAATCCACGCGACAAAAAGCAGGAGCAAGCATTAAAACGCATACCATCTCCATGTACTTCATGCCCTCCAACTGAAGGACTTGGGGAGACAACGAAGTCAGCCATTCTTTCTCTCTTACACATACACCATTTGGAGGAGCCAGCTAACGCATATCGGACACAGAAGGCACTGGCGCGGCAAAGGCAGCCCTCCCTATGGTGGTGATCGGAGCAAGGGCAACGTTGCTTTCAGTCCTTGATCTCTTTTCCCCGCGACCTGCTTGAGAAGGGGCGTCACGCTTTTCTCCTCGCGTCTATGCCTCGATTGGACTGCTTGGTAGTTGCAACGATGTTGTCGTCTCACTCACAATCATCGCGTCAAGAGTTGGAGTCGGGGCCTGCTCCGACGTGGCCTGTTCCTCAACTGCTTTAATCGCCGACTCGGCTCCACTCGCGATCTTTTTGTCCCTCTTAAGCAAGTGGTCTGACTTCATCCCTGTGAATGCATGAGTTAGTTAATACAACGCGTAAGTGTAAAGAGTGGCAAAAAAGGCAAGTTACCACCCGACTCATCACGTCTAGCTGTGCGCGGCAAGTTGAGCCCTGCCTTCTCCAAGTTGTCTTGAGTAATCACGCGCTTGTAGTCAGGGGCACTTCCCACATTACGAAATTGCTTCTTGCACGCGTCAATTTCCTTCTGATCAAGCTTGTCCGGACGCATGAAAGGACTAGGAAACAGCTGGCAGTTGAAGACCGCGTGAGAAGAGCACCGCGCTAGGAACCACCTATATTTCCACTTTCCCACATTGGAAGGCTTACTGATCACGTTTAGGGTGGGTAGGCTAAGATTGCAGAACCACTGTCGTACTTCAGAGTGAAGAGGTTAAGCATGTGTTGGACATCGGGAGAAAATCCAGAATGATAACATCGCATTGTATATCCGCTAAGATATCTCTACGCGTTAAGGTACAGCTGGGTAGGGCTGAGATTGACAAGCCTCAAGAAATCGCGATAAAAGTCAGGCAGAGGGAAACGAAGTCCAGCTTCGATGCTAGCCGCAAAGACGACCATACAATTTTCGTATCTCGCTAAGGAGGTCCCCTCTCTCTCTCAGGAAGACAGAGTTCTATCCCTGTTGGCCACAGAATTGATCGCGCCAAATCTTCTAGGGTGGTTAATGAGAGAGTAGTGGTTGACCCAAGACTTCGCATGTCCTTGCCTGGGTGGTCCTTCACCATGGGAACCTCAGTTGGAATCACCGCGGGAATCGGAGGAGGATCAACTTTCAATCGATGGCTCGCAAAGCTCTCTACACTCCGCGATCTTTTTCCTTGGGGATTGCTTTGGGAAACATTGGCGGCGGGAAGATGAGAGACCACACCTTTGCCCCTTATCTTCTCAACTCGCGACACATGTCTCTTTGAAGTAACTTCAGCTACGGTCTGACGCGTTGAATCACTAGAAGATGTAGAAGCGGCCTCGGACTCAAGACTTGTGGCGGATTCGTGCTCTCTGTATGCGTCCCCCACTGCTCTTCCATACGCATCACCGCTCCCAGAATTTGTTTCGCTTGACATGATGAAGAAATAAGGAAGGATGATTGCACACGATGAAACAAGCCCTCTCTGAAAAGAAGAAAATAATTTAGTCACGAAGAAGGAGAAGCAACACGCACAACCAAAACAAAGCAAAAAGAGGACTCTAGAGAAAGACCGCGATCAAGAGGAGAAGCCAAGTCGAAAGGAAGAAAAACTTTAACCAAACTCGAAGATGAAGGAGCGCGCACAAACAAGATAAAGCAAAATAAGCGCCATTAGAAAAACACCGCGATCAACAAAAAAATGGGGACAGATGGGGCTGTCGAAAGATCTGGAAGCGAAAGTTCGAAACTCAGAAAGAAGATGAAGCGAGGAAGAGGAAAAGTCACAGTAAAAAGTAACAGCGAATCTCTACGCTCCATCACCAAAGTGAACTCGCCGAGTCAGGTTATGCAATTCCTCCCCCCTATCTCTATATTTTTCACCTTCTCAGGAGAACACCCCTCGATGCCGTCATCCCCGCCATTGTTACCCAGAAGAGCAAGGGATGAGAAGACAAAGCGACGAAAGAGAGAGAAGAAGAAAAGAATGCAGTCACCAACAAAAACATTGAAAGCTCGAGCAAAAAACAAAGCACATTCAGAAATCATAGAGTAAGGGAGTTGATTTACCTGAGTAATTCCAAGAAAGACGATGAAGAAGAGGTTCCTGCAAGCGGAGCAATGGTGGAGAAACTCAATCGTCTCGAAACCCTCTGACAGAGAGAAAAGAAGAGATGTACAGTGGAAGCTTCCCATCCCTTCCCGCTCTTATATAAAGGGTCTGATGGGCCGGTCTGGCAAGGGCCCATTATGCAAAGGCCCACCATTGAGGAAAGCAGAACGTCCGTCTCAAAACATCTTGAAGTAAAGTGAATAAACACGGCCATCAAACGCGTTTTCCTTGGATTTCTTTGATTGCCTCACGCGTTCGCCATCAATGCAAGGGGATGTGTTGGATCGCGCTATTTTCATATCACTCAACGCGTTGGATGCCCACCTCCATTCCCCTCATGGTTTTCATCAACAAGAGAGATCGCGAGCCAACGAGAAGAACGCGCCCAACATGGTTTTCATCATCAAAGAAGATCACGAGCCAACTAGAAGAACGCGCCTAAACATGTAAAAAACTCGTCATGAAGAGCAGTAATGGACTCAGAACATCTTCAACGAGTCAAGTCCTCTATGACCGCGTGGTAATTATCAGACGCCATCAAACCGCCACGAATTCATCGAACCAATCTGAGCATGCCAGCAATGCATCTCTTCAAGATCGACACGCGTCCTCCCGCCTTGCTGGTCCAATCATGGCCCTACACCTCCTTGCCGACGTCTGTCACTGGAGGAATCATAAGATGACACGTATCTCTGTGTGCCGACCGACTTCAAGCAGGATCCCTTGCCTATAAATAGCCCAAGACCCCTTCATAAAAAGGGTCGAAGAAAAAGAGAAGAAACAGGCATACAAGCTTGTTCTAAGCTTTTTCAAGATCTGTGATGATTCCCATGAAATTGTAAAAGAGTGGAAAGCTTCGTACTCGTCGACTATTATTTATCGCGTCCTTTGTTCACGCTTATCGTCTTCTGCTTTATTCATCGTGTTGCATATATCTTGTACTCTCATAAGCTTTACGCCTTATTTAGTGGATTTGGCTCTCCTGCTTGAGGCCACGAGGAGTAGGCTTTGTCCGAACCTCGTTAAAAATCGTTGTGTTTGTGTTCTTATATCTTTGCTTTGATTCATTGCGTTCATCGTTGTGGCAACCCTAAACTTATCCATGTTGGTTTAACGCGTTCATACAAGACCAAATCTCTTATAAGCTTCACGCTTTGTTTATTTAGAAATCTTGGGCATCATCAGCGACGATCTTATATTTTAGCAACTCGAAAATGCGAGAACCATCATTAAGAGTTTAGGATGAGCGACAGCAATTGAGTGTAGCACATGCACTCGGTAATGAGGTGGGGAGGCAAGATGATTGTGATTGGAGGTAGGCACGTCAACGTTGATCATTCTCAGTTGTGATATGATCGTCTACGTTGTTGCTAGCCGTTGGATAGTCAAATGACTCGCCTACCGCACCGCGTCCAACTCCAACTCATGATAGGTACAAATGCGCGTGCGTTGTCTGCTCTGCTGCGCCTCAATTCGGATATATTGGGCTCAATTATCAAACCTACACTGTCCAAATTTCCTTATATCGATCAGGACAAATCCAAATTTCTATATTTCAATCAGCCCATCAAACATGTTAATAACTCTACAGTGAAAACCATATGATTTGAGAGCTACAAAATCAAATTAATTGCCGAGCTTTCTCAAATATGCCATAACTCAGGAGCACGTACATATCAAAATCATAAAGAAAAGGCATCTCAAAATCGAAGTAAGAAACTAGGAGTGGAACCGGACAAATAGTTACCAGATCTAATTAATTGAAACACAAATTGTCAAAATGAAAACGATTGTACGCAAGATAGTAAAAGAGCATCAGAGTCATGGAAGTGAGGAAAGCAACATGGCATCGCGCAATAAAAGCGCGAGCTTCGCTTATCCGAAAACATGTCTCATCATTTGCTGCGTGTGTAGCAGTATCCAACAATTTAAAATTGAACACCAACCCCCAACTTCCCAATATCATAATATAATAGCTTTGACCTATTTTGTACGGGGGAAGCAAGAGAAATAGGAGGTGAGGAGGAGGAAGAAGAGGAGGAAATTGGGAAAGTGGATGGAAGAAGATAATATCTATACGGTGAAAATCCCTTATTTCTTGGGGTTTGTTAAGATTCAGAATACGTGGATACACAATCTTTTGGGCTTTTATGGACCAAAAAAATATTCTTTTGGGCTTTTTGTTGGCTCACTGATGTTATAATTTGGGCCGGAGATTGTGGATACTGGCCCAGATGCAATATTGTAGAAGATGCTGAATTCAGTGGCACAAGTACAACGATCAACCTCCTTTTTGGATGCGATATTCTGCTGATTGGTGAACCTACCCAAACAGACAGATTTTTTTATGAGTTGAAAGGTGATACAAAAATTAATTGTTGGTAAGACTTAAGGGCTCATTTAGTATAATATTTGGAATCGGGTTATAATCAGGAATCAGAATGGAATCAAGAATCAAAATAAATCATTCCCGTGGCTTGGTGTTTGATATGATCTCCGAATGAACCATTCCTAAAATTTATTGTTATTATACATTTAAATTTTGTAGATTTCTAATTAATTTGCTTTAAAATGATATATTTTATAAGAGACAATATGAAAAATGAATTTAAAATTGACAATTATACATTTTTAAGACAAGAGATAGAAAATGAGGTTGAAATGGATGATACCCCATCTTTTTTCATGGAATCAAATGCTTCATTAGTTTGGAATGAACTATTTCATTAAATGAAATCGATGATTATTCCAACTCTTACCAAACAGAATGATGAAATGAGCGATTCTTCATTCCTATTCCCCATTCCAAAAATAAAACCTTTTTAGGCTCCGTTCAGCAAATATTTTTTGACATTAACGGAGTTTGATTTTTTTTTTAATCTAGTTAATGAGTGTTCAATAAAAAAATGTCAATCTAGCTTAGGAAACTTATAGTAGATTAATGTAGCTTATTTTTTCCATTTTTTTTAATGTGACCCCTTAGATTGTTGAAGATTAACAAGCTGAATTTTGCATTTATCTCATTTCAGCTTGTAATACCGAACACCAAATATAATTTTTAAATAATTAAGCTAATAAATTCAGCTCTAGCTCCAGCTAGTCATTCAGCTTCAACTCCAACTTCAACTTCAACTACTTATTCAGCTCTCATTTCAGCTGAATTTACCGAAGAGAGCCTTAGACATAATATTTATGCCTCAAAATCAAATTGTTGAGAGGTTGAGAAATTGATCCCCGTCGACCGAAAAACTATAAAGTTAGCAATATACTGTATAGAATGTGAAGGCATATACATTAGCCTAAGCTTAGAAGATAAATCATGATCTCATATTAAAAATAAAAACAAAACTATTGATTAACTTCACATTTATTTGTGTAAACGTGATAAGATATATAATCAATAATCTTTATACACTTTTTTAGTGCAAGATTGAACACTGATATGAAAATGCGACTATAATCTATCACTATGCATCTGGGCTTGTAACATTTTAGGAATTTCTTAAACGATAGATATATCCTTATAGAATTTGGTTCTAGTAAAACAACTTTTTAGGATAAAACGGTAGTACTAATTAAAGTCATTGCATTACAAATAGGCTATGGCTAAATACACGCGAAAAATTATCTAAACGGACGCTATTCTACACGCTTAAGATAGGCGTGTGGTTTTACACGCTTAAGCTAGGCGTATAAGGATATTCTTGGTATTTTGAAAAGATGACAACAGATTCCACGAGAGAGAACCAAAAACACACGCCTAAGCTAGGCGTCTGATTACACGGCTAAGTTAGGCGTGTAATCAGACGCCTAACTTAGGCGTCTAAGAAGAGACGCCTAGCTTAGGCGTTTAAGCAGACACCTAGCTTAGGCGTGTAAGCGTGTATATTTAGCCGTTGGAAAATTCCCAGACGCTTAGCTTAGGCGTGTATTTATAGCCGTTGGTGTGCTTAACGGATATATTTCTTTCTATTTATAGTCGAAGGTCCATTTCATATCCTAGAAACTGAAATTGTTTACTCCTAAATTTTAAAGATGTATCATAGTGGTGATGATAGTAGTGACGAACAAAACGAGTGGGTTCAAAGTGAAGAAGAAGAAGAGGAGGAGGACGACAAATGGACGCAGTCGAAATTTGTGTTAGACGAGGAAGACGAGGAAGCGGAAGGCGATTGGGACCCTAGCGGCGAATTTGTGGTTAGTGTTTAAAAAATAGAGCTCATTCGTTCATCGTTATTTTAATTCGTAATTAGTGTCTTAAATATTGCACCTAATTAAAAAAAATTTGTTCTTTCGTTCATCGGTAATTTAATTCGTAATTAGTGTGTTAAATATTGCACTTAATTAGATAGCCAATATTTAGCATGAATTCGTAGTTATATAATTGGAAATCATATGTAGTGTAGTACATAGTGATGTAGTTATGATGAGTTGTACAAATGAGGATAGACTATTTAGCATGTATAAAATCTTGCTCTTTCATTCATCGGTATTTTAAATCGTAAATAGTTTATTTAATATTGCACCTAATTAAAAAAATTCCTCTCTCCTTCATCGGTATTTTAATTCGTAATTGGTGTCTTAAATATTGCACTTAATTAGGTAGCTAATATTTACCATGAATTCGTAGTATATAATTGGAAATCATATTTAATGTATAACATAGTTAACATTTACCGCTACATTTATAGGGGAAAAACTATAAAGAGCATTTTACTACGAACCTAGTATGGGATAGTAAGGAAGAATTGTACAAATGGGTGAAAGAAAAAGAAAAGGAGCTTGTGATAGCTTTGGTGAAGCGTAACTCAAGTCTGTACCAAATTAGTATAGTGTGTGATAGGTTTGGGCCCTAGAGATCGGGGAGGCCGAAGGTGAACAAAGAGAATCCAGAGTTGCCGGTTCCTAAAATCCGAAAGTCGAGATCCAAAAAGTGTGGGTGTAAGTTTGAGATAATGGGTGTTCGCAAGAAGAAAGAGGCATGGACGGTTGGTGAAAAGTGGATCTTGGGTGTGATTGAAGGTCAACACAACCATAAGCTACGAACTAGCTTTGAAGGCCATGCATTCATGGGTCGAATGACCGAGGCGGAGCAGGTGTGCGCTAGGAGGTGGGGAGACGGTCGCAAGACGCCGAATCAAATTGTTTCGGAATTGAGGCAAAACTTCCCGGGAAATGTGACTTCCAGGAAGCAAGTGGCCAACTTCTTGCAGAAGCTGCAGTACGAGGACCTGGGAGACTTAACGGTTACACAGTGGTCCATAAGGTTTATGGTTGAACAGAAATACATAGTTCATCCTTTGAGGGATGCAAAGACTGATGAGGTTGCAATATTATTTTTTGCTAATCCGGAGTCGCTGCGGTTGTTGAAGAAGTTCCCGTACGTGATAATCATTGACGCGACATACAAGACAAACAAGTAAGTCATTAATTGTAATAATATGTAGTTTATTATGACATAAATTGTTATAGTATTTCATTTAAAAATGTGTGTTGTATTTTGAAATCTTTTCTGTAGATATGGAATGCCACTTGTGGAGATTGTTGGTTTCACCAACACTCATAAGACGTTCAACATTGCTTATGCATTCACCCGGGCGGAACAGATTTACCATTACACGTGGATAATGAGGAAAGTTCGAGCATTGTGTTTGGATTTGGGAGTGATGCCTACTGCAATAATGACAGATTGTGAGAAGGCCCTCATAACTGCTATTCGAAGTGTTTTCTGCACCGAAGTTCAACACCTCTTGTGCTAGGTGCATATAAAGCACAACATCGAGGCACGTGCCTCGTCCATCTTGAAGAAGAAGGAAAGTGTGGATGCCTTTGCAAACCAATGTTGGGCACTTTTTTGCTCAGCTAGTGAAGAAAGCTATGAAGAGAGGCTTGCCGTATTACAGACATCGTGGAAGAAAGGCCTTGTCGGATACGTGGAGGGCACATGGCTTATTCCGTACAAGACGAGCATAGTAAGGGCGTGGACGGATCATCATCTTCACTTCTTCACGAGGACTTCAAACAGGTATGACGTGCACAATATGTTGTTTTTTGTACTCATAGTTGTTAATGTCATACTAACGTCATGTGATTTGACAGGGTTGAGGGGATGCACAAGGTTTTGAAAGATATTATTGGCTCTAGCAGAGGGGGCTTCAACAAAGTTATCGTGAGGATTCACCATGCCATCATCCTTCAAATAGATCAGATTAGGGGGAGCATGAACCTTTCACTTTCCAAACGACCAACGGATTTCGATGATGCATCGATGCCGGCAGTTGTACGAGCTACTTTTTCTAGGCTCTTCTACCAAGTGTCTGATAGGTGCTTTGATATGTTGTTGGGATATTACGATATGTTGAAGAAGGGGGAGTTCTCAGAAGAATGCAACGACCATTGGGTGAGAGATTGCCTCGGGTTGCCTTGCGTGTACAGTATTGCAAGAGCCATCATTTCAAGAACACCTATCATTCCGTCAGACGTTCACGAGTTCTGGAGGGACTTGGAATGGGAAGAGACTCCAACCACAACACTTGGCCCTTCTGCCTATGTTCGAATGGACATTACAGAGATGAGACTTCGTGAAATGTTTGCCAGGTTAGAGGTTGAGACATTGAAGAAAGGCACGACATTCCTACTAGGTGAGTTGTACGACGACTTGGAGCATCCAGAAGAGAGTACTTTGTTGGAGCCGACGGGAATCAAGTCAAAAGGAAGGCCAAGTGGTGCTAGGAACAAGGAGAAGGTGGATGAGAAGGCGGAGAAGAGGGATAAGTGCTTTTTTGAGCATAGACGGGATGAGCTCCACGAGAATGAGAAGAAGGCGGGGCCGAAGACAAAGGGGAAGGGGAAGGCAAGTGCATCTACTGGAGTAGTGATGGACTTTGACGACTTGCAATCCCAACCCATACTAGAAGAATCACAACCAGAAGATTTGCAGTGGCATCAAGAACCTATTCTTCCCCTTGTTCATATGGGGGTGAACTTTGGGATTGACAATGTGGATGACTTTTGGATTCCGTACATCAAGAATGTTAGGGATGTACGCCCCGACGGACATTGTGGATATCCGTCGATGGCTGTATTGTTGGGGAGGCAAGAGTAGGAATATTCCAACATCCGACGCGAGATGGTAGCGGAGTTGCTTGACAATCGAGAGTTGTACGAGCCGATACGTTGCCGTCTTCGACAATGGTCTTGGGAGGATCTTATCTTGCAAGTGAACCATTTCAGAAAACCTTGCTCAGAATTATACTGGCTTCACATGCCATTGATGGGTTTAGTGTTTGCCACACTATATCAGGTTGGATTCGTCTTATTAATGTGGGAAGTTCCGACGTTTTGCTTACCGTTGAGGAATAGGACATCAAGCATGGGACCTCCAGACAAGATTCTTGCCATGGCACACGTAGGCAATCATGATCACTTCATACCGGTAAAGGTTTTTTCTAATAAAAATATTTATGAAATTAGGTTACATTATTTTCACTACTAAAATAGTTTGTGTGTATATGTAGGTTGTAATATCCCTCAATTTTAGTAAGGGTATTTGGGTAATTTTCCCATCCTTCGTTCGATTAATTTTTCGCTTTCAGTGGAGTTTGGATTTTCAGTAATATCCATGATCTCCGTAATAATTCCATGAGTGGTATAAAATACATTCGATGTATTTTCGGGACTTAGAATATTTGTTTGGATACAAACATATAATTTCCGGGGTTTAAAATCCATAACTGATCTTATCACTCTGTGCAATCTTACCCTGTAACCGATCTTATCTCTGCATCTTCCCACTTGGCTCTCCACCTGTGCCCACTTGGGCTCTCCACTGTTGCCTTGGTCGGCCCTCTTGCAAGCCCTTGTCGGAGCTTTGCCTCCCGCCCTGCTTGGGCTATATATATGTTGTTGTGAATGGAAGGTGATGGGCACCGATCTGTCTCCCATCTCTCCCGCCTCACTCCTCTTTCTAACCTCTCGCCATCACCACTGGTGAAGCTCCCTCCAAGCTCCATCATCGTCGACGAGTTGTGTGGTGCTGCTCCTCCCTGTCGTCGTGTGGGTGCTACTACTGGTGTCGTGGTCCTCCTCCCCGCCAGCGCTGCTCCATCCTTGGCGTCGAGAAACCGGCAAAGCCCCGTCGCCATCGCCTCCCCTGTTCCTGGCGAGACCCTTGTTACTCCTCTGTTTCGAGCTTCTCCCGCCGGCGAGCCTGGCGTGGTGCTCCGTCGTTGAGCTGCGGCTAGCCGATTGGTGGTGCTCCTCCCGGCGCGGCTCCATCTCCGGCGTCGAAGCCCCAGCGAAGCCGAGATTCCCTAGCGAGCTGATCGCCACCGTTCGCTGCTGTTGTTGTTGGCGCCAAATTGCTTCCCGACGTTGGTACTGCCGTTGCTGCTGCGCCCTGCTGTTGGTTGCTGCCGCCTCTTCTCCCGGCGACGAGAGCAGCCCCTTCTCGGCGTCGTCTGCCATGGTTGCCGAGCACCGATGCCTCTATTGTTGAAGTTTTGTTGCTTCTGTTGTTACGTGAAATGGGTTGAAGAAGATGGAGATGAACAGTGGTCGTGGGCCCCCTCCTTGTTATATTGTTGTTGGACCGAAAGCTCATTTAAGCATCCAGTCCAGATTTGACCCAAATTTATTCGAGCGTTAGAACGTGATCTGCTGGGTTGCGTGTGGACTCGTAATCTGTTGGAGCTATCTGAAGCATAGGCCATATCCTCGGAAAGGGTATTTTCGGTAGTCGTCTCGTCCAGATTCATCGCCGAATCTATTCCAGGCAAGTGGCGGTTCGCTCTTGCTCATCATTCCATACTTCCATTAATTATCAATTGTTTATTGTTAATTAATTTGGGATGATTTCTTGTTTATGTTGGGAACAGTTTTGTTAAAATGATAAAATGATTAAAAGATTATATTAATAGGTTGTATTTCTGCTAGAACGACACTAGTATAAATATATGTTTATGATGTTGGCCATGTTGGCTTTGATGTGGATTATTATTATGCTGAACTGTTTAGTTAGCACGAGTATTCGTAGGAACGCTATGTACCTTGTGGTGGTTTAGCTGTTTCTTTATAACTAGTACTTGGTGGATTTTTTTCCCCAGTACTCTCTAAGGTCATGACCATGCCGTTACTCAGGGTGGTGCACTTAGCTAGTGCCAAATCTTTTGGGATTTATTCCCTCTGGTATCTCTTGTGAGGAGATCCGATATCTCTTGTGAGGAGATATGATATCTCTTGTGAGGAGATCCGATATCTCTTGTGGGGAGATTTAAAAGCTTATAACGTGATGATCGTTTTGGAATTAAATGAGATAAGTGCCGTTGTCGCACACAATTAATATACCTTGGGCGAGTAGTGCAGCTAGGCGCTAGTGCATCTAGGAAAGCTCGTCTTAACTTTTAGTCGCTCGAATGCGGTACTGTAATTCTGTGATTGTGTGTAATTAATTAATGTTCCCCAACATTTGTCATGTTTCCTATAAGGCTCATTTCATTTAGAGTCTTCTTTTGGGATTGATTGATGTGAGACTCGGTCTCCAGAATCTTCTCTTGTGCATACCTCTTGTTATTCCAGTAAGAGTATGATGATTGACTATCGTCATCGGTTATTATTCGAGAAGCGATGAGTCTAACCTAATACGACTACTTCGAACCTTCTGCTTTGTGCCCTTGCTAGTCTATTCATTTAGACTAACTAATTGTATTTGTTATCTGCATCGTCATGGTTGGTGTCGTCCGTCCGTTTCGACACATCAGATACGTTGCAGGATCCATGAAGGCTAGAACGACTATGAAGATGAACGGTGTTTTGACAATGTTTTAATCAGGCTACGATCTTTGGGCGTTGACTACTGAAGTCAATACTCTTGTAAATTATTTTAAGTCTTCCATTGTATTGTAATAACTCTGTATTTTGTCGCATTTGGAATTGTGTTGAAATTCCGCGACTATGTTTTAAATGAGAGTTATGGTAATTTTATCATAATTGTTCTTTATGAATTGTGTTTCAATGATAAAGCCTGGGGTGGCTTCGGTGTGGAAACCGAGGTCACTGGCGGTAATACCTTTCCAAATGGGTTACGATTTGGGGGTGTTACAGATTTGGTACCAGAGCTAAAGTTTGTTTTTAAAACAAGTTGAGTATTTTGAAAGGTTTTATCCTTCTAAAACTATTTCCCGTTTTGAACTGGAAAATGTCTTCCAAACGAATTTGAAATAAATACCGTTCATAGTCGTGCCTTCTTTAGTCTGATATGAGAGGTATGGGAGTTACCTCTATATCTAGAAAGACTGACCTATTCTTGTTGTTGTAAGACATAGGTGTTTGTCTATTCTTTTGAAAGGACTCGAAAGGTGCTGAGATGATTCTATCATCTCTAGTAATGTTAGATTTTCCTGTTTCTCAGAGATATTTCGAGCTTGGAGGACCTAGTAGTTCCCTCGAAGGTATCAAGTATGCACTTCCTGAGTTGGTAGTACTTAATATTCTAGTGCTGTAATCTCCGAGTAATTTGGTGTGAACGCTCGGGAGATTAGTGTAGATGAATCTTGTGCTCTATGTTCATAATTCATCTATAGAATTACCAAGTTGATCTATTCTAAGTGATTTTATTACATTGATATATGGGATAATTAAGGAATCACTCTTAGGAGTTTTGATGTCTAAGTAGGATGTCACAGTCGTTGACATTAATTGTTGAGAAAATGGATACAGAGGATTAATGCTCGATGCAGTCGGGATTTGCCTCCGTATGAGAATTCGTGGGTTGAACCTAAGGTAGAGTTCGTTGAGCCGTTAAGGTAGGCCAACGAAATATTGTAATAACGACGTTTAAATGGAAGTGATTTCCAAAGGAACTCTAAGGAAAATCCCGAGGAAGATCCTAAGGAAGATCCTCAAGGAGAGGAAAATCCTAGGGGAGATCCCGAGGAAGATCCTCAGAAGAAGGAAGATCCGGAGGAAGATCCTCGAGAGGAGGAAGATCCTACGGAAGATCCTTAGAAGGTGGAAGATCCAGAGGAAAACCCTGAGGAAGATCCTCGAGAGGGGGAAGATCCGAGGGAACTCCCGATGAGAACCCGGAGGAAGACCTCGTAATGCAAGGCTAGAAGAGTCTGATGCCTAAAGTGTTCATTTATGAGTATCTTTTAGGAAATAAGGATATTGGGAGAAGTTATGGAAATATTTGTTTCTTCTTGAGACATCATAATCCTAGTATTTAGAGGTATAGGTTATGTGGAGTTATTGAGATTAAGAGTTATATCTCACTTGTGTACTTGAAATTTTTGTTCCACTAGAAGTATATAGAGGTGGACTAGTGCAAAGTCCGGAATGCCTAGTAGTGAAATCATATTATAGGCATTAGTGTGGATAAAGTGTTATGAAGGAATAAGTTGATTAAAGGAATAGTTCTATAAGAACTCATTTTCCCTATTTTGCGATCTTGAGTAAGACTGTGAAATCCGGAGTTATGATGGTCGGGATCATAAGTAAGAATGACCCATGTGGGACCAATGGTTAAAGCTTTTGGAAAAACCAAGTGTACGAAATCATAGGTATCCTTTGGGGAGATCTATTTGAGATTCGTTTGAGGTAAAATAAGGAAATGATGCGATTAAGTCCTGGATGGATAGTAGATTGTGTGATGAATATACGGATTTTAAGTTAGAAATAAGTCATTTAAGACAGTACGAGTCGTTGGACTCGATAAGTGGAATTTCCAGATGATGAAGAGTTATGACTCTTGGGAATAGTCAAGGATTGACATCTTGTGAGTATGTCATCTATAAGGCTTATGATATCACTCTCTTTGAGGAAATAAGAGTAGTATCGTATGTGATTCGTTTCGAGGAACTTAGGAATGAGATGTTATGATTATTCTTGGAGGAAATTAAGGAATCTTAAAGGATTTAAGTTAAGAGATGGCATAAGGCCGGTTATGATTAAGGATATTAAGTTCAGATAGTAAGTTTGATGTTGAGGCAGGTTCCTCATTAGCTTAATGCAAGTTTCGGGGTCGAAACTTTTCTTAAGGGGGTAGTAATATAATATCCCTCAATTTTAGTAAGGGTATTTGGGTAATTTTCTCATCCTTCGTTCGATTAATTTTTCGCTTTCAGTGGAGTTTGGATTTTCAGTAATATCCATGATCTCCGTAATAATTCCCTGAGTGGTATAAAATACATTCGATGTATTTTCGGAACTTAGAATATTTGTTTGGATACAAACATATAATTTCTGGGGTTTAAAATACATACCCGATCTTATCCCTCTGTGCAATCTTACCCTGTAACCGATATTATCTCTGCATCTTCCCACTTGGCTCTCCACTGTTGCCTTGGTCGGCCCTCTTGCAAGCCCTTGTCGGAGCTTTGCCTCCCGCCCTGCTTGGGCTATATATATGCTGTTGTGAATGGAAGGTGATGGGCACCGATCTGTCTCCCATCTCTCCCGCCTCACTCCTCTTTCTAACCTCTCGCCATCACCACCGGTGAAGCTCCCTCCAAGCTCCGTCATCGTCGACGAGTTGTGTGGTGCTGCTCCTCTCTGTCGTCGTGTGGGTGCTGCTACTGGTGTCGTGGTCCTCCTCCCCGCCAGCGCTGCTCCATCCTTGGCGTCGAGAAACCGGCAAAGCCCCGTCGCCATCGCCTCCCCTGTTCCCGGCGAGACCCTTGTTACTCCTCTGTTTCGAGCTTCTCCCGCCGGCGAGCCTGGCGTGGTGCTCTGTCGTTGAGCTGCAGCTAGCCGATTGGTGGTGCTCCTCCCGGTGCGGCTCCATCTCCGGCGTCGAAGCCCCAGCGAAGCCGATATTCCCCAGCGAGCTGATCGCCACCGTTCGTTGCTGTTGTTATTGGCGCCAAATTGCTTCCCGGCGTTGTACTGTCGTTGCTGCTGCGCCCTGCTGCTGGTTGCTGCCGCCTCTTCTCCCGGCGACGAGAGCAACCCCTTCTCGGCGTCGTCTGCCATGGTTGTCGAGCACCGATGCCTCTATTGTTGAAGTTTTGTTGCTTCTGTTGTTACGTGAAATGGGTTGAAGAAGATGGAGATGAACAGTGGCCGTGGGCCCCCTCCTTGTTATATTGTTGTTGGACCGAAAGCCCATTTAAGCATCCAGTCCAGATTTGACCCGAATTTATTCGAGCGTTAGAACGTGATCTGTTGGGTTGCGTGTGGACTCGTAATCTGTTGGAGCTATCTGAAGCATAGGCTATATCCTCGGAAAGGGTATTTTCGGTAGTCGTCTCGTCCAGATTCATCGCCGAATCTATTCCAGGCAAGTGGCGGTTCGCTCTTGCTCATCATTCCATACTTCCATTAATTATCAATTGTTTATTGTTAATTAATTTGGGATGATTTCTTGTTTATGTTGGGAACAGTTTTGTTAAAATGATAAAATGATTAAAAGATTATAGTAATAGGTTGTATTTCTGCTAGAACGACGCTAGTATAAATATATGTTTATGATGTTGGCCTCATTCTGCTTTATAAGTTGTTTTCTTTCCTTCCACAGCTCCATAATGACCTCGTATGCCCTCGCGTCGTATGGTGGATCGAACCACGCAAAGAAATCACACCCCCCTTTATTATCAGGTTTGTGGACATCGTACATCCCCAATTCTGGGCATCCCCAATACCTTCTTCCGTATTGCCACTGTCGGTCACAAGTGTGAATGACCGCCTTAAAATTACAGAAGCAAAATCTCTCTCCCGTACTTGAACTCGAACTCGACGAAGATGCCATACTAACATGTAATGAGGTTTTTGTAGGGTGAAATAGAGAAGGGTGTACAAGGCTTGGGACGACATTGTTGGTATTTGTAGGATGAAATAGAGTCGTTGGAGGGTCAGTCGTTGAAAAATGACCGTTACCAGACTACACGCTTAAGCTAAGCGTGTAGGTACACGCTTAAGCTAAGCTTGTAGGTACACGCTTAATCTAAGCGTGTACCTACAAGCTTAGATTAAGAGACACTTAGACCTTTCTTATCCTTGTCTTAGCTAATCTAATTTTGTGTAATCTAATATACTTATGTACTGTAGTATATCATTATATTTCATATAGTTACACTCATGTACTATAGTATATCATTATATTTCATATAGTTACACTCATACACTGTAGTATATCATTATATTTCATATAGTTACACTCATGTACTGTAGTATATCATTATATTTCATATAGTTACACTGATGTACTGTAGTATATCATTATATTTCATATAGTTACACGGATGTATTGTAGTATATCATTATATTTCATATAGTTACACTCATGTACTGTAGTATATCATTATATTTCATATAGTTATACTGATGTACTGTAGTATATCATTATATTTCATATAGTTACACTTATGTACTGTAGTATATCATTATATTTCATATAGTTACACTTATGTACTGTAGTATATCATTATATTTCATATAGTTACACTGATGTACTGTAGTATATCATTATATTTCATATAGTTACACTTATGTACTGTAGTATATCATTATATTTCATATAGTTACACTTATGTACTGTAGTATATCATTATATTTCATATAGTTACACTTATGTACTGTAGTATATCATTATATTTCATATAGTTACACTTATGTACTATAGTATATCATTATATTTCATATAGTTATACTAATGTACTATACTATATCATTATATTTCATATAGTTACACTCGTGTATTGTAGTATATCATTATATTTCATATAGTTACACTTATGTACTATAGTATATCATTATATTTCATATAGTTACACTAATGTACTATAGTATATCATTATATTTCATATAGTTACACTCGTGTACTGTAGTATATCATTATATTTCATATAGTTACACTTATGTACTATAGTATATCATTATATTTCATATAGTTACACTTATATACTATAGTATATCATTATATTTCATATAGTTACACTCATGTACTGTAGTCGATTTTCTTATAGTTGTTCATACATCTTTTTATGGTTCGATAACGTTATGTTGCTCTCTCGTACACATAGGTAAGCATCAAACCACATAATAACATGAACAAACATAGTAAACCAAATAAGATAAATAGATAACGTTTACATAAACACTCTGTACATATGAATCTTGTCTAATCCAAAACATAAAAACTACTGTGGTTGCGAGCCACTACCTTCGCCAGGTTCCGTGACAGAATCACGAAACATCTGGGACTGGCGAGGTGGGGGTGGGGCCATGGGGGGAGGCTGCCCAGTCAGCATATGCAGCCATAACGCCGCGTGTTGCTCGAACGTCCGTGTCGCCGCCTCAGGTGTGCGCAAATAAGTGCGGATATCAGCAGCAACCACCTGAATGCGCTGTATAGAAAGCAAGTAATATTTGTCAAAATATTGCAAAATATAAAATTATAGATAAATCATTCAAATAATTCGACAAAAGTTAGCGTACCGCGACTGTGTCAACGGCTGAAGGGGCGTGGATAGGGCCGACCGGCCGATCACGTCTGACTGAACCGGGATCGACCAATGGATGAGAATACTCGTCATACCAATCTAAATAATCGGCAGACATGTCCCACCCATGTGTCACAACCGATCCCTGGAGGTCAATCAGTGGTCTCGGGTCTGCATCCCAAGCCAGTAGAAGCTCACCCGCAAAACTCAGCTCGTATCCCTTGATTTCCGCTTTCTTGACGACCTTGGCCGGCTGAATGGGCAGAACTGGGATAGGCTGCATCATCCCAAACTGCCTGAGGACTCTGTCCGGATGGTACGGCTCCTGAATATCTACAATGCGCAGTATACCGCGAAACCTGGCAGGAGCTACCTCAGGAGCCTGGAAGTCCAACCACACCCAGGGGGTCCAGGTAACCTGTAAAGTCAAAAAGGCAAAGTCAATACATACATACTTTTTTAAATTAAAGACTAAGATATCGAAAATTACGTGTACTATTCTACCTCCTCGTATCTCATGCGGTCCAACATGCGGCGTATGGCGATCAAACGACCGGTGTCTCTACTGTTCGGCACCTCCGCGACACCAGAAACAGCTCCTCCAAAGGCCTGAGGGTTCGTGACATATTGTTCCCGAAAATGTGGGAAATATACCCAAACCCAACACTGTAAATGAATAACTAAGGACATTAATGACCAAAATATTAAAACATAACTTAATATTTCACTAATCTATCTAATATCTTACCCTGATCAGAATCCCGCACGATGCAATGCCCTGTGCTCCACGCCTAGACGCATGTCCCAAGTTGCGGTAGACGTACGCTAGAATCTCAGCTCCCCATGCAGTGTCGCATGTGACGTCGTGGTCAAACAAAAGCGCCAACCACTTCTGCTTCGCGGCGTTAGTCGACTTGTCCACCAGGACAGTCGAGCCGAGAAGCAAAAAGAGGTAGTACGTAGCAATAACGCCCTCGTCACGCTCGTCACTCCTCATCCACTCCTCCAATACTCTAGTCTCTAAATGCCCCAAAGGAATACCACCACATGTGTGCCATCTCTTCACCTCCTCCTCAGCAACGCCCAGATCAGCACAGATGCGCTGCCTCACTGCCGGCTCATCGAGGTCTAAAGTGCAGCTCCTCCCACGTATGGGAACCCGTAAGATCTGGTGAATATCAGCAAGAGTGATGGTCATCTCTCCGAAGGGCATATGAAATGTGTTCGTCTCAGGATGCCATCTCTCCACAAATACAGAAATCAACGCCGCATCCATGCTGCATGCTATGCCTAGTGTGCGTAGACCGGTAAGCCCGCTCTGCTCCGCCAGCCTAAACCACGTATGTGGCTCAGGGCTAATGTACTGCCCGTGTGTAGAACAATGGGCTGTGCGGAAATGGATCCTCAGAATCTTACGACTCTGAATTAACGGTATTCAAGATTAGTATACAATTTCGAATAAAAAACATTTATAGGTTCAACACATAAACTAAAAACCCTAAAACATACTGGGTCCTGCTCTGCCTGACGACGGGCTACCCCGCTACGACGTGGCTGTTGTTCCTGCTCGGCAATCTGAGGAACAGGAGCATCCTCAACAAATGCAGCGTCTCCTCTACGTCTCCGTCTCCTCTGCTGTACATGAGGCGGCATCTGCGGAAGTGCCTCAGGAGCGGGCTGAGGTATACGGCGGTCAAATATAGCCCGAGCAATGTGTGTCTCGTAGCTAGGGAGAAGAATCAGACACCTTGGGCCTCCAGGCATCCAAGGATGGTAAGTATGTACAACAAATGGACCGGGATGAAGTGGAGAAGAAGGACCAGCAGGAGGTGGAGAAGAAGGATCGACAGAAAGTGGAGAAGAAATATCGGCATAAGGTGTAGAAGAAGGACCGGCATGGGATGGAGAGGGGACAGGAGTAGGTATCGACCCAAAAAAAGGCAGGGAATGAGAAAATGGAATGTCGTCCGTACTCAACTCCTGCGTCGGTAATGTAGGCTCCAAAGACTCGACAAAGTCATACCCTGCCCCATCACGCGACTCCTCCTCAACAGCCTCATCATCAACCGTCATGGGCTAAGCTGCCAAGTCCTCAGCGTCGTCCAAATAGTCATCATCAGCGGTGCCGGTCATAGGCGGATGCGAAGATACCGCACTAGACGACAATATATCAGTGCTCACAATACCGGCGCGGCGACGAATAGACTCCGATATACCAATACGCCGGGTGCGGTCAGCAACAACAGGTGTCGGCTCCGTACGCCCAGTAGGGGTGATGACCGCCAATATACTCTAATTTTTTAGATACTAATTTAATTAGGGACTAATTAATACATTTAGGAACTTAAATGATTAATTTTAGAATTTATTATACTTGTTATTTTCTAAATATACTATATGAGCCAATAATTCTAATCTATTTAAAATTTAATAATGATCAATTTAAAATTTAAAATAATACCGCTCGTAGACCGATCTGACTCGATCCAGGCGTCGTCGGAATTGTATCCGCTACGTCCTTAGCTCGACCTCCCCTTCCACCTCGGGTCCGAGCTCCGCCGGAAACCACCAAGCCCTCCTCTTCCTCCTCCTCCTCTACCGCCAGCCACGAATAAATTATGCCGAAGCTTGCACCACCGGCGCCGGAACTCCCACCGCCGCCTACAGTCGCCTCTGCGTCGCCACCGCTCGCACCTCCGCCAGCCGCTTCCGCCTCTCTCGGCGTCGCGCCAGTAGGAGCGCCGCCGGTCGCCCCTTGCTCCAGAATTTCGCCCATCGCTCTGCCGCCGCTTTCGGACCTCTCTCCGCCACCAATGAACTCGCCCAACCCAGCCCAATCACAATCCATGCCTAATTTCAAACAATCAAAGCAAATGGAGGAGAGATTTCGTCGAAATCGTTTTCGAATTTTTAAGGTTTTCAACGCGGCGGGAGGAAGAAGACGATGTGGTATCTTAAGCGTGTGCTTACACGCCTAGCTTAGACGTTTGTCCAGACGCCTAAGCTAGGCGTCTGGTTTTACTCGGCAAAGGCTAGTTATTGGGCTGGCACAATAACTAGCCCTGAAAACCAGACGCCTAGCTTAGACGTTTGTCAAGACGCCTAAGCTAGGCGTCTTGACAAACGTCTAAGCTAGGCGTCTGGTTTTACTGGGCAAATGCTAGTTATTGGGTCGGCCCAATAACTAGCTTATAGTGAAAACCAGACGCCTAGCATAGGCGTTTGGACAGACGCCTAGCTTAGGCGTCTGGTTTTACTGGACAAAGGCTAGTTATTGGGCCGGCCCAATAACTACCACATATAACCAGACGCCTAATCTAGGCGTCTGGTCAAACGCCTAAGCTAAGCGTGTACTTCATACATGTTTTCGAAAATGGCAAGAATACCCCTCCACGCTTAGCTTAGGCGTGTAAAAGCAGACGCTTACCTTAAGCGTGTAATATTGCGTACATTTAACCAATTTCTCGCGTGTATTTAGCTTGTCCGTACAAATAAATCAACGGATGTGATTGAAAGTAAATGGGTGCACGGTGATATTATGGGAGTGAGCACATATGATTTGAGTTAATTTAGGGATTTTTTTACCCACAATCAAACGGGCTACTTCCTATTTTACTTTCACCATCTCTCTCCCGATTACTCTCTCTCGTCTCTTCGCCGTGAACCTTCATCTTCTCTGGGAGCATTTTTCGTCGCCGACAATATCCAAGGTACCCATCGTTTCTTTCTTTGTTTGATCTTGCACGTTTCCTGACTCTTTCTTTCTTCTTCTTGCTCGGGGGCCAGCCTATAATCGACGGAAACAATCACGGCGTTTGCTAGGGCTGCGAGGGGGTTGAGGAAGTTCAGCGTGATGGCGTCTAAGGCCGATCCGTCGCCGTGGTAGTGGACGATGAGAGGGAGCTTCCGATCGGGAGAAACGATCGGAGGGAGGAAGATCCGGGCGGAGAATTGGTGGTCCGGGGAGATGACGGCGTCTTTGGATTGGACGTCGGTGGCTGGATCGACGCCGGCGGGGACAAACTCTGTGACCATGTACTTTTCGACGCGACCGCTTTTGTAGACCTTGAAGAAGGGAGTGAAACCGTGGAGTACGACATCGTTTTCGGTGGAGGTGGTGCTAATTGGATTCATGGTGTGGAGAATTGTTTAGGTGGATTTGGAATTGGAATGAAGCAGATGAGGACTGGATCAACCTGAATACCAAACCCGCCCCGATCTACCCGATCGAACCCAGATCTGAGCCTAGCCGAACCTTTGCCCACTGTCCCGATCTACCCGAACCCATATCTGAGCCTAGCCGAGCCTATCCGAACCCTTGCCCACCCCGATCTACGACGTTTCAGACTCCCCGGCTTGGCCTCCAAGCCCCTCCACGTCTACGGCCGTTTCCGCTCATATCTGCATTGTTATTCATGTTAACAGTATTGTTATTCACAGTGTTACACTTTATTTGTTTTGATATTGTATGTATGATATCCAGTTTCTCCGTGGTGTTATTCATTATAGTAATGTTGATATTCACGTGGATTCAGATTCTACTTGTTGATGGTGTTGTATGAGTTATTTATCATTGATATTCATGTTAACAGTGTTGTTATTCACAATGTTATAATTTATGTGTTTTGATATTTATGATTTAAATATTGTATGTATGATATTCAGTTTCTCTGTGGTGTTATTCATTATAGTAATGTTGATATTCACGTGGATTCAGATTCTGCTTGTTGATGGTGTTGTATGAGTTATTTATCGTTGATATTCACGTTTTTATATGTGATATTCAAATTATTTATTGTGATATTCATACACATTCTTTTGATATTCATGTTGGATTTAAGTGTCATGCGTTGAGTAGTTGATATTCAAATTGTATGATGTGATATTTACTATAATGTTGTTCATATTCATGTTGGATGTAGGTTTCATGCGTTGAGTAGTCGATATTCAAAATTGGATTTGCGATATTCACCAGATACAAACAAAAAGTTTCGAAGATCATGAATCGTTTCCAAAAGTTTGAAATTAACACACGAATATCAATACAGTTTGTATGAATATCGCCTAATTCATATAACCGATAATCATCATATGCGGATTAAAATCTGAATATCGACACTATTTTCATGAATATCGAACATTGCTTATATGAATATCGATTTCAAAATTACATGAATATCAAAATATTTTGAATAAATATCGATTACTGGCTGTATGAATATCTACAAAATTGCAAAGGAATGGTTGTACGTTGAAAAATATCGTCAATGGAGGAAGGAATGGTTGTACGTTGAAGACGATTAGGAAAGAGAATAATCATCTCTTTCTCTCTCCTGTAACAACCCATTTAATTTTTTTTGTTAATTAAAATTTGATTAATTGTCATATTAGATTAAATTTGGTAGTTACACCCCTATCATATCTTTAATATAACATATTCATCCAACCATCCATCACCATTAATCCAACGCTCCAGATTAGTACTTTTATTTTACCATAACTCTCGTTTTATCGGAGCGTTACTATATCCTTATATGTGATATATCATACGACGCCACTTGGCATATACCAATCAAACTATATATACGGCCGTCCCACAATAACCACGTGGCATCCTACCAAAAATGATAAATATGATAAATTACGTGGCATACGCCATCGAAAAAAATAAATAAACCCCCATAACCACGTGACGTCCGACCAAAAATGAAAAATATACCGTCAAAAACTGATGAGAAAAAGGCTCTATCGTCTACTGCCACGTGGCACCCTATTATAGTTCTTGGCCTTTAGGATCAGGCGCCTATTTCTCCTCGCCAACGCCGCCGCTGCCCTGCTTTCAGCCACAGCGGCCATCCAGATCCGGTAATGGTACAACAAATCCGACGGCTGCGGATTCTCCAGCCTTGCCGTGCACTTCTCCGGTGAGCCCTTCGTATCGAAATTTGTGGGCCCAATCGGTTGGTAATGGAACAGGTAGTGAGGCTGGGGATGAGCCACAGGAACCAACGACTGAGATTGGCTGGATGGAAGCGCTAATAAAGCCTTTTCCACCTAGATTATTTTTCACAAAAAAAATAAAATAAAAAAGTTTAGGAGACTGGTCTCCAAAGTCAAGCGAAAGTCTACGTACAGATTGGAAATTTGGAATCAAATAGTAAAACTGCAAATAAGCATAGTACCTGTTGTCTTCTTGCTTGCAAAACTGTGTTTTCCGCCATTAATTCATCACGGTAAGCCTCCACTTTCTTTACCTCCTGAATGATTTCCAAGAACATAAGCAGATTTTGATTTTTGATATCACCACAAAGAAGGAATTTAGATAGAATCCACGCACCCTTTGCAATTGTTCTCGTAAATCTGTTAATCTTTTAGATTCCTTGAGCAATTCAATCTAAGTAGTGAAAGAAGTAACAAACAGCACAAACTAAGAATTCAGATTGTCAATCAGAAACTAAAACAAAGCATTAATTTGGAATTCAGTCAATTCGAAACTAAATTTGGAAAAAAGAAATCAAAATAATAGTTTTGTTTTTGAATGAGACGATATTATAAAGTACCTTAAGCCCTAAGGAGGATTTTTTCTTCGGACGGAGAGGTTTGAGGTCAGATTCAGTGGAAGAGGGGAAAGCCATGGGAGAAACCGGACTAGTAGACACAGTATCGAGTTTGCCGGTGACAGGAGCCGAGTTTGAAGGCGGCGCCGGCGAGTCAGAGGCCGGGCCGTCAATGGAAGATCTCTTCTTCCTGACGCTCCAGAGGGGAAGAAAGCGGTTGGAGGATTCGGATTCCTTGACGAGGCCTGGGAGGTTTAGCAGGATTCCGGCGACCTCCAACTCGTCGGCGGTGCCACTGCTATGCCGCTTGCAATTAGGCATAATCGAGGAAATATATTGGGAAGGGAAGAGTACAAGAGAAGGTTGAGGATTGAGATATGGGGGTGAATTTTGGGATATTTTGGATCGCCTCTGAGAATTTTAGAAAGGGAAATAGAGCGGAAGTATTGTGAGGACACGACGACACGTGTCATTACAAGGAGAAGAGAGAGTCTCTCTAGGGTTTAAGCCATTCGATCAAGAGAGGGTCTCTCTAGGCAAGAAGACTGCGAGAATTACCTTACGAGCCACTGGCCGTGTAAAATATAACTTCTTTTTTCGAAAATTTCCATCGATAGGTTTGACGTAATTTTTTATATGGTTTTTTTTTCATCGGGTACCTTAAAAATAAGGCCAAATTTTATATGGTTTTTTTTTCATCGGGTACCTTAAAAATAAGGCCAAATTTGTGAAGTGTTCTAAAATCTACTATATAATAACTAAAGCAGAATCGCGACGACACAACATACGCTCCGAAAATGCACCCGACATTTTCGTTGACACGTGTCATAGTGGAATTGTTTTGGACACGTGTCAAGTAATTATTTTTTTGATTGTTTTTTTTAATTAATAAAATCAAGAAATAATTATTTTAACCTATTTTAGCCGAATTTGGTTGTTTCAGTTTTTTTGGTATATTATAAATCTTTGTAAAAATTAACCAATTAATATTCTGACATAAAAATTTTGAATAGAACCAAATTTATAATCATAAATAATTGGCAAAAAATAAAAATAACATAATTGTGCAATTCATGATTTATACAAACTGAAATAAATTCAAAATACCGTGCAAAAATTATTGCAAGAGATTAACCGACTAATAACTAAACATGCAAAAAACTCGAGCATTTCAAAACAGACAACACACCTGCAAAAAATTGCAAACTCTAAACATGTATATATGCTAACACATTGCAAAATAACTTAACCTGCACAATATTAAAGCCCGAAAGACAAAACCTGAACCACAAAACAATCAACCTAAAACTGAAAATAATACAAATAAATGAACCTGCACAATATTAAAGACTAAAAGACAAAACATAAACCACAAACAAATCAACCTAAATCTGACAATAATACAAATTAATTGTACCACACAAAATACACAAATCTTTTGTTGCCTCAATACAAATTATCCAAATGCTGCCTCAACTCACATATTCTGCAAATCAAGCTGGTACGAACCTGTCCATAAACAACATATGACAATTGATAGGTGCCATTTCAGGCACCTTAACTAGTGATTATTGACATGATTTAGATGAAGTTTTGGTATAGATTTAGGCTAAGTCTGTAATCCAGAAGAAGAGTTAAGAAGTGAAGATATCATAGGATTTACAGCTTAATGAAGGATGGAGAAGATGGAGGAGAAGATCTGCTCAGGATTCATGGAGGAAGGTGCCATCACTTGGTAGTACAGGAGAGCAGAAGATGAAGAACTGAAGAAGCGGTCTTTGTCGCCCCGCGCCACAAGCCACTGTGACCCGGCGGTGGATCTCAGAGAAGGCGACACAGCGAAGCCACCGCCCCGCGGTGGAGGTCGACGCCTCGCGGCCAGCGTTTATTTGTTTCCGATTTTAGCATTTTCGGATATTATACTTTCTATTATTTTATTTACTTATTTTTATTTGCTGGGTTTAGCTTATCTTTTCTGAACCTATTTAAGAGTTTTTCTAGTTTTAGAGAAGAGGACGGACGTTCTCTCTCTTTATTCATTCCAGGTCTAAGGTTTGAACGAATGGAGAACTAAACACCTTTGTTTCGCTAGACAATTGAAGCATTGCAATGAATTGGTTGTGAGATTTCTATTCCTTGTTCTATATCTTATAAAGTTGGTTTAATTCTCTTGAGCATAGTGTCTATTGGTTTGTATTGATTTATCTAGAGTTGCTAACTAGGTTTATCGATATCTATCATAGTGCTAGGGTTTGCATATAGTGGAATACGAGTGCTTACCTAGTGGCAAACACAATTGTTGCATATAGTGGAATACGAGTGCGCAATTGTGAGAGAGAATTATTTGCATATTAAGTAGTAAGGTTTTCTTTTATTTGCATGTATCCTATATCCTTGTGTGCATCGCTATTGCTTTGTTAGTGGTAAGGTTTTCTTCCATTGATATCGTGATAAGTCTATCAACAACTGTGAAAATTGGTAGTACTTAAGATCAGGATGAGAACAACTATAAGATTGTGAAAAGAACTTGGAACAATAGTTATCAGTGATCAACCTGTTTCATCTGCAGTGTGGATATTTGTCTAGTGGAATACTTCCCCTCATCATATTTCTTCTTCTTTTAAAGCTTGCATCTCTGTTACTCTGCGAATATTCTAAAACTCCCCCCTGCTACTTGTTAGTCACACGTTAATTGCATACAGATAACCGACTCCCTGTGGGATCGACCCTGACTTGCTTGCTATACTCTTTAGTAGGTGAATTAGGATTTCGTTGACAGGAAAACGACACCGGTTTCCGGTCTTGTCAACAATATTACGAACTAAAAAAAACTGCACAATAATTGGCACAATATCACATGATATCATAGAATATATATGTCTGAATATTATGCACCAAGAATCTATATTTCCCAAAAATTAAAAACGAACTTGGTAATGAAAACATACCCAAAATATTACACAATTAAAAAGATGTTCAAAATAAACGGCAGAATATCACATAAAATATATGATTGAATATATGACAATGAAAATCTATGTTTTCCAAAAATAAAAAACGATATATTACTGAAAATATATGGCAAAATAATTCACTCTTCAATGACCCGGTCTGTGTGGCTATATATTTCCAGCCTCTCAGTCAATTTCAATACAAGCAACTAGACAATTCAATACAAACAACATACCGTATGGAGCTATTTACAAGGTAATTCTGTAAACTTTATGGTTTCTCTTTCATTGATTTGCAAAAATACACGTCTTTCATAACAATTTAACCCAAAATTTAGGTCTTTCATCCTTTCAGAACTTGGCAATGCAATATTTATTCTGTTAACGACTTTGATTGTACATGCTCTCATCCTTTCATCCTCTCAGGTAATAACAGTACAGACAACAACAACCTCTTATCCTTTCATCCTCTCAGGTAATATCATCAAGACATTGTTTAAGCTTTTTAAGTATATTGCAATAGTTTATTGCTGCACAAAGTTTCATCGTAAAACTAGGAATTATGTCCCAATTTGTTTCGTCCTCTAATAAACAATTTCTTGCTGTACAATATACTATTTTTATTTACAACTAATAAATTTTATGTTCTCTTGTATGATTTAGTTTACAACTGAAGCATTTACTTATAACTAAATAAATTCTATTTTTTTATATTAATTAGTTGTAAATCATATGCACTTCTAAGTTATTTTCTATTATTTAATTCTAAGCTAATGAAAGTATCTATTATAGATCAACTACTTACACTACTATGCAAATATAAATCTTAGTATAGTGAACATACCTTTACATCTCTTTCAAGTTTATGTTTATCCTTAAAATTTGTTCAATGAGTCCATTATGAGGTCCAAGATGGATTATTGTGACAATAATACACAAGTTAGATCCATATTATATATTTAAAGTAATTTAAGATATGTTGATGTAATATTTCAAGAGTGAGAACCATGACCTGATTATATAGGTTGAACATAGTAAACATTTAATTGTGGCTATTTGATTTCCTCATATCGAAACCAGCTACCTTGGATGTTTTAATTTTAAACCTATTATGAAAAAAGCTTTAAAGTCAGTAATTAAAGTATAAGTGAATGAATAAATAAATATAAGCTAAGTAAAAAAGTCAGAAGGCCTACCTTTTAGAATATTATCAAACTAAACTTCACATTTTAGATATATTTGATTTCCGGTTATATCTTGATACCTATGATGGAAAAAGTTTAGGGATAAGTAATTAGAGTATTATTTAATACAAATAATATAAATTGTTTTGCTAGAATGATTACCTTGCAGAATATGAGCATTTTGTACTTGATATTCCCAATGTACTCTTACATTTTGTTAACAAGGCCAACTCGTGCTCACATGCAATCAGATAGAGGAAATAAGTTACAAAGATTAATATTGTATTGTAGGACTTACAAATATTTATGATTTAAGGTTTAGAGGTGAGGGTTTAGGGTTAGCATTAGGGTTAGGGTTTAGGGTTAAGGTTAGGATTAGGGTTAGGGATTTGGGTATTGAGGAGTGGGATTTAGGGTTAGGGCTAGAGTCTAGGGTTAGGGTTTCAAGTTAGGGTTTAAGGTTGGGGTTTGGGGGTTAGAAATTGGGGTTGGGGTTAGGGTTTACGGGTTTATGGAGTGAGATTTGGGATTTAGGGTAAAAAATCAAATGAAGGATCTCTAGAGAGAGAGAGAGAGGAAAGATAGAGATCATGCTTACATTTATCGACTTTGAAGCTCACAAGAACATTCTTCACTTCCATCTCTTGACCAACCTCCACATCTGCTCATATGAAATAAATTATTTAATTATTTTCAGACAGTAATGAACCAGGACATAAATCAAATAAATGATCTGTAGAGAAAGAGATAAAGAGATAGACAGAGAACATGCTTACATTTATCACTTTGGATCTGGGCAGAACATCGTCCTTCCATATCTCTTCCCAACTTCCAAATATCCTCATCTAGGGATAAAATGAAACGAAAAGAATCTTCAGAGAAATAGATGAATAGAGAGAGAGAGAGAGAGAGAGAGAGAGAGAGAGAGAGAGAGAGAGAGAGAGAGAGAGAGAGAGAGAGAGAGAGAGAGAGAGAGAGAGAGAGAGAGAGAGAGAGAGAGAGAGAGAGATCCTGCTTACATCAAAGAGTGCTTGCGGTGATTTAGTGAAAGGGTTTGTTGTGATTTACAGTAAAGATAAATGGTTTTGAGCAGTTGAAGGATCTGGAAATGTTGATTCGTTTGAATGGAGCAGATAAGGAGAGAGAGAGAGAGAGAGAGAGAGAGAGAGAGAGAGAAGGCATTGTCGGCAAAACAAAAAAATGAAAAGAGACAGGGTTAGGGTAGACGCATCTGAAAATGTATAACCTAAATAAAGTAAGCGGGCTTGAGAGTACATTTGAGCCGCTATTTAACGTTACGTTTATTCTTAATTGGCCCATAAGCCCAATTGAGTAAACTATTTGTTAAGCAGCATTTTACGGGCAATAAAAGTAGTATTTGTGCCAATAAGTGAATTTCGTTTTAATTTGACTAACCATTAAATGGGCCAAAAAACCCGTTACAAGTTTTGGCAAACCGAAACGCTATTTTTTATTCAAGCCCATTAATTAAGCCCATTAAAAGTTGGCGGTAGTTATTTACTTGGGCCAATAACCCCATAAGTTGTTTACTTGTGTCTAAATCAAGTCCATTATTAAGCCCATTATAAGCTGCCAATAATATTGTCGGGTGTATTACATATTTAATGGGCCAAAAAGCCCATATTTGTTTTTTTTATTGGCCAGTAAATTATATTGGACCACTTATATTATTAAAGTTATTACCTTAGAAGATCTTAAAATTAGTAAATACCTTTATCGACTGTGGATCTCAGTAGAACTTTCTTCTTCCAGATTTCCTCATGAAGCTCTAGATGCCCTCATCAATCGCATTCATCGCTTTGCATGTTAACTTGGGGACAAGACCGGCCTTGGATCTGAGTAATCGGGATGAAGTTTCTCCTCTAGATCTCCTTTTTGCTTTGTGTGATACAGATCTCAGTTGCAGAGGTGGAAAAGCAAACGGTTATTTTCGATCTTTAATTTTGAAAATTGAAAGATCAAAAAGGAAAGGTGGCAATTTTAGATGAAGAGAGAGAGAGAAATGTAAACGGCGGAATAAGGAAAGTTAGAAATGATTTAGGGTTTGAGTTGCTTTTGTTTTAGTGTTTTTTTTAGTAGAAAATCAATCGTCTAATTTGGCAACGGTCATGGACCGATTTTAGAACCAATAGCCCAATCTATAAAGCCCGTTTAAGTCCAGTAACCCAATATGTCCAATATGTCCTACACAATGTTTAAAGCTGCGTGTAAAATGTAATTGGCCCTAGAAGCCCAATGAAATAGATTTTTTGTGTCACAAATAGAAATTGATTTGGGCCTAAATGCCCATTAAAGGTTATCACATTTATAATCAGGCTCATTGGTATATATAGACGTTTAGTTTAACGGGCCAATAAGCCCATAAATTGGTTAATCCAGAAATGTTAACGGCCATATTTCACAATCTGTGTAAGCACAGTATATAATAGTCTGAAGCCCAACTTACATTCATTTAGGTAGTCCGCTAAAGTATATTACCCAAGTTAAGTATATTATAGTCGTTTTGTTACCCGAACATAATGTAAGCCCAATATATTATAGTCAGAAGCCCATTAGTTTATAGTGGTTTTGTTACCACTTATATTACTACTGCTTTAATATTATAAGATAATATTATTGACTGCGCCACTTATATTATTAAGTCCCAATTAATATATTATTTTGATGTTAACCATTATAATATATATATAATATATAATAAACGAAGAAGAATAAAAATGAAGAACAATCTTCATGAAGAACAATCTAGCTTAAGAATACATTTCGGACTTATAACCAAAAAAAATCAAAGCATGAAATATATTTGATATTATACTATATTATTAATGGTTGATCTATCTGAAATTTGTACAATTTTCAAACAATGAAATCACTGAACCAGACGAAATCACTGAGCATTTGTAAAAACTTTGAACAAAAGGAAATTTAGCATTTCAAACATCGAAAAATATCCAGAGAGAGAGAGAGAGAGAGAGAGAGAGAGAGAGAGAGAGAGAGAGAGAGAGAGAGAGAGAGAGAGAGAGAGAGAGAGCTTACATTTCTCGAATCTGGAGTTTGCCAGAAAGTTCTTCCAAATCTCCTCATCAACTGCTTCGGTGGGTTTAAATGTAAACTTGGGGACAACCCTCCAATTGCACTTCTGATCTCCTCATCAACACGGTGTTTTCATTTGCATGATAAAGATAAAAGTTATATTAGAACCTATTTTTTTGGATCTCAGATGTCTAAGAACGTAAGGAAAGATATAGATCGGAAATATTCATGAAAAAAACCATACCTGTTTTGTTTTGTTTTGTTTTGTTTTGTTTTGTTTTGTTTTGTTTTGTTTTGTTTTGTTTTGTTTCTCTCAGTCTCTAGAACTCCTTCTGGAAGCAAGCTTGATCCCCAAAAATGAGCCCCGGTTTTGTAAATCGATTAGCATGTTCAAAGGATATTAATTGGATCTGAAAGATTTGAAAGTGGAAAGTCAAAGGATTTGACGGAATGGAGAGAAATAGAAAGAGGAAGAGACGTGAAGCTTGTATTTCAAAATAGAAATCGCCATGGATGGCGATAGCTTGAAAAGGAAAGAACTGTATTGAAGTATGAAGAAACAGAGAGATCTGGAAAGGGGAAACGGTGAGGCAGCGACAAATGAGGTAGGAGGTAATGTTAGGTCAAAATCGAGGTTAATGGAAATGAGGTAGGAGGTAATGTTGGGCCGTGTCTGGGAAGATTTGGGCTTGGGATTATTTGGTCCTATTAGCATCGAAACGCGACGCCGAAGTGAAATGGAAATGAGGGGGTGAGGTAGGGTTTCGGCGTCTGTAAAATGGCTGAGGTTAATGTTATGGGCTTGGCCCAGTTACTTGCATCAGATTATGGGCTTCGTTTATATATGATCGAGGTTAATGTTATGGGCTTGGTCGAGGTTAACAAATTTGTTGTTAAGTTTGTATTTTTATTATAGTGCACATATAATTAAATGATTATATTAAATGTTAAGTTTGTATTTTTATTTATTTTCTTTGTAAAATATATCTACAAAGTTCCATTGACTATTGTATGTATGAATAAAAACAAAAAAAATATAATGTTGAGATTTGGTGATATTAGATATACATGACAAGGGATAAATTAATTTTAATATAAATAATAACTTTTTACATAAATTGGGATTTTTTAGTTTGGCGTCTATTTCAGTTATGCATTTATTCTAATTGGTCCTTAAAGCACATTAAACCAATTCAAATTTGCATTAATAATTTACAATTTATTTATACAAATATCCTTTGGGCCAATAAGTCCATTTTAGTATTTACAAATATTTTTTTTATAATACTAAAATAAATATTTATAATTGAATTATATTTAAATACTTAAATTAAATAGTTAAACATGTTAATGTATTTTTATAAGATTAAAATAAATGATTGGTATGTAAGATTGATTTATTTAAATGTTTATATGTTAGTTTGTCAGGTTGATTTTGTTATGGAAGAATTAACCCGACATAGCAGAAAGTTTAGATTGGCTGTTATTAGAGAGAAACAACAACGAACAAATTCAAATGGATCAGGTCAATATTTTGCATTTATTTTGAAGACATTTTTTCTAATAAATATAAATATGAACTTTAATCTACTATACTAATTATGCAGGATCTAGACTTTGAGGTACTCCCAATTCTTTCGTTAATGATCATATCCCAATGTCCGACATTTCAAATGGTTAGTAATGGTTATTTTAGTAGATTATCTATTTAATTCGATTTTTTGATTTTATTGTAATCAGTGTTTGATGTTCAATAATACAATATATGTATAATTGAATTGTGTCGAAAACAATTAATATTTAAAATAAAGTTAAATATGTTTATAATTATAACAAAAATCTACTATATGAAAACATTATTTATTATATATATAAGTTGTATATAAATTAAACTGTTATGTATACTATTTTTCTACATATAGTATATTTCCTTCATATACATGGAATACAAGTATAAATCATACATTACATAATTTATTTAAATGTATAAAATTATCTTTGATACATGGAGAGAGAGAGAGAGAGAGAGAGAGAGAGAGAGAGAGAGAGAGAGAGAGAGAGAGAGAGAGAGAGAGAGAGAGAGAGAGAGAGAGAGAGAGAGAGAGAGAGAGAGAGAGACCTATAAGCCCAAATTAGGTGAGCCACCTATAAGCCCATTAATCAGCCTTAGTAAATGGATATTTTATACAAAGTCTACCAATAAGCCCAAATTAGGTGAGCCACCTATAAGCTCATTAATCTAATCTGTCAATTAACCCAATGAATAAATGTTTATAAAATGCCATAAATGGGCCTTAAAGCCCATTGATCGAATATGATTACTATACTTAGTATGACAGACTACACACATGTAATGGCCCAATGTTGAATATTTTATCTATTCTATTAGCAAATTTTTTGTTATAAATTTATTAGGTTGAAGTCTATATAAAGAATACATAAGAAAATCATATAAAACCAATTTAATATTTCTATCGTGAGTTGCATGAAAATCAGACTTACTATATGGATCTTTTATACTAAGTCTACACATATATTTTACTGGGCCAATTGGCCCTAAAAAATTGCGAGTTTAATTGCGATTTTTCAGAAAATGGCAAGTTGTACATAAAAATTGTTTATTATCCAGTGTATGACAATTTAAATTCCATATATGATTGTAGAATCAGTTGATATATTTGTAGTTAATTATTTTTGGGTAATGTAATCATAACTTCTATAAGTGAAAAATCAGAATTAATCGTACTTATATATATACTATGGAACCAGAAGATTGCAGGAGTTCTGTGTGTGCAATTTTTCAAGTTGTTCAATACTAGGAGTCTTACAAAAATCTCAGAAGTTGTTCACTTGGAAGAGGCATCGAAACTAATAGGTATTGTATATTTTTGTGTTGTTAGATTTCTAATGTTTGATTGTGTTATGTATTAAAACTAAATCAATAGGATTCAGTTATATGATTTAGGTTCTACGATACTGAAAACATGCAATAAAACTAATATACTATTGTTCAGTTATATGTTTTAGGTTCCAGGTTACTGAAAACATACCATAATACTAATATACTAAGCACTCAATGTTTGATTGTGTTATGTATTAAAACTAAATCAATAGCAGAGGTAGATATATGATTTAGGTTCTAGGATTAGAGTTAAATGAACATTTTTATTATGTTTGATCGTTTTACAAGTATTGATGTAAAAGAGTTTGGCTATGCCTGTTTGTAAGACTACTTAACCAATTTTTATAATTAATAAAGTTATGGAGAGTTTCGTCTCTCTTTATATAATGTAATTTTTTATATCTTTAATTTGTTTAGTCAATTTGTCATTTTTAATTTAAATAACTAATCAAATATATATTGAAATAATGATTATTCGATAATTAAAATATACAATTTTTATAAATGTAAAATAAAATAGACAAATCCCGTACAAGGCACGGATATTACACTAATTTTACCTATTTAGCGTGATATTTTCGAGTTTTTCTTCTTCTTCAAATGCCCATCTATTAGTTTTTTTAACAAATCCTATAAAAACAACCAAAAAAACAAAAGGAGAACCCCCCCCAAAAGAAGCATCTTCTTCGAGCCCTCGACGACAAGAGCACATCTCGCCGGCGACCCTTCGCCCATGCTCACCGGCGACAATTGCGCTGCAGCACAATTGGTAACAAGAGGGCGTTGGACTTCTTGTTAAAGCGTGAGGTCTCGAGTTCGAGCCTCACGAACAACCTCCATGGTGTGGTTTCCTGCCTTAAGGGTATGGGCCAACATGGGATGGGTTGGGGTGTATGGGCTGCAGCCCTGTGATGGGCCGGCCCAATGTGGTATGGGTATTACAGGTTTAGGGTTTATTAGTTTAGGGTTTAAGGCTTATTGGTTTAGTGTTTAGGGTTTATTGGTTTAGGACTTAGGGTTTAGGGCTTAAGGTTTATTGGGTTAGCGTTTAGGGTTTATTGGTTTAGGGCTTTTTTGATATGTAATGATGTTCAAGTATACATAAAACACGTAGAGTTCTTTTTCTTTGTCATATCCTTAAATATCAATATTCACATTCTTGTTCTTAATATTCATGTGTACTTTGATGATATTCGGGAATCTAGGTGCAAAGTTCAGTGGTTTTGCCAACAAGAAGCCCGAAATTCCAAACATGAAGTGACGTGACGATAAAAATAAGATTGGTTGTGGGGTATTCGCATATGCCACGTGGAGGCATACTTAGGTCAATGTGTAAAGTATTGTAAAATTACATTCAAGAATAATTTCTCAAAGTACATGATTGGATATTCTTTTAAGTTTAATCAATATTTTCGAATGATTCTACCAGTGTAAAACACAACAGTCGCAATTCTATGCACGACGTATGCATGAATATCAAATGTATGTAACGCAATGAATATCGTACAAAAAATCATGAATACTATCAATTTAGTTAAAGTGAATGTATGAAACACGAATCTGATTATCAAACATATAAGTTTCCTTGCAAATTTTCACACTATATGTTTGACAAATCACTTATAAATTCATGAAAATACAAACACAAATCCAATCATAGTAATACAAAACATACAAACTTTGATAGGCAAATCATGAATTTCTGGGTCACGCATATGAATATCTAGTATTAGGATACGAATATCAGGTCATATATATCTAACATAAGCCCAATGCTTATTAATCCAAAATTTGTGAATATCGCTACTTAAAAAATGAATATCTAGAATAAGAATACAAATATCTAAACTACAGGTCTTCTTTGCAATTCTTATGATCATGTCTTGCATAGTTGTTGCACCTCTTGCAATTCCTCGATCATGGCCTTCTTCATTTTGAATATGTCTTAACAATTTCTGAATATCACCAATAAGAATATAGATACATAACATGGTTAATACGTGGAGGTTGAGAGGAATATCAATCTATACAAAGTGCATATCAATTTAAAAACAAATATCATTTTATATAGAGTGCATATCTATTCACAGTTTGTGAATATCAGAATGCATACGACTGAACATGAACAAGACTAACAGATATTCAAAAACCTTGAACGATATTCACAAATTTAGTGTTGGTATGCACAATGTTCACTTTCAACTTAGTAGATGCATAATAAACATAGTGAATACGTATACACAACACTCGAATATCATATATAAAAAGTGCATATTGTACATATATTGATATTCAAAAACCCAAGAACGATGTTCAGAAGTAAAGATATTGATATGCACGAACTTCCATTGAATATGCGTATGAACTAAAAACACGGTGGCTTGCATATGCCTTTAATTAGAGTACCCGAATATCATAACCTATGATATGCATATCGAAACAAAGCAGACGAACATAAATCCATACATCACTGAAACCCTAAATTCATTAAATCATAATCGGTGTGCAATGAAATTGACATGGATTATATAATAATCTCCTTATTTGTTTTTTTACTAACCGTTTTTTAAGGAAACTGCATATGATGGTCATTGTTTTATGGTAACACATCCACCATAATATCTCTACAACCTATCAATCCATCCATCCATCTCTTTTCATCCAACGCTCCTTATTCATCCACTTGTTTCATCATAAGACTCGTTTCACCTGAGCGCCCCTCATGCCTCTTATTACTATCTATACATACTCGTTTCCCTCCTCTTATTCGAAGGAACCCTAGTATCAATCAATAGTCATAACCTCATAAAGTAACCTACATTTTGATAGATGATTTCATGACATATATCTAACCGAGTAACAAATCAAGTATACTGTATATATCACAATTTTCCCTATACAACACACTATACTTAGGATACACGATCACTAAATTCCAAAGCATGCTATTATTCGAAAATCCCCAAACCCAAAAGCTCAACTATATTTCGTTTGAAGACAAAGACATTTCCTGCTAAAAAGCACTCATCTAGCTTAACACTCCAAATTCCATAACAAACTCTTGGAATAGCAAAAGCAACGCAGACGGTAGCATTTATTAAGGTGGAGTGGCATTTGCGGGAAATTGCCCCCTTTATGGAGTCCGTCAAGTTTTCATATGGTGCGGTTGTGGTGGGCCCCGTAACTGTTGACCTGCTTTCCACCTATTGGATCAACTCAACTTCACTCTACACCCATCCGATCCGATCCGAACACGCAATTTTGATCACCTGCCCCCCCATTTGACTCTCCCACATCAAATCTGGAGACGGAGATCGAGAGAGGAATAGACGAATCTATCCAATCTGATTCTCTTTCATAATTTTATCTTCGGTTACCAGAGATTGAGTCGCGCGATTGTATCGCTCTTGTGGATTCGCGCACAGATCCATCCATTTGGGGTAGTTAGATCTTGATTTGGAGTGGGAAAAAGGAGCGATGAAAGGAGGGCAAAAGAGGCCGATTCAAGCTTTTTCGTCGTGGGTTAGGCGGCAGCCGCCCAAGGTGAAGGCTTTTCTGGCGGTTGTCGCCGGGATACTAGCGCTCGTCTTCCTCCGTATGATCGTTCACGACCACGACAAGCTCTTCGTTGCCGCCGAGGCTGTCCACGCCATTGGTATCTCCGTCCTTATTTACAAGCTCACCAAGGAGAAGACTTGTGCTGGTTGGTACCCCTTCCCATTTCCCCTTTCCCCTTTCCCCTTTCCCGTTTCTAGGGTTTCTTCTCATTTTTCGCAATTTATCTAACTTCTGTTTTGTTTAACTCTCTTTGTTCTCTCGGAAATGACGCGTCTTGTTTTCCTTTGTATGGTTTAGGGTAGGGTATGTTTTGAGTACAACTGATTGACATGATCTCTTCTACTGTGCATTTAGTTCGTACCTACTAAAAAGAAAAGAGATTTGTAGTGAAGTTGGTGATGTTCTAGAAATTTTGTTTGCTCAATCTGGAAGTTGTTAGGCAAGGATATCTGGTCGAAAGGCTTCTAATATTTGGAAGGTTTTTTCTAGTGTGTGCCAACTCTAAGAACTCCTTTTTTGGCAATTATTTGGTTAGCCACTAGTTTAATCTTGTTTGCTAAGGGTTTATCAATTCCCTGGGAATATTTTGAAGATAAATTTCCTATTTAAGCTTATTAGCATGCGTGCATGGGCACAAACTAGAAAAACCGTATTTGGAATATATATCAGTTCTCTTGAAACTCTGAAAGTATGTAAAATATATCAGTTCTCTTGAAACTTTGTGAAAGTAGTATGTAATGTGAGACGTGCCTTTTGAATGAAGTATTGGGTTTTAGATGTGAATTTTGTGCACGGTTCCTGTGGCAATCTTCCTTTAGCGTTGGGCAAACAGAACATGGCTAACTTTGGAAGCCAATTACTTGAAGTTCAAAATGCTTAGCCCACCATTTTTTTGTCTGTTGAACACTTTTTTTAGAACGGGAAGGATAATAATGATCAATTCTGGCTGGGATATGTTTTCTTACTGCTTAGCTTAACTCATTGGCCTCCGTTTATCTACGTTTGAATCCTGGAATTGACTTTGACATTTGAAAGTAATCTCTGACTCTGAGCTACTTATTTCCATGTATTGATTCTTTTTTATTAACCAAATCTGCTGTTTGCCACTTTTCTTCTTTGTTTACTCATTTCTTGCATCAAGAACTGACTCGGTTGCATTTTCTGACATATTGTTCTACTGATTTTTCTGTCATGTGGCAGGATTGTCACTCAAAACACAGGAACTGACCGCTATGTTTTTAGCTGTTAGACTGTATTGTAGTTTTGTGATGGAATATGACATACACACGCTACTGGACACAGCTACGCTCGCAACAACCCTCTGGGTTATCTATATGATCCGTTTTAAAGTGCGATCCACCTATATGGAGGACAAAGACAACTTTGCAATATACTATGTGGTGAGTCATATATTTCTTCTTGCCTGCTGCATCTTTTTTTCCTTCTAGAAAGCCCATACTTGCAGCATGTGTAATGATTGTAAGGAGTTACATGCATTACAGTTTATTGTTACTTGAGATCAGATGAAGTTTTCATGTCCCCCCAAAGGGTAACTGGGAAAGGCTTAATTGGGTTAAAAAGTTAGTTTGTGACTGCTTCTGATGGTTGATGTTACAATCTAATATAGCGTTGCATTATGTGATATGTGGATTTTGTATTTGGTTTTGCTACTTGTTATATGAAAGACTTCTATTCATCATTTCTTACATATTGGCACAACATTCTAATATTTGAATTCTATATATTCTCCACCCTTTTTTTGTTTTGATATTGATATTGTCATTTGCAGGATAATTTATACAGTATGCTCTGTTTCATCTGTCACCCCTTTTAGTCTATTATGCAGTTTGAATAGAGAAACCTCCTGTGTTTACATTTATATGTACTTCATATCATTGAAAATTTGACATCTGAGTATATATTGATCAAATCCTATTCATGGTGTGTAGGTGATACCTTGTGCTGTTCTCTCTATTTTTGTTCATCCTTCAACCACCCATAATATTTTCAACAGGATTGCCTGGGCTTTCTGTGTCTATCTGGAAGCTGCCTCTGTACTACCTCAGCTAAGAGTTATGCAGAATACAAAGGTAGGTGTAAAAGGATCATTGTTTTAACTTTACACATAAATGAAGTTTATCATATACCATCATTAGTATCAACAAACTACTAGTTTTACCTTCAACGGAGACATCAGTGTATATAGCTACATATCTGCATCTCTTAAGGCTACTCTCATGCCAAGAGTAAGACAGAAAAGAAAAAAATTGCCGTATCCACCCAGCAATGGAGAAATGCAAGTAAATGTGTCTATTAATGCTCATCAGCAGGATTTGATGCATGTCATTTTGACAGTTTGTTGTTTTGCCTTCGCTTTCTCCAGATTGTTGAACCATTTACCGCTCATTATGTGTTTGCTCTTGGAGTGGCAAGATTCCTCAGCTGTGCACACTGGGTGCTTCAGGTGTGATCTTGTTTCTTATATGGGTTCCTGCTGTTTGTAGACAACCGTCAAGAATAGGAAAAATAAAAGAAATCTAATTGCCCTTATAATATGAAAAGGAAGCTAGGTAGCTAGTTTCTTTAGTCAGTTCTGTTTTGAGCAACTATCTTCCTCATTCTCTAAGTTTATGCTATTACTATTCCCTTTGGAGAGTTGTTTGTAAATTGCTGGTATAGCTGTTGCAGCATAGTAATGCAATTGTGCATTATTTTATTATTGACTACACAAGAACAAGTTAATTTGTTGGAGGATGATATCATTCTCTGCTTTGCATATAGTGGGTAGCAGGATAAGGATGAGCCATTAGTTGCATATTTTAAGTGGGCTTATATAGATTTATTTAAGATAGTGGCTTGTCTAATTGTTGAGGTGGATGAGATCATACTCTGCAGAGTCTGTGCTAAGTGTAACATGCTTGGTTTTACATGCCATTATAAAGCAGTTGCTATTAAATTTTGGCATCATCATTATCCATTGATATCTAGGGATTCTGAGATTTCATTAGAATCTCTCATAATATCATGACTTAGCTCTTTGTCTGTTGATTTGATCCATGTCAAAGATTATTTTTTTCTTTGTTCATTCTATTCATCTAAAAGCCCTGTTTATGCACAGGTACTAGACACTAGGGGTCGTTTATTGACAGCTTTAGGATACGGATTGTGGCCTTCCATGGTGCTGCTCTCAGAAATTGTTCAGACATTCATACTGGCTGATTTCTGCTACTATTACGTTAAGAGGTGGGCGGTAAACATTATATTTTCACCTGTTTGACAGCAAGAACATTAGTAGCTGTGCTCTTATGAAATCTGTTCCATGTTGCAGCATTTTTGGAGGACAGCTTGTGCTACGGCTCCCCTCGGGAGTTGTGTAGGCTTCAGAAAGCTTGGGGTATATGCATCCTTCACTGACTTTACTCCTGGGTAATGTTGCGAATAGGTGGGGGAGGGTTGTTTTTTCTGTTAATTACGTATTGGCACTCGAAAATCCATATATATGCTATTTAGATCAAGACCCAAAATCTGTTATGTGACAGCGGAGCAGGGCTCTAAGCAACTAATGGAAGGAGTTTTTGTTGTTGCAAACAGATGAATATCCATAGTAGTTTATGTTCCTAGTTCCTATTTGCATGTTACCACAGTTAGAATCTGTTGTTGAAATTTGAGGCATATGAGAAGTTCTTTTTCAGTCACATCTCTGGTTTGCAGCCTAGCAAAACATACCATGGAAATATTCAGACACTGAAATAAGTTCCATTGAAGAGAAACAGGAAGAAACAGAGTGGATTAGGAGACCATCAAACAAGTCTAAGCTGTAAGCAGAATGTTTGGTTCATGACTTGAAAGGCCTAACATTTTAGATATCTAAATTCTTGCCATCAGTCAAACGCTTTTGCAACTATGTGCGACACTTTAATTCTGAGAACAGATGAGACCATGCCTTTTACCATTATTCAGTAACTACACTAACTATAAAGTTTAAGAACGCACATACAGGATTTATAATCAGGGATGGTAGATATCACTGTCGATGTGCTTGCTGGGTTTCAAGAATTATTCACTGTCATATTATGAATTTAGATAATAATTTAGGGAAAAGTTATATGCAAACGTGATTTTGTCTATATGCAAACTAAATGGTGCGCTTAATGTAAGTGCACGCCTTCTGTGCGCTTACATTAAGCGCATATGGGCAGAATGGAGATTTAAAAAATATAATGAGGGGCATAGATACTATAGTTGTGCGCTTACATTAAGCGCACAGATTTCAGCCTATGCGTCTACAATAGGTGCATAGGCCTAAAATATTTTTTTTAACAAATTTATCTGGTGCGCTTACATTAAGCGCACCATACTAAAAAAATAAAATTTAATGCAATTTTTCCCATAATAATGTAGAGAATTTCAATACGAGTCCGTACATATAAAATGCGTCCAAAACGGACATTGTTTGCCCCTCCAAAAGCCTAAAAAATGAAGCCTTTCTATCCATTTTTTTACAATTTGGTGTCTGACATATAGCGTATTGTAGTGAAAAAAATTGATATTTTTTATAATTTTCTACTATAATTTTGTAGAAAATTTTAATACAAATTCATACATGTAAAATTCATCCAAAACGGATATCGTTTTTCCCTCCAAAAAGCCAAAAAACGAAAATAAAAACTTTAGAAACTATAGTATTTAAGTAATATATTTTGTAATACTTAACTATAATACATAAAGTATACTTATTTTTCCATAATCATGTATAGAATTTCAATACGAGTCCACACATATAAAACTCGTCCAAAACGGACATCGTTTGTCATAGTATAACTATACTTTATGTATTGTAGTTTGGGACCAAAAAACGAAGCCTTCCTACTAGACCTGTCAACTCGGTCGAGCGGGTCGGGTTCGAGTTCGGGACATGTCGGATTCGGGTCGATCAGGTTGATAAAAATTTTGGGTCGGTCGGATTCGGGTTGATCCAGCGGGTTTAACATGCCTTTTTTTTATGATTTTTCACTTTAATAAAATAATTATAATAATATAATTAATATTATATTATTATTTAATAAAGTATAATAAAATACTTAATATAATGAAAATAAAATATACAAAATAAAGGGGACCCGCGAGCTCGAATTTGCGTTCGGGTCCTTCTTGACCCAGTGACGTTCGGGTCAGATTCGGGTTGGGTCGGGTTGGATTTTTTGGTTGGGTCGGTTTTTGAAAAGTCTACTTCCTACCCATGGACATTTCTTTCTCTCAAATCTAACCGTCCAAAATGGTTCTTATTTATTTTATACATAATTGTTCTTATATAATCCATCCTTTATTAAATTAGACTAAAATACTCCTATCTACCCATTTACCTATTTCACTACAAATAGAATAATCTCATTATATCATATATTATATTTTATAGTTATATACTATTGTTATATCCTATAGGATATAACGATTAATGCTAAAAAAAGGATATAACGATTATAATCATAAAATTATAATCATAGTATATAACTATAAAATTATACTATGGTTATATCATATAGTTATATACTTTGATTATATCTTATAGTTATATCCAATTTGGTTATATCATTTAGTTATATAACAATAAGATGTATGATATGACCATAGTAAATAACTATAAAATATAAACAAATTGGATATAACTATAAGATATAATCATAGTTATATCCTATATTACATCCTATAGTTATATACTATGGTTATATCATATAGTTATATACTATGATTATATCTTATAGTTATATGCTATGGTTATATCATTTGGTTATATCTTATGGTTATATACTATATTACATCATATAGTTATATACTATGGTTATATCATATAGTTATATACTATGATTATATTTTATAGCTATATCCAATTTGGTTATATCTTATGGTTATATTTTATAGTTATATACTATAGTTTAATCATTTATTATATTTTATAGTTATATACTACTGTTATATCCTATAGTTATATTCTATAGTTATATACTATGATTATATCCTATAGTTATATACTATATTTATATCCAATTTGGTTATATCATTGTTATACACTATGGTTATATCCTATATTACATCCTATAGTTATATATTATGGTTATATTATATAGTTATATACTATGATTATATCTTATAGTTATATCCAATTAGGTTATATCTTATGGTTATATTTTATAGTTATATACTATAGTTTAATCATTTATTATATTTTATAGTTATATACTATTGTCATATCCTATAGTTATATTCTATAGTTATATACTATGATTATATCCTATAGTTATATTCTATAGTTATATACTATGATTATATCCTATAGTTATATTCTATAGTTATATACTATATTTATATCCAATTTGGTTATATCATTGTTATACACTATGGTTATATCCTATATTACATTCTATAGTTATATATTATGGTTATATCATATAGTTATATACTATGATTATATTTTATAGCTATATCCAATTTGCTTATATATATCCTTATAGTTATATCCAATTTGCTTATATCATATATTATAATTTATAGTTATATACTATGGTTATATCTTATAGTTATATCCAATTTGGTTATATCTTATGGGTACATCCTATAGTTATATACTATGGTTATATCATATAGTTATATACTATGGTTAGATCCTATATTACATCATATAGTTATATATTATGGTTATATCATATAGTTAGATACTATGATTATATCTTATAGTTATATCCAATTAGGTTATATCTTATGGTTATTTTTTATAGGTATATACTATAGTTTAATCATATATTTTATTTTATAGTTATATACTATTGTTATATCCTATAGTTATATTATATAATTATAGACTATGGTTATATCATATCATTATATCCTATAGTTGTATACTATGGTTATATTCCTTTATTACATCCTATAGTTATATACTATGGTTATATCTTATAGTATATATATTATGGTTATATCTTATAGTTATATCCAATTTGGTTATATCTTATGGTTACATCTTATATTTATATCTTATGCTTACATCCTATAGTTATATCTTATGGTTATATCATATAGTTATATACTATGGTTAGATCCTATATTACATCCTATAGTTATATATTATGGTTATATCATATAGTTATATACTATGATTATATCTTATAGTTATATCCAATTATGTTATATCTTATGGTTATATTATACAATTATATACTTTAATTATATCATATATTATATTTTATAGTTATATACTATTGTTATATCATATAGTTATATACTATGGTTAGATCCTATATTACATCTTATAGTTATATATTATGGTTATATCATATAGTTATATACTATGATTATATCTTATAGTTATATCCAATTAGGTAATATCTTATGGTTATATTCTATGGTTATATATTATAGTTATATCATATATTATATTTTATAGTTATATACTATTGTTATATTCTATAATTATAGACTATGGTTATATCATATAGTTTTATACTGGGGTTATATACTTATATCCTATATTACATACTATAGTTATATACTATGGTTATATCTTATAGCATATATACTATGGTTATATCATATAGTTATATACTATGATTATATCTTATAGTTATATCCAATTAGGTTATATCTTATGGTTATATTTTATAGTTATATATTATAGTTTACTCATTTATTATATTTTATAGTTATATACTATTGTTATATTCTATAGTTATATTCTATAGTTATATACTATGATTATATCATATAGTTATATACTATAGTTATATCCTATATTACATCCTATAGTTATAAAAACCGACCCAATTCGAAAACCCAACCCGACCCGAAAGGACCCGAACCCGAGGTCGCGGGTCCCCTTTATTTTGTATATTTCATTTCATTTATATTAAATATTTTAATATCCTTTATTAAATAATAATATAATACTAATTATATTATTATAATTATTTTATTAAAGTTAAAAATCATAAAAAAATGGCATGTTCGACCCGCCGGGTCAACCCGAACCCGGCCGGCCCAAAAAATTTATCAACCCGATAGACCCGAACCCGATTTGACCCAAACTCGAACCCGACCCGCCCGACCCAGTTGACATGTCTAGTAGGAAGACTTCATTTTTTGGAGGGGCAAACGATGTCCCTTTTGGACGAGTTTTATATGTACGGACTCGTATTAGAATTCTATACATGATTATGGAAAAATAAGTATACTTTATGTATTATAGTTAAGTATTACAAAATATACTACTTAAATACTATAGTTTCTAAAGTTTTTATTTTTGTTTTTTGGAGGGGAAAACGATATCCGTTTTGGATGAATTTTACATGTATGGATTTGTATTAAAATTTTCTACAAAATTATAGTAGAAAATTATAAAAAGTATCATTTTTTTTCACTACAATGCGCTATATGCCAGACACCAAATTGTAAAAAAATGGGTAGGAATGCTTCATTTTTTAGGCTTTTGGAAGGGCAAACGATGTCCGTTTTGGACGCATTTTATATGTACGGACTCGTATTGAAATTCTCTACATTATTATGGAAAAAATTGCATTTAATTTTTTTAGTAGGGTGCGCTTAATGTAAGCGCACCAGATAAATTTGTTTAAAAAAAATATTTTAGGCCTATGCGCCTATTGTAGGCGCATAGGCTAAAATATGTGCGCTTAATGTAAGCGCACAACTATAGTATCTATGCCCCTTATTATATTTTTTAAATCCCTATTCTGCCCCTATACGCTTAATGTAAGTGCACAGAAGACGTGCACTTACATTAAGCGCACCATTTAGTTTGCATATAGACAAAATCACGTTTGCATATAGGGTATGCCATAATTTATAGGTTAGTTACGACTTACGAGGTTTGTTATTAAAAAATATATTTTGTTTTAATTTTTTATATGCAAATTCTCTTTGTTAATTGGGTAAAAATGAGGTGATTTGATAATTAATTATAAATTTTGGAAATAGTTCATAAGATTATAGTGTAATTATTGCAATTTTTAATAGTTGTGTCAAAGTCTAAAATGACAATCTTTAGTAATTGACTAAACGGAGAGAGTATTATGAGAAATTTTGGTTGGTGTTCATGAGATTAAGGGTATTTCTGTTGGTATCTCAAGATTAATTTTATTTCGGTTGGTGTCCCTAAGATTTTGGTTTGTTTATTTTGTAACCATTTTTTTTTCCATGTATGTATTTTCTTGTTCAAATTGATTAAATTTAAGCTCACCATTGTGTTTCTTGCTCTCAAGTTAATAGGTTTGGAGTCTTAAAATACACAAATACGTACCTAAACCATCTCGATTTGAATTTCTAAGGTCGAAAATGGATTTTTTTTCCAGAATTCAAATCGAGATATTTTGGATATGAATTTGAGTGTTGTAGTCCAATCTTACTAATTTGAGGATGGGAAACACAATAATGAGTTTGGATTTAAGCAATTCAAACCGAACGATTAAAAAACAAACGAATTCAAAACATTAAGAAAGTCAACCCGAAAAAAATAATCTTGAAAGACTATCCGAAATAGCCCTAAACTTAGTAACAATAATCAAAATTTGCCGAATATTATTCGGTTTTTTTGCCTGATAACCCTGAGATATTGCTTAATTCGCATGGTACCCCAAACTTTAACATATTTCACACGATAACCTTAAGGTTTATTTTTATTTCGCAATATACCCAACCGTTATATACTTACCACTTTCCGTTAATTTTTTAAAAAAATATAAAAAGCCAAAAATAAAATAAAACAGACTTCTCTCGTGAAATACCCATCGTCCTCTTCGTGTCTCCTCTTCTTCATCTTCTTCGACCCTCTTGTTCCTGGTTCGAGCGGCGGCGACTCCCGAGCAATGAGCAAGGCGGCGGCGCCAAAGAAGCCCCAAATTCTTCATGGTTCGAGCGGCGGTGACTCCTTCGTCACTTTCATCTGAATGAAGTCGATCTCTCCTTCGTCGTCCCAACGTCGGCCTGCCTCTTCAGGTATGTAGCATTAATCCATTAAAGGGATTTAAGGGGATTGAAGTGTATTTTTAGATTTTGGAGATTTAGGGTTCTGGGGGATTTATGAATTTGGGGCTTTTTGATTTTAGGGATATACGATGAAAATTATTGTGGAAATACTATAGATCATGCATAAGATTTAAAGGGAAATTTTGTTTAGGTACATAAACCATATGTGATGGGAAGTCAACAACATGACCACATAAAAGGTACCAATATGATAACATCTTTTGTGGTTGGTACTAGGTTTTATTGAACACAAACTTTTGAACTTTCGTGCATGGCAAAAAAAAAGTTGCAGGTTGTTCTGTACTTCCGAAGAACATTAAATCTTAATCTTGTTTCCTAGTTGAGGGATGGATGCATGTAAATGTGTTTTCATTTATAGATTCGTGTCTCTTAACTATTAAATTGAATCAAAAGATTTATAGCAGTTGGAAGCTCGTCTTTACAATTTTATATAATTGATGTTGCTTGAATTTTGGCACATGCAGCTGAATGGGAAATCGAACCATATCATTTGCTTGATGAACTGACATTAAAGATCAACACCATATACTTGGAACGTGTTGGTCGATAAAAGAGCAGACTTGTTGCATTGGCTAGAAGAGTTCAAAAGGTAATACTTCTTATACTGAGTGGTGATTCTTTTATCGAGTAGCAAAAAGGCTTGTAAATTATCGGCCTAGTCTCTGAGCCAATTGATCAGGGTATACCTCTATAGTATTGGTTATGCAATCTTATGTGTAACTTGTCTACTTCTTTACATTATAGGTTAGGGATGAGATAGAGCAACTAATGGACGATGACAATGATTTGGCAGAACTGTCTCTGACAGAGAAAAAGAGATGAACAAAGTTTTCGTTTGATGATGAACAATCTTTGTTGGGATTCAAATCAATTGATGGTGCACATTCTATTTCTGCACATGTATCTCCTTTTTCTTCTCCTCCTCATTTAAGGAGGCTTGAGAAAAGCTTGAGCATAGCAAGAAGCCGCCATGAAAGCACGAGGAGTTTAGATAGCACTAATGAAAGCATAGAGGAGCCAGAGATCGATAGGCACTGCATGTCAGAGGGTATGTGCAACTTCTTTGGATCATAACAAAGGGATCATGTGTTATTTTTGTTCATATTGTTCATGTCTCCTACTTATAGGATACCGTTCGAAATCAGCTGATCCAGTTTGAACTCTTACTTACGACCGCAACCTTCGTGGTAGCAGGCATCTTCGGCATGAATTTCTCAGGATAGACGAAGGCGCGTTCAAGTGGATCCCGCTAATCACTAGACTCGTTAGGATCATTATATTCTGTTCGTTTGTGTGGTTTTTCAGCTACAATGGCTAATGCCATTGTAAGGGGCGAGTTGCACCAGTGCAAGCAGCTCATTTATACATGCCCAAAATCATGGGCATTTTTATAAATCAATACTTGTACTATGATATTTATTATGTTCTACAGTTCTAGAGATACTTTATTTGGATCTTCTTAATCAAAATCACAATTCATTCTCATAAAAATATCATACAAATTGCTTACTAGCTACTAGTTATCTGAAGAACCCATTGCTCACATTAAATTCTTATGTAGTACCACGATATATAGCTCGGCAAATCTTGGCAACTGTTTTCACATTTGAAAACAACAAATTCGCTGAATTTGTTTCTTAGATGTCACCAAAGTCTAAATTGACCAGATTCAATTACTATCTCTATTCGAAACCTCTTAACTTTTTTTTTTGATAAGGTAAGAATTCGAGTTACCGACATAAAATATCGGACAGCTCGAGAGGCCGATAAATCGGCAACTGGAAAAACCATTTAAGAACAACACAGACAAGCAAATGAAAATACAATAAAGCAAAAACGAGCTATAAGACTAGGGAGAGAAGTGAGTCCAGCACAAACGAACAGTGCCACCAGACGACGGGTCAAACAGGAAAACAATCCCGGGAAGTATTGAATGGACAACCATGACGTTGCCCCCACCTAGATGAGGGATCTTCAGGAGTCTCGACCACCCCGACGTTGCCTTTGGGATCTTCAGGAACCTCAACACAACCACGACCACAAACTGGAACAACTCGATCTCCACCCTAAATCAGTTCAACAGAAGCAAAGAAATACAACACACAAGCTTGCAAAAAAAAAAAAAGATCTGGGAGCCAAAAAACAACAGCAGAACTGCGAGCGTGCCATGGTTCTCAAACGTCGGCGGCGGGTCACGTTCGCCGGATCTGGGTATGGTGGAGGCGCACCAGCAACGGTGGACCTCGTCGGACCTCATCGGGGGTGTTGTTGTGGTGTGTGAGGGGTTCGCCGGATCTGGGTGCAGGGGAGGCACGCCGGCTCAGAGGTGGTCCTTGTCAGGGCAGTGCAAGCCAGATCTAGAGCGGTGGGCGGAGGCTGGTGTGTAGGGGGTAGGAGGTAGAGGCCATGGTTTTTTAGGGTTATGGTGGGTCGGGGGTTCGGTTGGGTTTTCGGGTTTCCGGATAGGGGGGCGGCGACCATGGACCTTGTCGTTGGAGAGCGCCGTAGCTCAGACCGTTGATGAAACAACGCTGTGCTCAGCGCCGCCGCTCCAACACTTTGACCTCGCCGAGCTCGCCTTCCTCCAAATTGCCCAGTACCGCGCCAGATCTGGGGTGAGGCATGAAAGATTGGAGAAGTCATGGTTGGATTCATGGGGGTGGAGTCAAGGGATAAAAGAATTCATGGTTGAGGGAGATGGGTTTAGCAGCGACGGCTAGGTTTCGAGGCTCCTCGCCCGAAACCTCTTAACTTTGATCTAGCCAAAGAAGTATTTACAATCAATGGATAAGATCATTAACCACTAAGCATTTCCATCTTCTTTCATTTTGATCGCTCCACATTTGTCGTTCAAGTCTAGGAACCTCGTAGATATTGCAGTTGTGAAGCTCAGGTCCTTTGTCAATGAACACGCCATCTGCTCTACTAGGCAGTAGGCACTGCACATTGCTGGTGGGCAAAGAAACAATTTATAATTTGTCAATACCGATCTAGTTTTCCTGTTGATTATAAAAAAAGCCCCAAATTCATAAATCCCTAGAAACCTAAATCTCCAAAATCTAAAAATACCCTTCAATCCCCTTTAATCCCTTTAATGGATTGAAGCTAGATTTGCTAGATACCTAGAGAGGCAGGCCGACGAAGGAGAGCTCGACTTTGTTCAGACGAAAGTGACGAAGGAGTCGCCGGCGCACGAACCAGGAAGAATTCAGGGCTTCTCCGCCGCAGCAGCCTTGCTCGCCGCTCGAGAGTCGCCGGAGCTCGAACCAGAAAGAGGAGGGTCGAAGAAGCTGAAAAAGAGGAGAGACGAGGAGGACGATTGGTATTTGGTGAGACAGACGATAAAGTCTGTTTTATTAGTTTTTTTTTTTTATATAAAAAAATAACGGAAAGTGTTAGTATTTAACGGTTGGGTATATTGCGGAAAAAAAAAACAAATCTCAGAATTACCGTGCAAAATATGTTAAAGTTTGGGGTACTACATGAATTAAGCAATACCTCAGGATTATCAGGCGAAAAAACCGAATATTATTTAAGCTTCTCTAAAGAATTAGGTTTGTGCACTCCAGATAGCAACTGAAATTTCAGAATCTTATATAGTGCCCTGCAGCTGGAACTTCATAATTAGGATTCTGGAAAAGTTATCAACTTGCCAAATGGATAGCCTTTTCATTTATTATCGATCTTCTAAGCCAGCTATCTCATTTGTCCACGCCTTTGAATCTTTGATTATTAGACGTATTATCAATTTGTCCGTTTGAGATGTTTATCTGCTTTTTTTTTTTCTCTTGATCGCTGAGTCGTTTTACATTCAGACTGGGGTACTGTTGATATACGAAACAGTATATCTCTCCTAATAATAGTGTCTTTATAAACGTTTTCAGGAGGAATTGAATTCAAAACTTTTGTTAGAACACTTAAAAAAATCTAGTATTAAACTATTAAATCAACTGAATGTTGGTTGTTTATGTGCTATTTTGTCATTTACCTTCAAGTATCACATCATCTAAAAAAAAAATGTCGTGTCAATTTCTCATAATAATCTATCATGCATATGTAATATGGTCCAAATCTGCTTGTGGCTGTGGCTCTATTGAAACATTTTACAGCTACAAAATTTCATTATTATCTCATTTCCTACTTGGCTACTTGATTTGTAGCAGCTAGAAAACACACCAAGGAAGCCTTCTTTATAAGCAAATATATAATTGGATGATTCTATTGCATGAGGTGGCCATTCTCCAATAGAAATCGTTAGAATAAAGTCCATCTCACATGTAAAGTGAGTAGATAATAATACTTAGTATACAAGGTTATTGAAGTGCTCTTTCTATGCGCCTATATATGCGTCTATACGTTCACGTCTGCATGCCCCTTGTGTATCAGTTCACAAACATTCACATAGTATCAGAGTAAATTTGGTCTTGGGATCGTTTTTTTGGGTTAATTGGATCTGAATATACAGAGATTGAGATGTCCACCCACATTCGTTTATCAGATTGTCAACTGGGTCAAGCATGTTGCCCTCGCGATAGCGTGTTAGAATATAAGCACATCCGACATTCAAAGTCGATAAATATCAATGCCTAGTATAAAAGGTTGGTGAACTACTTTTTCAGTTCTCATATTGCCAATTAATTTTAGAATAAAATCTCACTGAACTTATTACTAGACTTATATACGTCTATATACTCGCGTATGCGCACCCATACTTTATCAGATCAAGGACTTTCACAAACATTACTTATTTGCCAAATCATTTTCTTGGGATAAAGAATTCTCTACTAGAAACTTAGGTCGGTCGGAATTCCAATTTTGACAATTGGTGAACATTGTAAGTTCAGTTCAATGATCCACCAACCAACGATTCTTATATCATAAGTGAACTGGCAGTTTACCAATTTGAGTGCAGTATTGTGGGATATAACTCCAACCCTGAGTACAATGTACACATATTTCAAATGATGTTATTCCTACGCATCTCTTTGGACAATTGGAGAATTGTCCATAACTTGATACTTACATTTTTAGGAGTTAGCCAAAGATTGACATTTTACATACTCTGGCCTTTCTTGAAATGGCAAGAAAGATCATACCTATGTCTTTATAAAAAGAAAACATATGTATAAAAAAGTATAGTCTTACAAAAATATGGCCATTTTTGTAAGAATTATACTGGAGAGGCTGAAACCATAAAATCTGCTTTGTAACTTGATAAAAGCATGCACATAGAGTAAAATTAGCCTAGGCTTGGTAAGAAGCTTTTGTATGAGTTTTAACTTGTAAAAAAACTCAGGATTTTTTTAGTTTGATTTCACATTTCAACTTAAGTTTGGTCTCCAAAGCTTTAACTTGTTCAAAGGTACGGAGTAGAAAATAAAGGGGATAAGGTCAAAATAGGGTCAAAGCAGTCAAAAGTGGCCAACCATTTTTTATATTGCAAAGTGTTTATTTGAGTATTGTCACAATCATACATGCGCGTAGAAGAACCTAATAATGGAAAAGCATTCTTACCGACTTACCCAATCGCGCCAACCTTTTTCGAACGTGTCAACCTTTTATAATATTATAAATTAAACGGAGTTTCACATATATTTGATTTTTATTGTATAACATGAGAAATATTATGGACCATTAGATTAATGAGATGGAGGACTGAGATTAAAAGATGTGAAAAATAGTAAATAGTGACGCGGTGACATAATCATAAATATGACGATTTTTTTTTCGGTCAACAATTTTTTTTTTTAAATATATTTTTCGCCTCTAATTGTTTTAGAATAGACGATTATTGACGTTCACATGTAAGTACTACATGTTCATTTTTCTATGCGATAAGGTTCACATATAACATGTTTATGTTCAAACACATGTCTTTGTGCATTAAGAGTTTATTTGTGAACTTCAGTGCACAAATAAATGAACGTTAAGAGCTTATTTGTGAACCTTCTATATAGGTTATTACAGAATAATCAGGAGACGTTAAGAGCTTCTTTTTTTTTTTCCGTCTCTGATCGTTCTGGAATAGACAAGTATTGGCGATCACATATAAGTACTAAATGCTCATTAATCTATGCCGTAAGGTTCACATATAACATGTTCATGTTCAAACACATGTCTTTGCACATTTAGAGCTTATTTGTGAACTTCAGTGCATAAATAAATGAACGTTAAGAGCTTATTTGTGAACCTTCTATATAGGTTATTTCAGAATGATCAGGGGACGAAAAAAAACAAATTTATTGACAAAAATAAAATAAAAAATCGACGGCCGAGATCGCTTTGCATGTTGTACGATAAAGACCTGTTGATCCTCAATCTTATAAATTATTTCGATTTTCATGGGAAATAGATAATAATTTTTTTAGCATATTCCTCTCTCATTATACCAATTATTGTAGCATATGTTATATAACACACATGTATGATGTATATATGTAAAACCTTTTTTTTTTCATCGGTCCAAAACCGAATTGAATCGAAATTTCAAAATTCGGAATCTTATGGATGAAAACCGAACCGAACATACTCAGTTCAGTTTTATTCGATTCGATTCGGTTATAAATAACCGAATATTTTGAAATTAGGTTAATTTAGGTTATTGAATCGAGTTTTAGTGCACAAAACCGAATTAGACCGAACCGAACTAGACCCAACCGAATAAGGTTGTACTATAGAAATCTAGGATTTTATTTTATTTTTAAAAAAAAATAATCGGTTCTGGCCGAACCGAACCGAAAACCAAATATCGTTTTCATGCAAACCGAATATAATCGGTTTGGGTTCGGTTCAATCCGATCCCAAAAACCGAAACCGATGAACAATCCTAATCCATTGATTCAATTTATAAGTTCGGAAAAAATCCTAAAATTAAATGTGGAAAGTAATACTTAGTTACTTGCTCACAATAATAACATGATGACTACCGGTGTTCATTTAGTCTAAAGGTTTGAGTTGGACTCTCTTAAGTATTATATTTTAAATGTCTTGAATTTGATTTTTGTTGAAGGAGTGAAAACGCTGGTGTTAAGAGGGTTCTACTTTTTTATAAGACAAGGGAAATGTAGAGTGATTATGATCGATCGAATTAGACTGCTAAAATCTATATAATAAATATCATAATATCATGACAGCTAAAACTTTATATTCCCTAAAGTTAATGTGTATACATGCGTACAAATGTTTTCCATTGGATTGTATGAAACTTTATTGTCAAATTAAAAGCATTGAAAATGATTTATAATCATGTAATGGCCTGGGAAATTATATATGTTCCTTTACAAAATATATAGAGTAGCCTAGAATCTGCCAGCTGGTGACAAACAAACGTGGTTATTCCTTGCTCCCTCCTCCACTCCAAAGCCGCCCTCCATTTGTGCAAAGAATTCATCACATCCTTAAAAAAAGGTTTTAACTTTACCCTTATAAATAACGTAACGTTTATAATTTATTCACATAAATTGATTAAAGTAATCAACCAACCAACCAACCTAGCTCCCCCTATAAATACACATCCCCTTATTACACAAATAATCAAAATTCAGAAGAAATGGCGATTTCCAAGTCTCTTCTAGCTACACTTGTTCTCTCCCTCCTTGTTCTCAACGCCGTCGCCGGAGAAACGATAGGTACGTAAATTCAACTTAATTTGTTATAAATCAGATTTCTTAACATACGTCCTATATAAAGATCGAAAACGATTATTAATTTAATTATGGTCGATCGATGATGAGTAGATTGTGGGGCGGCGTGCGAGGCGAGGTGTACGCTGTCGTCGAGGCCGAATCTGTGCAAGAGAGCGTGCGGCACGTGCTGCGCGCGCTGCAGCTGTGTGCCACCTGGCACGTCGGGCAACGAAGAGGTTTGCCCTTGCTACTACAACCAGACCACACGCGGTGGCAAACGCAAGTGCCCTTGAATTGGCTGATCGAGTTCAGCCTCCGTTATCCTCTGCAATATATATACATGTTTTGTTATGTGTTAATATGTATATTCATATAACATTATTTCTGGTTTTGATTTGATTTGTAACGTAATAAAAAAGGAAGGTGATGGCGACACATCATACATGTGTGTTGTGGGTGTGATCCGGCCATCATCACTTGCATGTTGTACGGACGTGCGTGTGTTGCACTTACATCTATGAGATGATATTGTATGTTTTTTTTATAAGAATTTCTAATCGGCACACAATAAAAATAATTTCATATTTAGTAATAATTTTTCTTAATCACTAATTTAACTTTTTATTTAGAGGTTCACCATTTCTACTTTAGGAAATATTTTGAATTTTTTTTTCAAATTTAAGCTCTTAACATATACCAATGAACATATATTAGATAAACCGTTTTTTATATATATACATCAAATTGGCCAAATCTTTCTCAATTTAGAATTTATTTGATAAGTGTATTTATAAAGATTTTTTTAGTTAAAAAGTACTTTTTAAAAAGAAGTAATTTTTGAAATTTAAAATTTGAGCTTTATGGGAAATGGTAAGTAATTAAAAAAAAAACTCTTTATCATGAATTGTTCAAACAAGATCTTAAATTATCCGTTGTGCATTAATTTGTCCTTCTATATGTTTTATTATTGAATATATGATTGGTTTTCAAATTATATAACAAACACTAATAAAATCAATATTATAATTTAAAAAATCAATTTAATCAATTATAAAAATTAATAAGAGTGTGAACAAGTTTATTTGGATTTGAATCTAAATTGGTTGTGTACTTGTGTGCAATGGAAAAGAGATCTAATTAGAAGGATTTTTTTAGAAAAAATGAGGCTAATTAGCTTATTAACTATAAGCATGTCATTTAGTTAAAATGATCACTAGAAGAAGCAAAATATATATTAATCTTGCACATCGTTGCAGGCAATTGTACTAGGAATATATGTGGACATGCTAGTTGCTATTAGTACATTTAGAAGCAAATTCAGATTTATTGCTATTTGTCACCGAAACAGCTACATTTTTTGGACCATTTGAACAAATTTATAACTCTGACAAAGAGAAGCCATATATATAGATTAGACCATGGAGGCCTGCAATTGACAACCCCAGCTTGGGTCTTCACCGGCGGCGGCGACCTTGGAGGCCATCCGCCCTTGGGTCAACAAATTTCAAATTCCTACAATGAAACCCGAATTTTGTGAATCCTAATCCAATGAGGGTTTTAATAAGAAGAGACATAGGAGATTTCGAGTGGCGGATCTGGAGGTCGTTAAGGCAGGACGGTAGCAGATCTAGAGGCCGGTAAGGCATGTAACCAGGGGCGGACGTACGATTTTTTTTTAGTGGGGGCTAACTCATCATTATTATTACAATAATATTATATGTTAAAAGAAAAATTACAATAACATTTTTTGAGATGTTATGTCTACATTTTCAATTAAATTCCTAATTGTTTAGCTTTTGAATTCTAGGCTTTAAACTTATCACATTACAAACCCTAATATTTAATCAAAATTTTAAATTTGTTCAACCCTATTCTGAATTTCATAATAAATTTCATTATATGAATTCTGAATCTATAATTTCTAAATTATTATAATGGGTGATTTTTTTTAGTATTTGTTTTGTTTTGTCTAGATCCAAATATAAGACGTAACTAGTTTTATAATGAGTCGATTATATTCAAAGTTGTCCAATAAATATTAGAGGCCCTACACGAAATATTATGAATAACTTCGTAATCGTTCTAATAATTTAGAGGATCATATGTACTACGAATGAGTGGGGCTTGGGGCAATAGAAAAATGCGAACAAAAGAAAGAGTGTGTATACACTACAAGATTCGAACATCAAATCAATTGCCATAGAGAACTAGTACCTTACCAAACTTTATTGTCATATATGCACTTTTTATAAATATATTCTTATTTTTTTAAAATTTCGCTGGGGGCTAAAACCCCCACTAGACCTCACTTAGACCCGCCACTGCATGTAACACCCCAGACTTAAGATAGGTTTATTAGGATTTAAGTGATATTAATGTTCACAAGATTTTTTTTTCCAAGGTTCAAATGAGGATAAAAAACTCTGAAATTAAACGTGTTAGAGTTACAAACTCTAAAATTTAAGTGATATTCACGTTCACGAGATATGTGACCTTCTGGGAAGTGTAACACCCCATACTTGAGATGAGTTTATAAGGATTGAAGTGTTATCTATGTGAACAAGAGTTCTTCCTTTTCAGGGTTTAGATCAAGAGAGTAGTACTAGGATGGTTGATTTCCTAGAAAGTCCTCATGTTGGCATGGGCTAGTGCTTCTAAGGCATCAAGTTTAACAAATGGAAGAGCTCTTTGTCCTCACTCGAACTCTGAAAAGAAAGAGCTCTTGTTGACACGAGTATCACTTCAATGCTTATAAATTCATCTCAAGTCCGGGGTGTTACAAACTCAAACACTTAAACCCTTGACATCCCCGTCGAGGCCTAAAGACGCCATCTAGGTTGAGTGACCTCCATCCAGACCAAGTTCACTCGTAACACATAGTCATCTCTGATACCATTTATAAGGCTCGAGCCTTACAAGGCAGGCCGGTGGTGGAGTTGGCAATCGGTAAGGCAAGTCGATGATAGATTTGGAAGTCGGTAAACCACTCTGATGGTAATTCGGCGAATCGGCAAGCTAGAGGTTACTAAGGGAGGTTGATGGCAGATCTAGCGTCCGTTAAGGCAGGGTGGTAGCAAATCCATCGAATTGGTAAGGCGGTGGCGAATTGATGAGAGAGACCCCTGGAAGCCGAGTTGTGTAGAAGATGTGGTTGGTGAAAGATAGTGTTGGCATGGCCAAACCTGAACCTGAACTGCAGAACCAGACCAGGTCAAACCTTGAACCGGATCGAAATCAGACTGATGGCTCAAGAGTTCTGAAAGTTTAGGTTCAACACATCCTTGAACCGCCGGCTTGAACCTCCGGTTTGTTGGTTAATTTTTTATATATATAAATATAATTAAAAACTTATTAGGTTAAAAATACATTATTAAGATAAAAGTGAAGGTTAATGTTAGATTTTAAGTTAAAAAATTTAAAATTGAAGTTCTAAATACATCAACTTTTTTGGATTTTTCCCCAATTTTTTGGATTTTTTTTAAAAAAAATTACGTGAATCGGGTTCCGAACTGCAACCAAACCAGCAATTTTAGAACTTTTCGATCAAGGTCTCAATAAACTTTGAACCGGAGGTTCATGAACCGTGTATAGTACTTGTGATAGATGGTGTGTAGCGGCGGATACACTCATTGGAGGCTAGCGACGACTTCCTCAGTGAAGATCGAGGGTATAGTTATAGCTAGAGTACTTGGTAGAATGGAAGGAATGAAGAAAAGTAATAATTATCAATATGCAACACCAAACACTTATTATCTACATAAATTACTAATTTTCCTAAAATGGCAAGAAATTAAATCATTTTATTCAGCCAACCAATTGAATTGATTAAAATATAATTTTGTTGAAGGTGAAAAGTCATCTGAGAGAATACCAAGCGTGCAAGGAGAAGAAAACCTACTACCTTAAATCACTAGAAGTATTGACATATGGAACACTTTTATCTAAAAAAATAATTATTGCTTTAAATTAACATGAATCTTTCTCTACATATAAAATGATGTAGGTAAATAAATTTACACTCGTGTAAATATACAAAGATCCTATATAGTGTGAAAAAACAGAAAAAAATGAAAACGATATTGAAAACGCTCCCGTCCACGACCCTTTTCCCCCAAACCCCGAACACCCGAACCCTAGCTCTCCGGCGGCGGTTGAGCTTGATCCATCTGAATCGGAGCCCCCTTCTCATCCTCTGGTGCTCTATCAACCTCAATCTTATGCTCGACCATGTGCTCAACCCTGATAAGTCGGGCACCAACTATTTTCGTGTTTTCTCGAAATGGAGTTGGTACAAGGTCACATCTGGCATCCTCCTCCTGGTGTCTGCTGGATTAGGTGACCTAACCCCGACTAAGAAGGAAGATAAGCCTTCTCTGAAGGCCCTTTCCAATCCTCATCGTCACTTCCTAGACGCGGAGATCCCGGTTTCTGAGGCTACCCAGATTTCTCTCTGGCATATGTGGTGCTGGAAGGTATCTGTGCTTGGTACTATGGAACGTGGTGGGATCCTAGTGTATGGGCTTCTCCAGCGCCGCACGGAAAGATGGAGCCTTGGTGGCTCTGACTCCCCCGATTAGGGCCCTATTCACGGATCTTTTGGATGGGCCTGTCCCCGGTTGGACCTCCACAAATTCAGGTGTACTCTCTCCTTGAACATCTCTCCTTTCCTTGTTCCTCTTGTGCTTATGTGCTTTCCTATTTATTGCTTGCTCCTTTGTTTGAATCTGCACATCAACTCGCTGAACTCTCTTAACTCCCTTGCCTGCTCCTTTCTTTGGTGTTTCTTGTGGTTGTTTTTCCTTGTGTGTGTGCTGGCCTTGTCTCTTCCTCTACCCAATTTAATGGATAAGGGGAAGAATACCATGAAGGAGATACTCTGTACCTCCCTTAATGACTCTGGCATCTCATCTGATGGAAATAATATTTCTTCAGAACCTTCTATCTTGAACAAAGCTGAGGAGAACTCTCCTTTAATGGGAAACCTTTCTGTTGAAACTTTTGATGAGACTCACAGTCTCCCTCCTTTGAACAAACCTGTCATTGACATGGAATTATTTCTCTCTAAACTCTCCGGGGTTAGGAATAATATCCAAAAACTCAAGGAGACTTCTCTCCTTGGGTATGTCATCAATAAAACACTGTGGATTTTTCCAAATTGAGAAACAAACTAAAAAATGATTGGAGGTTTATCAAAGGGTCTTTTGAGATTATTGAGAGGCCTAACCTATGGTTTGAACTTCGCTTTGCTAATCCTATTGATCAAAAAAAGGTTTGGGATGGTAGGCCCTACCATGTTTTTGGTAAACTTTTGCTTCTGAAGCCTTGGTCCTCAGAATTTGACCCCTTTTCTGAACCCATATCCACTGTGGATATGTGGATTCGTATCCCACAATTGCCTATTGAATACATTAGCTTTGATGCCATTAGCACCATCCTTGGTATGAACAACATGGGAACACTAATCAAGCTAGATCCTTTCACTGAAAAGAGACAAAGAGTCAGTTATGCTAGAGTCTGCATAAATGTTTATGTTAAAAAAGTGAGCCACAAAAACATTGTTGTCCCTAATGAGGAAGGCAAAGCCAAGGTGTATACCATTTGGTTTGAGTAGTGCCCTGAAGGATGTGGAAATTATGGGGCAATTGATCATTTGTTTGACAAATGTCCCATGAGAAATGCTAAACCACAGTCCTTACAAATGACTTTCCAAAGATTGAAGGTGAGCTCTCCTACTGAAAGATCTAAGGAGGCTCCCACTAGCCTCACCAGCAAATGGAAATCTGTTTCTCACAAGAAAAAAAAACAAGAAAGAAGATAAGAATGTCTCCTCTGGCCCTTCTCCTACCTTGACCATGAGTAATGGCTTTTCTGTGATCTATCAAGATGTCTCTGACTCTTCTAAGGATCATGTGATACCCCGTATTTTTGTAAGACTATTTTGGGAATTTTGGAATTTTCTCGAGTATCCGTTGTGTACGTCGGATTTAATACAGAGAGATTGAGACATTCTGTAATGTGCTCTGTATCTGTAATATTTTTCTCAGTGAAATAATATACAGACAAGGTGCCTTAGATTTTAATTGTCATTTGTGTACGATAATTTTTATGCCGGTTTAACGTCAGGTTCGTTCAAAGCTGAATGGGCGGGAAAAGGGAGAAACGGCGACCGCCGTTCAGAAACGGCGACCGCCGTGGTTGGGCCCGAGGAGTCAGCGTGTCAGCTTCTAGCTAGCCGCGACAGGCCTAGCGACGGCGACCGCCGCATTTACGGCGACCGCCGCGTGCCCGCCGCAGGCTAAAAACGGCGCCCGCCGTGTTTTGTCCAGTGGGCATTGCCCGTTGGTCGCCGGCGGTAATCGAGGCGCGCCGATCTTGCTTTCGTCCGCGTCTTAGGGTTTGGTTGAGGCTCCTAGGTGTTTGGCTATAAATAGGGGTGTTTGGGAGAGGGTTTTGAAGCCCTTCCAACCCCGAATCGCTGCCGGATTTCCTTCTCGTCGGAGTTGATTTTTGCCGGAGTTTGAAGGTCTCGCCGGTGTTGCTTTGGTGTGTTTCTTGAGTGCCTTTGTGAAGCTTTTGGTTAGCCTTGGAGGTTAGAAACCAAAGCAAGTCGAAGGAGGCTGAACCGCTCATGTTTTGGGGTGAGATTTCTCTCGTCTCTGTCGACCGTGTTTTTCACGGCGACCGCCGTGTTCTTCACGGCGACCGCCGTGTTCTTCACGGCGACCGCCGTGATGAATGCGGCGACCGCCGCCAGTGCCCAGAATGCCTTCGTGGCTTTGGCTTGGTTGGTTGTCGTCGTGGCGTCTTTCCTTCCGTGTTCTTTCGCCGTGTTTAGATTCGTACTGTTTATGTCTGATCTAACTTAGGGTTCCTTTTATGGGTCGACTCGAAGGTTGTTGTGCTGTCGGATCTATACCCGTGTCGAGCCGGAATCCAGTTGTCGTCTTTAGACTATTCTGCGGATTAAGGCAAGTGGCGGTTCGCTCTTGCTCATCGTTCCATATTTACATTTATTATCAGTTGTTTATCTGAGTAATTAATTTGGAATGATTATTGTGTTCATCTGGAAATGGTTTTGTTAACTGTTTTGGAAAACTAAAATTATGATGTTATAATAGGTTGTATATCTGTTAGAACAACGCTATTATATATATATATGTGATTAATACAGATATTATTATAGGTTGTATATTGTTAGAACAACGCTATTTTATCTGTTTCTGGCCGCGATGGCTTTGTTGTGATTGATTACTGTGTTGAACTGTTTAGTTAGCACGAGTATTCGTAGGAACGCTACTGTGTATCTCATTGCGAGTGCTAGTCGTTTCTTGATAACCTGGTGGTTAGGATTTAGTTCCTACCATCCTTCTCTAATGCCGTTTGTAGGGATTTAGTTCCCGACTCCGCCTTGAGGGATTTAGTTCCCGATTCAACTCTTGGGATTTAGTTCCCGAGTCAACTCTGTCTTAGGGATTTAGTTCCCGAGGGATTTAGTTCCCGAACCGACTTTAGGGATTTAGTTCCCAAGTCAACTCCGTCCATGGATTTAGTTCCCGACGGTATCTCTTTATCCCGATGGATGAGATGATTTAAAAGCCTATAACGTGATGTGGGTTTTTGGAATTAAATAAGATAAAGTGCCCGAGTGCACATAATTAATATACCTTTGGCGAGTAGTGCAGCTAAGTAAATAGTGCAGCTAGGAAAGCTCGTCTCGACTGTTGATCAGAGTACGTTCTCTTTCCAATCTGGATTCGCTGTAAGCGATGAGGTTGGTCGTGAACCAAAACATCTTAGTCAGTTTTTAAATCGTTATGTGGTTCTGTAAGATCCAGACTTGAATGTAGTACGTTCTCCTTCCGATCTGGATTCGCTGTAAGCGGTGAGGTTGGTTGTGAGCCGAAGCATCTCAGTCAGCTTTTAATCGCTGTTGTTTGATTCTGTAAACATTCCAGATTTGTCATACTTCCTTAAATACTCATTTCCGTTGGAGTCTTCTTTCGGGTCGATTTCTGTGAAGATTCAGTCTTCCAGAATCTTCTCTTGTGCATATCTCTTGTTTATTCAAGTAGAGTATGGTGATTGACAAGCGTACTCGATTATTATTCGAGGGACGAAGAGTCTAACCTAATACGACTGCTTAGAACCACTCTGCTTTTTACCCTTGCTAGTCTATTCAAGTAGACTAACCCACAAACTTTGTTCTCCGCATGTGGGTTGGTGTCATCCGTTCGATTCGGCACATCAGATAGAGCGAACATATGAGGAGACTAGATTGACTATGAAGACGACGGTTGTTTTTGGATGTTTTATTAATTATCTTTTAATCAGGTTGAGATCCTTGGGCAGGTGATCATTACGATCATAACCCTTTTTGTAATATCTTTTATAAGTCTTCCGCTGTACTTTGTTTAAACTCTGTGTTTGGCCTATTCGGGATTGGGATGTAATCCCGTAACTCATGTTTCATTTGATTGATGTTTTAATTTGGATACTTTGATCATTATGTATCATTGTATGCCTTAAATTGTATTTAAACCGGTAAAGCCTTGGGTGATCTTGGTAAGAAATACTGGGGTCACTGGCGGTAATACATTTCCAAATGGGTTAAGATTTGGGGGTGTTACAGTTGTGGTATCAGAGCCAAAGGTTTTAAAACGGGTTTGGGATTTTATAAATCATTTATCCGTTTTTGAAAATGCTTTAAAAGGGCTCTGAATTTTCAAAGTGAAAAGAATTTCAAAACACCGTTCATAGTCAAGTCTTCTGTACAGTCTGATATAGTAAGCTTGCTTCTATGTCTAGAAAGACTAATTCCTTCCCCGTTGCCCCGTTAGATATGGGTGCATTCTGTTCTCTTCAGAGGAACCCGGGAGAAGCCGATGTGGTTTCGCCATCTCCAGTTAGGCTTGATTCCCAGTTCGCTCATTGTGAGTTGAGGTTGTAGAACCTAGTAACTCGGTTTGAGTCCATCAATAGAAATTACCAAGTTGATCTATTCTAATTTGATTTTATTACGATAAATATATCAGAATGATATTAATGTGATAAAATCCTTGGAATTTGATCGGTAAACGGATGGTGAACACAAGGATCGTTATCCGTGCTGGTGCTGGGCCGAGTAATGACCCCAGACCAAACCCGAGGAATGTTGCAGACCCATCAGGAGAGCGTGAGTCTGTCTTCAATAATAATCCAGGAGGCAATGGTCAAGAGTAGACCAACGCTCCAATGGCATTTGATGCTGCAACATTAGAGACAATTCGGGGAATGGTCATGCAAGCAGTGACTGATATACTGCAACCGAGTATGCCGCAGGCACAAGGTGTGCAAATTCCCCCATCGGTTCCCAGATTTGAGGAGCCAGGAAACCGTGTATTCCAGGAGAGTATAGTCAGGACTCGAGACAACTATGCTCGTGCTCTGAAGACCATTAATTCCATGAGGCCTGACAGCTATAACGGGAAAGGGGAACCAGTCGGGGTGATCCATTGGTTCTCCCACATGGAGCGGTTGTTCCGCAACATTGATTGTACTGAAGCTGAGAAAGTACATATAGCTTCTCTTTAGTTAAAGGAGGATGCTAGTGAGTGGTGGGAGAGTACCGGCTTAGCTAATAGCCCTGTTTTGAATTGGGATATGTTCAAGACAAAGATGACAGACCGTTTCTTCTCTCGTGCTGTGAGGGAGGAGAAACACAAGGAGTTCCTATACCCTAAGACTGATGGATTGAAGGTGACTGAGCTGGCAACCAAATTCAATCATTTGCTACAGTATGCTGGACCTGAGATATCCAGTGAGGCACAGAAAATCTGGTATTTCCATGAGTGGATGGGCCCATATATTAAGCCACTGATGGTGCATCACGGATGCTCGACTTTGGAGCAGTACGTGGATGCAGCCTACAAGTTAGAGGTGACTCTGGAAGAGTCGACCAAGAAGCGTGATAGCCAAAGGCAAGGGGAGAACCAGCCTAAGGCAAGTGGGTTTAAACGTCCCGCTCCACCATCTGATTTTGCCAAATCTGGCCGGGCAAAAACGAATATGACTCAGGATGGGTCTACGCAACGTTCGGGTCAGGGCAATAGCCTGATCCAGTGCTACAACTGTGGTACCTACGGGCACAAGAGTAATGTGTGTCCGAAGGAGGAGAAAACGTGCTATGCCTGTGGAAAGGAAGGACACTTGCAGTTATTTTGTCCGCAGAGGAGACAGAAAGGGACTGAGTCACAACAGGGATCTGTTAATCAGAACAACCAACCCAGGTTCAGTCCGGTTGAAGCCCCTAGTCCTTCAATGCAGACAACTGCGAGAAACAAGGGGAAAGCCCCGGTGGCTTCAGGAAGCCAAGGTCAACGCCTACGTGATGCGTGAGGCGGATGGACTCTATGATCCTAATGCTTAGAGTACTTTGTATCAGCATTACACTTTTGTTAATGTGTTGTTGATGTGGGTGCTACCCAGACTTTAATTTTTGGATGGTTGTAAGTTAAGTTGTGTATGCAACGAGGTTGTGAACATTTTGTTGTAACTCTTCTTATATATGAATCTTTGGTTTATACCAAGTTAATGTTTCGTTGCTTGGTATGGGGTAAGGTCTCGTGTTTGAGACTCACCAACAACCTCTTAGGAGATGGCTGCCTATTAATTAGGTGGAGCTACCAAGGATGGGTTGAGATGTATGCACAGTGACTCATGGCAACAGTGGACGCTGGTAATGGCTGGGCCTGGGCTCGGAGCCACTAGTGAGTCGTCTGTGAACCATGTAGTAGGCTGGTCCAAGATGGTGACCATTTAGTGGGAACCAATCGTCTGTCGGATTGTCGATTACCATCAAGGGTAAGAAATTCAAAGCGATTTGACCTATATAACCATGGTCCCATACGATAATTATTCTCGGTATGGATTGACGGAAGCGTCATAAGGCAGTGATCGACTTCAGTTTTTGTTATTTATGTGGTTAGAGAATTTACGGGTGTCTTTCTAGAAGATATTCCTGGATACCCCGAATCGTGTTGTGGAGTTTGCAATTGATCTCGAGCCGTGTACCACGCCGATCTCTGAGGCACCGTACCGGATGGCTCCTGTTGAGATGCAAGAGTTGAAGAAGCAACTCAAGGATCTTCTTGACAAAAGTTATATAAAGCTGAGTGCATCACCTTAAGTAGGAGTGCCCTAGTTTTATTTGTCAAAATAAAAGATGGACCGTTTCGACTTTGTTTTGACTTTCGAGAGTTGAATAAAGTCACGATCAAGAGCAAGTATCTGTTGCCAAGGAGTGATGATCTGTTGGATCAACTACATGGAGCAAAAGTTTTCTCCAAGATCGACATGAGATCTGGGTATCATCAGCTCAGGATTCGTGAGAATGATATTCCGAGGATTTCATTTCGGACGAGAGATGGTCACTACGAGATTGTAGTTATGCCATCTGGATCTACGAATGCTCTAGCAGTTTTCATGAACCTAGTGCATCGATGTTTTAGAGCAGTACTTGAATAAGTTCATAGTGGTCTTCATCAATGGCATTTTGATATTTTTTCCCGAGCAAGGAAGCTCACAGGGAACATCTGTGGATTGCTTTATCAGTCCTTAGACCAAGTCGGCTGTACGCAAAGTGGTCTAAGTGCGATTGTTGGATCTAGAAGTGGCTTTCTTAGGCCATGTGATCAATAAGAATGAGGTTATGGTTATTCCCCAGAAGAGTGAATCAATAGTTGTTTGGAAGCGGCCTCAGGGTGTGAGCGAGGTGCGTAGTTTCCCAGAGCTTGCTGAGCATTATAGACGGTTCATGGAATGATTTTTTTTAAGATCACTCCACCTATGACCAGTCTGTTCCGCAAGGTCAACAAGAAGTTGTCTGGGATGACAAGTGCAAGACCAATTTTCAAGAAGTTGAAACAGTGTCTGACCTATGCACCAGTTTTGACGTTGTCGGAAAGAATGATGGCTATATGGTCTATAGTTAATGCTTCGAGAAATGGGTTGGGATGTGTCTTTGATGCAGAGGGGCAAGGTTATTGCTTACGCATCTAGACAATTGAAAACCTATGAAGCAAACTAACCAACACATGATCTAGAACTAGCAGCAATAGTGGTTGCATTGGAAACTGAGGTTACTTGGGTGACCCAGAGGTCAGAAGAAGTTTTCCACTAGGAAATTATTCGTTTACATGACATTCCTAAGACCATTGTATCGGATCGAGATGGCCGATTCATGTCAAGTTTATAGCAAGAACTTCACAAGGCCATGGGAACTGAATTGAGATTCAGCAGCGTTTTATCCTCAGACAGATAGTCAGTCTGAAAAGACTATCTGGACCCTGGAGGATATGCTAAGAAGCATACATACTCGATCATCCGACTAGCTGGGAAGACAGCCTAAGTCTGATTGAGCTCACGTACGATAATAGCTGGCATGCTACGGTCAAGATGGCTCAGTTCGAAGCTTTGTATGGTCTCAAATGTAGATCTCAGATTTGTTGGGTTGAGTACGCCGACAAGATTCTACTTGGACCAGAGTTGGTCGAAAGGACAACTTCGAACATTGCTCTGAATAGACAGAGGTTGTTGACCGCTCAGAGTCGGCAAAAGTTTTACGCAGATCAGAAGCGTTAAAGTGTTGAGTTCGAGGTTGGTGGCAAGGTACTTGTCACAGTATCGCCACCCAAGGATGTTTTCAGGTTTGGTAAGCGTGGGAAGCTTAACCCTCGCTACATGGGACCATTCAAGATTCTGGATAGAGTAAGATCTCTAACGTACCGTTTGGCATTGTCGCCATCGGTGTACCCAGTGTATAATGTGTTCCACGTATCATTGCTAAGGATATTCGTGCCAAGATGAGTCTCGTAGGCTGAGCTATAAGGACGTCGAGATTCAGGCAAATGGTACTTGAGAGGAGATGCCAGTGTGCATTCTCGAACACCGTGTGAAGTGACTGTGCAACAAGATCGTACTGTTAGTACGAGTTCTGTGGTCCAGGTCTGGGACTGAGGAAGTTACTTGGGAAACCGAGGCAGAGATGCTCAGACACTTTCCCGAGTTGTTTTTCGGCCAAGTTTCGGGGTCGAAACTTCTTTTAAGGGGGAGGTGATGTGATACCCCGTATTTTTGTAAGGTTATTTTGGGAATTTTGGAATTTTCCCGAGTACCCGTTGTGTACGTCGGATTTAATACAGAGAGATTGAGACATTCTGTAATGTGCTCTGTATCTGTAATATTTTTCTCAGTGAAATAATATACAGACAAGATGCCTTAGATTTTAATTGTCGTTCGCATACGATAATTTTTATGCCGGTTTAACGTCAGGTTCGTTCAAAGCTGAATGGGCGGGAAAAGGGAGAAACGACGACCGCCGTGGTTGGGCCCAAGGAGTCAGCGTGTCAGCTTCTAGCTGGCCACGACAGGCCTAGCGACGGCGACCGCCGCATTTACGGCGACCGCCGCGTGCCCGCCGCAGGCTAAAAACGGCGCCCGCCGTGTTTTGTCCAGTGGGCATTGCCCGTTGGTCGCCGGCGGTAATCGAGGCGCGCCGATCTTGCTTTCGGCCGCGTCTTAGGGTTTGGTTGAGGCTCCCAGGTGTTTGGCTATAAATAGGGGTGTTTGGGAGAGGGTTTTGAAGCCCTTCCAACCCCGAATCGCTGCCGGATTTCCTTCTCGTCGGAGTTGGTTTTCGCTGGAGTTTGAAGGTCTCGTCGGTGTTGCTTTGGTGTGTTTCCTGAGTGCCTTTGTGAAGCTTTTGGTTAGCCTTGGAGGTTAGAAGCCAAAGCAAGTCGAAGGAGGCCGAACCGCTCGTGTTTTGGGGTGAGATTTCTCTCGTCTCTGTCGACCGTGTTCTTCACGGTGACCGTCGTGTTCTTCACGGCGACCGCCGTGATGAATGCGGCGACCGCCGCCAGTGCCCAGAATGCCTTCGTGGCTTTGGCTTGGTTGGTTGTCCTCGTGGCATCTTTCCTTCCGTGTTCTTTCGCCGTGTTTAGATTCGTACTGTTTATGTCGGATCTAACTTAGGGTTCCTTTTATGGGTCGACTCGAAGGTTGTTGTGCTGTCGGATCTATACCCGTGTCGAGCCGGAATCCAGTTGTTGTCTTTAGACTATTCTGCGGATTAAGGAAAGTGGCGGTTCGCTCTTGCTCATCGTTCCATATTTACATTAATTATCAGTTGTTTATCTGAGTAATTAATTTGGAATGATTATTGTGTTCATCTGGAAACGGTTTTGTTAACTGTTTTGGAAAACTAAAATTATGATGTTATAATAGGTTGTATATCTGTTAGAACAACGCTATTATATATATATATGTGATTAATACAGATATTATTATAGGTTGTATATTGTTAGAACAACGCTATTTTATCTGTTTCTGGCCGCGATGGCTTTGTTGTGATTGATTATTGTGTTGAACTGTTTAGTTAGCACGAGTATTCGTAGGAACGCTACTGTGTATCTCATTGCGAGTGCTAGTCGTTTCTTGATAACCTGGTGGTTAGGATTTAGTTCCTACCATCCTTCTCTAATGCCGTTTGTAGGGATTTAGTTCCCGACTCCGCCTTGAGGGATTTAGTTCCCGTGGGATTTAGTTCCCGATTCGACTCTTGGGATTTAGTTCCCGAGTCAACTCTGTCTTAGGGATTTAGTTCCCGAGGGATTTAGTTCCCGAACCGACTTTAGGGATTTAGTTCCCAAGTCAACTTCGTCCATGGATTTAGTTCCCGACGGTATCTCTTTATCCCGATGGATGAGATGATTTAAAAGCCTATAACGTGATGTGGGTTTTTGGAATTAAATAAGATAAAGTGCCCGAGTGTACATAATTAATATACCTTTGGCGAGTAGTGCAGCTAAGTAAATAATGCAGCTAGGAAAGCTCGTCTCGACTGTTGATCAGAGTACGTTCTCTTTCCAATCTGGATTCGCTGTAAGCGATGAGGTTGGTCATGAACCGAAACACCTTAGTCACTTTTTAAATCGTTATGTGGTTCTGTAAGATCCAGACTTGAATGTAGTACGTTCTCCTTCCGATCTGGATTCACTGTAAGCGGTGAGGTTGGTTGTGAGCCGAAGCATCTCAGTCAGCTTTTAATCGTTGTTGTTTGATTCTGTAAACATTCCAGATTTGTCATATTTCCTTAAAGACTCATTTCCGTTGGAGTATTCTTTCGGGTCGATTTCTGTGAAGATTCAGTCTTCTAGAATCTTCTCTTGTGCATATCTCTTGTTTATTCAAGTAGAGTATGGTGGTTGACAAGCGTACTCGATTATTATTCGAGGGACGATGAGTCTAACCTAATACGACTGATTAGAACCACTATGCTTTTTACCCTTGCTAGTCTATTCAAGTAGACTAACCCACGAACTTTGTTCTCCGCATGTGGGCTGGTGTCATCCGTTCGATTCGGCACATCAGATAGAGCAAAGATATGAGGAGACTAGATTGACTATGAAGACGACGGTTGTTTTTGGATGTTTTATTAATTATCTTTTAATCAGGTTGAGATCCTTGGGCAGGTGATCATTACGATCACAACCCTTTTTGTAATATCTTTTATAAGTCTTCCGCTGTACTTTGTTTAAACTCTGTGTTTGGCCTATTCGGGATTGGGATGTAATCCCGTAACTCATGTTTCATTTGATTGATGTTTTGATTTGGATACTTTGATCATTATATATCATTGTATGCCTTAAATTGTATTTAAACCGGTAAAGCCTTGGGTGATCTTGATAAGGAACACTGGGGTCACTGGCGGTAATACATTTCCAAATGGGTTAAGATTTGGGGGTGTTACAGATCAAGGTTTGAATCCCTACACCCAGGCTACCTCTAACCTGCCTAAGGTTATTGATCAAACTATCCCCACTGCTATCCCAACTTCTGAAATGCCACCCTTTGCTGAGAAAGGTAGTGTCCATGGTGAGTTGGATACTGGCCTAAAACCTCCCTCTCCTCTGAATCACCCTAATGATGATAACACCAAGGAGTGCTTAGGGGCCCCTCCAGGTAAGACTCTTGTGCTAGACACTCTGGATATCCCTATCTTAGGGGATGGTGAGCTGAATAAGCTCCTTAGCAATGATGATCTGCTGGTTGAATTTCTGGAGTGCCCTGAAGCTCCCCAGAAAGATGGTGAAGATTTTCTGTCTGATATCTCTGCCCCTGGGGAGTTTCTGCCTCCTATGAGCAGCATTATCCCATTCAAGGCAACTGCAAAGGCCTCTGGCAAAGGGAGTAATGCAGCAAAGCCTTCTGCTATAACCTCTAAGTCTGGCAAACGCAAGGATCTGGCATGTGAGGAAGACACCGCCTCCTTGGGACTAAAGGGTGTGAAAAAATCTAAGAAGTAATTATGTGTAAGTCTAGTAATCAATTATTAGGTTCTGCTGCTTACAAGCCTGAAAAATCTGTGAAATGGGAAACCCTCTTGAAATCCTTTTTGTATCTTTGCTTCTGTTGTGCCAGAACTGCTTTGATTACTAGAAGTTTTAAATGCACGTGTCCTTGTTCTCCTTGCCATTTGACTACTTGTTGGTCATTTGACTCTTTTGTGGAATGTTGGACTATTACCCTTAATGAGAAGATGATTAATTTCCTGTTATGCAATCCTCTTATCCATTTCTGTTATCTTGTTTTCAACAACACAGAATTCAGTCCTATCTTTTGGCTTCATTTGATATGGATGTGGAAAATGAAAATTTTCCTTAGCTTTGTGCTTGTTTGACTTGCTGGCTACTGGACCCTCTCTTTTGACATGAACTCTGCTCTCCCTTTTACTGAGCATTATAATTCTCTTAATATGCAGCTTGCTTGTTATTTAAACCTTTGTCATTCTAAGACTTTCCACTGCCCTGATATGTTTGACATTCTGGGGCACATCTGGACTATGCACTCTGGTGTGGAGGTGCTCCACAACCTCTACACTCATAATACTTTTACTTGGCTATCTCCCAAGGTAATCTCCTATAAATTTGAAAACATGAACATGACCTCACTAACTTTTTGTCTTCTGGATTGGCTGACTACCTTACAGGTTGCTGGTGAGCTGGCTCGGTGGACTGAAGTTTCTATCAACAAGGATGGAAACAACCTGACTAGGAAATCCAGGAGCAAAAGAAACCATCTTTTGAAACCTTACTCTCTGAACAAATCTTTACGGAGTTATTACTCCAAGAACAATTTACTTATGAACCATATAAGCAATACTTATGAGGCACTTTATGCTTGGATTTCATCTTTGGAATCCCAGTGGATGTATGCCCTTTTCTCTCTTCTGAGGAGTAACTATAAACTTGATACTCTTTCCAGATTTCTTATACTATCTTGCAGATTATACAGTACCTGGAATAATGAAAACCCCAAAGTTGAAAACAAATCTATGTATAATTCTTTATTAATCCAAATTTAGGAAAAAATGGTGTATGCCAAAACGCCACAAAACTGTGTACCCATTTCTCATTATATTGATTTCCTAGTTGTTAGGTTTGCCTTACATCAATGGGAATCCCCAATAAAGAACAATCGAACACAGAAATTTCTTAAGAACAAAACGCCTACCCCTTTGAAATCTCTCATTACTATGGATAAAATAACAAATAGAAACGACAATAAGACCCCTAAATGTCCTAGGATATGGGGCAACAACACAAATAGGTTTTTATGAAGATCACAACCTGGAATTGCCGCAGAATTGGGAAGAAAACCTTTTGGATGGATGTCGAGTCTTTCTGCAAAATTGAACGAATACAACTTCTTGCACTCTTTGAAACAAGAACAAACAAAGAACTAAATGAAAAAGTATGAAAAAAGTGGGGTTTGATCAATTCTACTGTGTCCCTGCTACGGATTTAGCGGAAGGCATTTGCGTAATGTGGAAGACCTACCAACTTACAAATGAAATCCTTGAAATTGAACAAATTGAAACAAGATTCATTAGTATTAAGTATACAAACCTGCTCACGAACAAAAAACTTATGCTAATCCTTACTTATGCCCCACCAAATGACTCTGCAAAAAATGTATTCTGGAACGAATTTATCTCCTATATTAAAAATTGCTCTCTTCCGTGCATTATTATGGGAGATCTGAACGAAATCCAAAACACTTCTGAAAAATTAGACGGGTTAATACCACCTTTATCAAAATTTGCAAGATTACGTCATTTTAAAAATGAATGTGAACTCTTGGATACTCCTATCCAGGGAAACACCTATACCTGGCGAAAGAACAACACAGAAATAGAAAACATTTATGAAAAACTGGATACGGTTCTTATTCATCACCAGATCCTTCAATGGTATCCTGATATCTGTACTAAGCATTTTGCTTTTTCAAGATCAGACCATTGTCCCATCTCCATCGAGCTAGATTCAGCTGTACCCTTCAAAAATCAGCCGTTTAAATTTGAAAAAATTTGGATGACTAGAAAGGATTTTAGAAACGTGGTAAAACAAGCGTGGAGAACTAACTACCATGGATCTAGATTGTATAATCTAGTATCCAAAACAAAACTACTCAAAAAACATGCTAAGATCTGGAACAAAAGTACCTTTGGGAATGTCTTCTCATAATTACAAACTATAGAAAAACAACTTTCTGAAATCCAAACTGAGATCTGTAATCACCCTACAAATGACCTCATTAAAAAACAAACAAGAATCATAGAAAAAAAGGAAAAACATCTGTGTTTCCAAAAAATTTACTGGAACCAAAGAGCTAAGATAAAACACATCAAATATAATGACAAGAATGCTAGCTATTTTCACAAAATAGCAAGTGGAAAAAGAAACAGAAAAATTATAAAAGAAATCAAAACACAAGAAGGAACAAGCATCACTGGTGAAAAAAATATCAGAAATGAAATCAGAAATGATTTCATTAAAAGATTCAGAAGTGAGAATATGAACCAGAGACTATTTCAGGAAAATCTCGAATTAATCCAGCCTGAAATCTCTACAGAGGATAATCTAGAATTAACAAGAAATGTATCCAACAAAGAAATTAAAAAGGCGGTCTTTAACATTGGCTCAGATAAATCACCTGGGCCGGATGGCATGACAACATAATTTTACCAAAAATATTGGGACATCGTAGGTCCTTCTATTACCCAAGCAATTAAAAGCTTTTTTCTTTCTGGGAAACTGCTTAAACAAATTAATCACACATTCATATCCTTAATCCCAAAATGTGATAATCCAAACTCTACTAATCACTATAGACCCATAAGTCTGTGCTCTACTATTTATAAGATTATCTCAAAGATTATAACAACTAGACTCAAAGGAACCATGAAAAAATTGATACACCCCCTTCAGGGTGCCTTTGTTGCTAACAGAGCCATTCAAGATAATATCTTAATTGCCCATGAAATCTTTCACTCTTTTAAATCAAAAAAAGGAACTGAAGGCTTTATTGCCCTAAAACTAGACATGAAAAAAGCTTATGATAGAATCGAATGAGATTTTATTATTAAAATAATGGAAAAGTATGGATTCCATGAAAAAATTATCAACTGGATAAAAGAATGCATTACAACGGTATCATTCTCGGTACTTGTTAACAATGGACCCACAGAAATATTTAAACCTTTAAGAGGACTTCGACAGGGAGACCCCCTTTCGCCCTTCTTGTTTATTTTAGGATCTGAAATCCTTGCTAGAAAACTCCAAAAAGCATCAGAACGAATTCGAAATCCTCTAGGATTTCAAATCAATCAACAAGGAACACGAATCCCGTTTCTGGCTTTTGCGGATGACATTGTGATCTTCTCAAAAGATAAACAGGAAAACTGCAAAGAAATCAAAGATATTATTGATGACTACTGTAAGATCTCAGGACAAAAAGTAAATTTCCATAAATCGGCCTTTCAAGTTACAAAAAAGGTCACCAACCAAAAGAAATTAGCTTTACAAGGCACTCTTACAATCACAAACATGATATCTCTCGAAAAATACCTGGGTTGCCCTATCATTAATGGTAGAGTTAACTCGAACACCTTTGCTGATCTTTTAGTTAGCACCCAACATCAATTATCTAAATGGAAAGCAAATTTCCTTTCCCAAGCAGGAAGACCAACACTAATAAAAACCAATCTGGCATTAAGACCCAATTATCTTATGCAAAGTTTTATGTTACCTACACACACACAATGAACTTGATAAGTTAAATAGATCCTTTTTTTGGAACAAAGACAACTCCTATAAACATCTTATAGGTTGGGAAAAAATTTGTAACCCAACTCATCAAGGAGGTCTTGGCTTGAGAAAAGCTAAAGATATGAACAAGCCCTTCAATTCAAATTACTATAGAAACTTCTAGCCGAACCAAATAACTTCTGGGTTAAAGTTATTACGGATAAATACTTGAAAACACACCATATATTTCATTACGAGAAAAAGGAAACTGCTCTTGGCAATGGTCCAAAATGATTGAACTCATGCCTGAGTTCAAATCTGGACTAATTTGGCAAGTTGGTAATGGAAAAACTATCAAATTCTGGACGGATAACTGGGTTTTGAACACCCCCTTATGTGATAACATAAACTCACAATCAATCCTGAATAAGGATGTCCTGGTAGCTGATTTTATGTTGCCAAACAAAACCTGAAATAAGGACTTACTAGAACAATGCTTACCAAATGATTTAACCAAAAAATTAACCTCGATCTCAATACCTTTAAATGAGATCCATGATAGAATGTACTGGAAAACTAGCAAAAACGGCTGGTTTTCTACAAATTCTGCTATGGAACTAATTAACAAAAACAAGAGTTATACTGCCTATGATTCTTCATGGATCTGGAAAATGGACACGTATCCCAAAGTTAAAATTTTTGTTCGGAAAATAATGAAAAACGGAATCCCAACAAAAGCTAGATTAGCAGAAAAAGGCATTGTAACCCCCCCCCCCCTCCCCCCCCCGAGTTGTATACGTTGCAATGCTCATTTGGAAGATTTGAACCACCTCCTCTTCCAATGTAAGCATACCTTAAAAACAATCGAAAAAATGAATTATGATACCTTTGGCATCATCACATCCCTAAACATAGGAAACAAAAAAATTAATGAAATCATTGAAGAAATTCGACAAAAAACTGATAGATCACAATTCTAGAATTAATGGTCTCTTGGTGGGGCATTTGGTTCTATAGAAACCAACAAAGCTTTGGTAGAACAAATGATGATGTCGACCCCATAAAGGATGTACCAATTTACATTAAGAAACAAATTGAGAACTGGAATAAAACGAAAAAATGGAACCCTGACTGTTTAACAAAAGACAAACAAAAAACTCATAAAACGAACATTGTTAGACGACCAATACAAAAATGGAAAAAACCTCTGGATAATATAGTTAAAATCAACACAGATGGGTCCATCAAAACTAATGGTGAATCTAGTTTTGGCTACATTTTTAGGAACAATACGGGAAAACCAATCTTCCTCTATGAGGATAAATGTGGTATCTCAACCCCGCTTAAAACAGAAACACTGGCAGTAAGAAATGCCCTGGTAAAGGCTTATGATTTAGGCATTACCAATATTCATCTTGAATGTGACAACCTTACCATCGTGAATGTCCTTAATCAAATCTGACACTGTCCATGGGATATTGAAATGTTAATTTCTGATATCCTGTGTATTTTACAACTGTTTTCTTCAGTGCAGATTTTTCACGTCTTTCGAGAAACAAACATCGTGGCCGATTTCATCGCAAAGAAGGTACAATAGAGTTCCTTGGAAGACATTAGAGATAGTCTAGAATTTGTAATTCTCATCCGAAATGATGCTATAGATTGAGAAATCGACTCTTATGTGATTTCCAATCTAATTTTTACCTAATAAAAAAAAAAGATCCTATATACTCCCATTACAAGTGGCCTTACTAAGTCTACGAGTAAGAAATGGACTATTACTATTGGGACATTTGTAATGTTTAGTATTGAAAAGAAAAAAGATATCCCTCTCCCATTGTAATGGCCTAAGTGTCTCCTATGGACAAAAAAAAAAGAAAAAAAAAAAGATGTATTGAGTAACCGACACTAAAAAGCCACCACGAGTTATCATTTAGGTTTTGTTTGACCATCTATTTATAATGTCTTTATTCATAATTTTTTTTTTCTACTTACACATTTTTTCATATATATCACCCAAATTTCATATTTCAAAAACTACTTTTTATAAAAAAAAAAAAAATTAATCAAATAAGTCTTTATAAATATACTCACCAAACAAACTCTTATAAAGGTATGTTCTGTTTAGCTTGATGCTAATTGGAAGAAAAAAAAAGCTTCTCCAAGCTCTAAAAGTGCATTCGCAAGGCAACTTGAACCATGTGGAAGTGGATGATAGTAGATGGAAGAAGCTGGAAAAACACCCATTTTCTCAAGCTACCCCCCAAGCTTGACGAGATGGAAGTAGATGAATTTAGAATTTTCACTTTTTTTGCCCTCCTTCAATACAAAAATCAGAACAACCCACTTCTCCACGTTCATCACTCCGGCCATGTCCGTTTTGGTTCCGACGAAAAACCCCCAATTCAATGGTAAAGAGGAATTAGTAGTTGGAAAAAGGTGGAAGTCCCAATTTGAAATCGCCTGAAAAACCGAGAATTTATTTGACAGATTACTTCAATGGTGGACTCCGAGCTCGACGACTTCAATGGCGGACTCGACACCTCGACCTCTAGCTGGCCTAGAGATCTGAAAAATGGGTTGCAGTTTCAAAAAAGAATGTTGCTAAAACTGTCGACATGAACACTAAAAATTGAGAAAATATCTTTTGCAAATGCGAGATTAACATACATGGAGTTCAAGACCTTCAATTCCAACCCACGACGTACACCACCAGCTACACGACCATTTTGAGGAACGTCGACGAATTTTAAAGCGACGACTTGCAATGGATGAGAGGAGACTTCAGTGTAATCGGGGGTAAGGGAGACTTGCAGAATAAAGATGCATGTGAATCACGTGATGTGCACATGTTGCCCTCACAATTTTTTTTCAGGGGTATTTATATCTTTTTCTGTAGCGTTTTTACAAATCCAGCTCGTACATGCAGAACACCCATTTTTCTTTCAACTACCAATTCCAGCTCCAGCTTCCAACTGCTACCTCCAACATTACCCAGTTCCAACTTCTAATTTCAGCTTCAGCTTTATAAAACTTCAGCTATACCAAACAGACACTAAAGACCCGTTCGACGCACATTAAATGGCGGTTTAAGCGAGATGAAGTTAGAACTTCATCTTCCTTCATCTCCTTCGTCTGTGTTCGGCTCCCAACTGCCAGAATTTTGCTTCAACTAGTTGAAGCATTAAGGGAGATGAAATCCCGGTTTTTGGTTAATGCTGGGGGGTGATGGGAAGCATTATTTGGTGGTTGAAGTATGAAAGATTACTGAAATTGCCCTTTGATTGTTTCATGCTTGGGGGTCACGTGACTGTCACGTGCTATCAATCCCAAAAATATCATACCCCTTTTAGTAATTTTACACCCCAATTTCACTACTTCAACTCTCATAAATTTTGCTTATCGAACACCCCAAATTTCACTTCAACTACCTAACTTCTTCAACTACTATTTCAGCTTCAGCTTTCTTCAACTCACTTCAGCTACTACTTACCGAACAAACCCTAAATACTTGACTAGTTCGTATGAGATGGAGCTTTTTGTGTGGGGGTTGGATGACCGACACATTAGGAGGTTATCATATTAATCTGGTAAATATAAATTTGTTTCATTAATTTCATTTAGTGGCCAATTGAAATAAGTAAGATTTTTTTCTTTATAGATTCATAAATTAATTTTCACTATCCAATCATATCCATTTTGTATATGTTTAGCATATTCCTAATATAAAGTTTTACATTATGAAATAATTAATGTTTATTATAGTAATGTATTTATCTATTCATAAGTATAATCATATATTTAGTAATGAATTAAACACATTTTCAAATGGGTATGAGTGATATCAAAGTATCGAAAATGGGTATGGGTATGAGTAATATGTTTGATATACCAATTTTCTGGAAGATATCAAAATAACACTCCAATATCACTCCGATATCACTTTGATATCACTGATATCGATATCTCCATATACCAAACAACAGATATCAGTTTGATATTGATATCATGATATATCAAACACATATATGGGTATGACTGATATCTTATACCTATACCTGATATATTCATGCGTGAATCGCGTGATCAGTTTTAAGACATACATAGAATAAATGAATCGCGTGATAAGTTTTAAGACATACAGATAGAAGCAATTATTGATTACAACAACCAAGAGTTTTCACACAAAATTAACTAAGAAAAGCATAAGCGAATTAGGATACGCCCACATTTAATTAAGGGTTTATTTAGAATGTATTTTAATGCATTATTTTAAATTTAATGTCATTATTTAGAATAATTTACCGTACTAGAGTACATTCATATGGCGGTACGTTCAAACTGATCCTAACTATATGTAGCAATAAATTCAAACGTATCGAACACTATAATTCTAGTTACCGTCAGGGCCGGTCCTGAGATTTAATAGGCCCTTGGCAAAATAAAAATTAAAGGCCCTTATATAGTAAATAAGAACAATAAATTTCTGCATAAAATAAAACTAAAATTAATTAGAATCTTAAAATATAAAATATGAAAGACAGTACTAGAAACATCAAATAACAACAAAGCAAGACTTCAAATTGTAGTGAAGATTTAAATAGAATAATCAAAGTTAACTTACTAATCGTAGATGTAATTTTCCGTAGCTTTTATATTTTAACTCTATTATTCTAATATTCTATCAACTAGTTGTTAATATTAAATAAAATAATTGATATTGTTATTAGCTTGCTTCTGTCCTAGATATTCTAGGAACTACTTCTTATGTATTCTCCTAGATATCTTCTATATTAGTTTTTTTTTTTTGATGGAATTCTATATTAGTTACGACTAATGTATGTATATATATGATAATCAATAACAATTACACTTAACACTTTCCTACTCAATTGTCTTTCTATACGACTATACTAGTAACAATTATGATTTGTCTCCTACTCCCCTTCACTCTTCTTCGTCATTTCTATCTGTATCGTCACAATTCTCATACTAAAAATCCAGCAAACAAGTGATTATGTGAAACTACGACTACAATCAAACCATTCAATTCAAATGCCCTTAAACAACAACGGACAGTCAGAGGTCTATCAACACGCCAACACAAACATTAGCCCAACCAAAGCAAGACTCAAAAATGAAATTGAATAACAATTAACAAGAATTGAATAAATTAAACATGAGTTTACGGTTCTTACCGGCAAACAATGGTCCGGTCGGACGAAATCTCGAAATTACTTCAAACAAACCAAATCCAAAGCCAGCAATGGTGAATATGGCGGTGAGAAATAAAAAGAGGTGATTGGCACTAGAGAGAAATCACAAGAATATCAATATAGAAATAGAAGAAAGGCATTGTCCATGGATGTAGATATGAAGTTGCATATTGCAAAGTTGCAATTATGACCTAGGGAAAGAGAATAGGGGAGATGACTAAGAGTTGCTCTGCAGATCGGCGTGTCTTCCATTTCCTGTTTAAAAAAACCAAAAATTAGTAATTGTTAATTTCTTAAATAAATTTAAATTTAAAATTAAAAAGGACCTATTATACACCTAATAATCCTACTATTAATATATATGGGCTGGGCTCTCTACTCTTTCTGGGCCCTAGGCCGTCGCCCAAGTCCAACAAGGCAAAAGGATGGCCCTACCGTCACAATTTCTATTCTTTCACTAATAAGCGTCATTTTATTCTTTAAATTTTGTTAAGAAATATCGGTGATTTACGGAGTATGTTATTGAAAACCACACCATATTGACACTTTTTATATAAATTATCTTTATTTATTGGATAAAAATGAAGTGTATACTTGTTTAATTGTAATTTTAGAAAAATATCCTTCAATGTTTTAATTTAATAATTATGTTAAATATTAAAATAACAAGTATTTTTAAACGGATAGAGTATGAATGATTTAAAGTGTTGGGTTCATAACGAATAACGCCTCTTTTATTGTACAAGTTATAAATTGGCGGAATTGCAAAAAATACCAACTTTTCAAAGGCAACTTGCAAAAATATCAGGTTTTAAAAAGTATAGCAAAAATGTCATAAAGCTGCAAAACTTTTTTCCAGAAAAAGATAAATTCATATTTTTATTTACCTTTTCTTTTGGTGAAAATTATAATTTTAACAACTGTTAATTATACTTAATTATTGATAACAGATTTATTGTTCTTCACAAAATCCTAGCTGGAGACTTCCCAGATCGCTGCCCCCAATCTCTATTTCGCCTCTCCCTCTTTCTTCTCTCTCTTTTTTTCTTCCCGGCGAAGTTTTCAGTGGAGATGAACCACAAGTTTATGCGCGGTTCTCCGGCGACTTTCGTCCCGGACGCCGACGTGAATCGGAGCCAGACGGTATTCGCGCTCGAGGAGATTTTCTTGAAGGAGGAGCCGTCAGCGGCCGCCGATGGAGCTGAAGAGCGAAAATGCGATGGCGATCGGCTTTTCGTCGTCGGAGAGAACAACCGCGGTGAATTTTTGGCTTCCGATCTGCGATTTTAGTTCAGAAGCGGGGTTAGCTACTTTGCTCTCTGTTCGTGGTATCTTTGATTTCACTTTTTTTGCTCTATTGCATGAATTGGAAGGGAATGTACTTTTCAATTGGTCCAGAATCGGTCCAAAAGCGGGTTTCACTTTTTTTTGCTCTCTGATGCCTTCAGCAATTATAAAGACAGTGTTGTTCTTTCCAATACTGAGCACAGGCCTTCTGAACATCTGGCTAACTCCACTTTTGGCGAAATCCATGTACAAGAGCAGCTTCCTGGGCAACCCTGGACTCTATGCTGACATTGCAGGCTTGTGTGGGCCTGGCAATGGAGATGGGGAGAAAAGCAGAGGATACCTGAGGGCGGACAAGATTGAAGTCGAACCATTTCCTGAAGAAATTGGAGCATGGCTCTGTCATATTCTGAGGCTTGAATTCTTCGATCAAGATATATGGAGCGATATCAGAGAACACAAGTATATATTTCTTTTATATTACACATTGTGAAGTGTTGCAACAACATTAGGCATCAACTAACCTCTCACTGACAGGGGGAGAAAGATGACAAGATAATTGATGTATGTGCTGATGATCCCGAGTACCGCCATTACAATGACATTAAGGATCTACCCCCACATCATTTGGCTGAAATTCGTCGCTTCTTTGAAGAATGTATGCTTCTTTTACAAGCACTTAAATTGCTTCTACTGCACATACCATCCAACATGTTATGACTAATTTTTGGGCTATTGCTTTGTTTATGTGTTTTTACTCCCATCTTTAATGCTATGTTTGGCTCTTTTCAGACAAGGAAGGCTAACTTCATTTCAAGCCACATTTATACGAACATATATACGTCACCACCAGGCCTTGTTCGACTCCAAGTAAATCACGTTTTGATTCATTAAATTCAAAATCTGACCACAGCATCGTCTTTGCCATGCTCAATTTACTTAGACCCGCCTCTTGAATCATTTGAAATCATCTCCGAACGACATCGAATCACCTCCGTACCGGCCCGCTTTGTGCATGGAAAACTTGAACTCTTAAATTATATATAGATCCCTCCCACATTTATGTACTTTATCGGGCCACATTTATACGAAGTCAGGTCAATGTTCTGTTATATCACAAAATTTCAAATGTTAGCAGATTTTAAATGTCAGAGCAATTTTCACTTTATCAGGCCACATTTATACGTAGTGAGGTCAATGTTCTGTTATATCACAAAATTTCAAATGTTAGTCGATTTTAAATGTCAGAGCAATATTAACTTTATCAGGCCACATTTATACGTAGTCAGGTCAATGCTCTGTTATATCACAAAATTTCAAATGTTAGTCGATTTTAAATGTGAGAGAAATATTCACTTTATCAGGCCACATTTGTACGTTATCAGTAGACCTGTACAAATCCGGGCTCGGGCCGGGTTTTTCATATTTTTTTGTCCGGTTGACCGGGCCGGGCTAAACCCGTCCGGTATAACCGGGCTGGGTTTTTTGTCCAAGCCCGTCTGGTCAGTCGGGCCGGGTTACCCGGCGGGCTGGCCCGTTTCAGGAGTTCCTTGAGCTCGGTGGATGGCTTGGTGGCGCCGCTGGCAAGGGCTCGGTGGCGAGAGGCGACTGGTTACAGTGGCGGCCTAGCGCAGATCTGTTCTCGGTCGACTGGTCTGGTGGCCTCAAATGGTGGAGGACGGAGATGGCGATCGGCGGCCTGGCGACTGGAGAAGTGGAGATGGGGGGAGGAGGACTGGCCTCAAATGGAGGAGGACGAAGATGGCGGCCTGGCGACTGGAGAAGTGGAGATGGAGGGAGGAGGACTTGCCTGAAATGGAGGAGGACGAAGATGGCGACCGGCGGCCTGGCGACTGGAGATGGAGGGAGGAGGACGGAGATGGAGATTGGTGGTCGATGGAGAATCTCCACTGGAGAAGTGGAGATGAAGATTGGATGATGAAGATGGAGATTGGAGGAGGGTGGAGATTCAGACTTTGGAGATGGAAATTCAGAGAAGGAGAAATGGAGAATGGAGGCGGGCGGCGTAAAAGAAAAAGAAGATAGGGAAAGTTGGAGATTTAGGGTATTTTTTAAATAATTAAATATAATATATATTATATATATGAACAGTAACGGGTATCAGGCCGGACCTCTAGGCCCGTTCGAGCCTAGAGATGTGTCCATGTCTGACCCGTTACTGTACTGGGCTGGCCCGACCGGGCCGATATTGCTGTCCAGGCCCGGTTTTTAAACCGGGCGAACGGGCCGGGCCGGACGGGCCAGCCCGAACTTGTACATGTCTAGTTATCAGGTCATTACTCTATTATATTAACTTTAAATTTGAAGCACTTAAGTTTGCATTTATTAGTTGTGATTCTCATTGAATTGATAACCACTCATAATATTTACGAGTTTTGATAAGAGAAATATCCCTTAAACCACCATTCATACTTGGGTGGTTTCGTAATAAGAAACACTAATCACCATAAAAAAATCGATTTTGTGACAAAAAAAAAATGAATCTAGAGGCTTGTGTTTTATGGGGTGAAATATCATTGTCCTTCTCAATCTCATGTTCTTCATATAGGACTAGTTTGTAATAACCCAATGGGATATGTGAGGTCCAATTTTCATATAAAAAGTTGCTTTTAAAAATAAATAAATAAAATATTTCATGAGTTTGACCGTCAACTTGCATAAAATGTTTCATAAAGACACCAACCAACGTTGGTTTCAAATTTAAAGGCAATATAAATGTGGTTTCAAATTTAGATGCAATATAAATGTGCTTTCAAATTTAAAGGCAATATAAATGTGGTTTCAACTTTTGAAATTTCATTTCTATAAATTTTATGATATAACACATCATTGACCTGACTTGGTATAAATATGGTTTGATAAAGTAAATATTGTTGTGACATTTAAAATCGCCTAACATTTAAAACTTCATTTTCATAATTTTTGTTACATAACAGAGCATTATGTACTTTATCAGACCACATTTATTCGAAGTCAGGTTAACTTTCTGTTATATCACAACATTTCATATGTTAGCCAATTTCAAATTTCAGAACAATATTCACTTTATCAGGCCACATTGGTACGTTGTCATGTCAATGCTCTGTTATATCACAAAATTTTCAAATGTTAGCCAATTTCACATTTCAGAGCAATATTCACTTTATCAGGCCACATTTGTACGTTGTTAGGTCATTATTCTGTTATATTAACTCTAAATTTGAAAGGAATGTTGGTTGATTCCATAATGTTGGCAGAGCTACAAGTTGTTGGTAGAGCTTCAGAAAAGGGTCTGAGGATGAAGTTCAGAAGATTAAGGATGAGAACAAGACCTTGAGTGAAGTTAATTTATGTTCTGTTGCGTTGAAAAAGAATATGCATGAAAGAGTGAGAAGGATGATGTTTTCAAGTGAGTGGTTTTGCCTCATCTTCATATATATATATATTACTAGAATTATATGAATTTTGTTCTTTGGATCTCACATTTTTCACTTGGTTGATACTGCTTCAGCAATAATTTTGAATATACAAATCTATAAATGAAAATTTTCAAGATACATGAATTTGAAATTGCAATGTTACACCAAACAATTATGCACAGTTTCCTGAATTCCCAGCAAGATCTCTTTCTTCTTCTTCTTCTTCCCTTTTCTTGTTTTTTCTGGGCATTTACATTTCAGTCTCTTCGAGACCTCCCCAGATATGATTTGAAAAATTAGTGTACAAGCTTCACCCAAAACAATTTTGCAATAAATACCAAGCAACAAAATGATCCATTTCCCAAATCCAATTTCAATGGTAAATCTCAACATGTGGAAACTGAAATCCCGCATTCAATGGCAAGAACGGAGCTCCAACTCAATTCTTAATTCTTTTTTCAGTACCCAAACATGTGGTAACCTTGTATTTATGTGATGAGCGCCTTATATAGCCAAAACAGGGTTCACATGACATGAAACTTTTAAAAAGAGAAGGGTAAAATTCACTGAATAACCCCGTATTCAAAACAGAGTTCTCTGTCTCCACGTTCAAACACTGCTGAGTGGTGACATGCAACGTGGCGAGGATCTGGCCGTTGTCTCTCCTGAGAAGAGCAACCTGAACCGTCAGATCGTCGAGATGCTTCTGCTTCCTCATCCGAGACCTCCTTGCCGATTCCCGGTTCGATTCCATCCTCTTCCTCTCCAGCTGCTGCAAGTCCTCCTCTGAAGAGTTTCCACTAGAAGAAGCCATTAATATATATAAAAAATACAGAGGATCTTGGTTTCTAAATTGTTTTTCCTCCTCTTTTATTTACACTAGATTTACGATTCTCAAGGCTGATTAAGGTGACGAATTATAAGATTTGGGGTTTAATTGATTGGAACTTTTAAAAGGGGGAGGGGAAATTAAGGGGAGGAGAAAATGGATGTAGAAAAAAAAACAGAGGCTTAGATCTGACCTGGCTGAACTAACCCAAGAAAGATTTGAGCAATTGGATTGAAATTGGTTGACTTTGTTTTTTCTCCTGCGAAATAAAAAACTAAAAAAGTGAGCAAAAAGACAGAGCAAGAAAATGACAGAGGAAGAAAAGCCATGTTGTATGGGGAGGGAGAAGAGAAAGAGGTTTTTTTAAGCTTGTTGATGAGCGCCTTATATAGCCAAAACAGACATGAAACTTTTAGAAAGAGAAGGGTAAAATTCACTGAATGAGGTGGGACACAAGGCGCAGGAGAAGATGGGCGTGGCTGAGAAGAAACAGCCCAACACCACCAACGACATCACCACTGCATGTGACGAGCAACCGGAAGAGGAAGACGAGTTGACGAGGAGGACTTTACAAATTCGAGCAACTGGAGGATGAGGACGAGTCGGCGAGGAGGAATCGTCCGCTAAAACAGAGGAGAAAGAGGGAGGGGCTGAAACAGAGGAGAAAGAGGGGAAGACGAAGTAGGTGAGATTTGGAATAATTAGGATGCAAATAGTAGGATTAAGATTTCTTTTTATCTTTTCTTTTTAAAAGTTTTAATGTTTTATCTCACTTTTATATTTAAAAGAAAAGATAAATTAAACCCTTATTAATTGCAAGAATTCAAAAAATCTGATATTTTTACAATACTTTTTAAAATATGAGTTTTTTGTAAGTTGTTATTGAAAATCTGATATTCTTGCAATTGGGCCTTATAAATTTTGGTGCGTTTGAAACATATTGTTTATAACAAGCTTTTTTTGGCCTATGTTGAAACGTAGTTGTTAGTTCACTACGTAATAACAATTTCAACAAATAAAAATACAGCTTAATCTACTAGTATGAATTTATTAACAAATAAAAATACGTTTTTTATAGTATGAATTTTCGACAATCAAACTAGTTATTTAAGATAAAATCTATTTTTATTTTAGATTTATTTAAGAAGAATAAGTATATTTCTTTTATTCAATTCATAATTCACAAATAAGTAAGATTTTAAAGCTCCCTAGACAAATTAGAGTGAACTCTCTTAATTTCTAAGTCCTAGAACATATATAAAAATAAAAGGCACAAGAAATAAACTAAAACCAACCTAATAACACCACGTACAATCTCTGAATCTCAATCCGAAGTTCCACAGATTGGACCTTGCACTAATGTTCTCGATAACCTTCGAAACGCACACTAGACCTAGACTTCGAAGAATGCTTGAATAACATTTCAAAAAGTAAGATTGTAGAAATGATATTTTTCTATAATCAGTTGTAGAAATGTATATTTGATATCCACACTCTCTCACTAAGATACCAACTATCAAGATACTCTAGATACACAAACACATATTTAATTCCTTAAACATAAAATATATATGGAGTAGGGGTAAACCGGGTTCAGTAGACCGGTTACACATTGTATATAAACCCATCTTCCTATCTCTCTCTTCTCAATTCTGTTAGAACAGTTGTAACAAATTACTCTCTTTCATCAATGGAGCTTCAGAGCTTTCGTCTATCTCTTTCTCTCGTTCTTATCTCTTGTTTACTTTGAGTTGATTTCACATGGTATTAGAGCATCAACCTAAAGTATTTTTCGTTTCCGCATTGTTCTTTTCATGTTGTTGAGTCTCTGTTCTTGTAATCAGAGAGATGACCGATGAAACGCCGAATGATGAAACACCGAATAGAGCGAAGCATGATCCATTGGCGTTGTAAAATTCAGATCACCCGGGGGCGCAATTGGTTTCGTCGCACTTCGATGGTATGGATTTCTTGAAATGGATCCGGAATGTGAAGATGGCACTAGGAGCAAAACTCAAATTAGGGTTTGTAGATGGCTCATGCAAGCAGCCGCCGTTGGGAACCTTCGATTGTGAGCGATGGTTAAGGGCGGATTATATGATCCGTTGTTGGATTATTAACTCCATGGAAAAGAAGATTTCGAACACATTCATGTACGTCGATTCAGGGAAGCATCTCTGGGATGAACTTCATGAAAGGTTTGGTCAAATTAATGGACCTCTTTTGTATCAATTGAATAGACGCTTATGTTCATTAGAACAAGGAAATTTATATGTTGCTGAGTATTATGGAAAGATTAAAGAATTGTGGGATGAAATTCAAAATCTTGATGGAATTCCTGAATGCGAGTGTGGTGGTATTAAAAGTTCTTGTAAATGTGATCTTATGAAGAGGATCATAGATCGAGAAAATAGGAGCAAGTTATTGCAATTTCTGATGGGGTTAAATGTTGAATTTGATGGTGTGAGGAGTAATTTGTTGTCATAGGGGGATATTCCATCTGTCAATAGGGCATTCTATTTGGTACAACAGGCTGAAAGACAGAAGATAGTTATAAATTCTTTCAAGATTGATGTCGATAGTAGTGCTCTGGCTGCTAATCGACAACAATCAGATTATAAGTATCAGGATAAATCATCTAATCAAAGGCGTGGAAAACAATCTGACAGAAAGTGTGATTACTGTCACAGACGAGGACATGTTAGAGAAACCTGTTATCAGCTTCATGGATTTCCAGAGAAAAGGAATTCAAACTGGAAGGGAAAGTCATCTGCTAATGCTGCAGTTGAGGATGATGATCAGGATAATCCTCTTGATTCACCAGAAAAGAAGAATGTTGATTATGTGCTTGTGAATGCTGTCTGTAAGGAGGTGATCAAGATGTTTAAAGGCAAAGATTATGCTGGTTCTTCTACTTCTGCTAATTTTGCAGGTAATCTATCTCATTCATATGTCATGAATGTTTCATCCAGTTCAAATGTTATTTCTTGGATAGTAGACACAGGGGCTACTGACCATATGGTGCATGATTCTAGTTTATTATTGTATAAGAAAGAGCTCTCTAAGCCTATTAAGGTAGCATTACCTAATGATACTGTCATGACAGTAGATACTGTGGGATCAGTTCAGATCAATGAGAATCTTTTGATTGATAATGTTCTTTTACTTCCTGGTTTCAAGAAAAATCTGTTGTCTGTCACAAAGCTGCTTGATGAGAATGGGTTATTAGCTGTGATAGAAGCTAATGGTTGTGCTTTTCAGGACCCTATCACTAAGAGGAATGTTGCTGTTGGAGAAAGACTTGGAGGTCTTTTCATTTTGCACTCTGAGAGATTTGCTCAAGGATATAGTAGTGTTTCTGATAAGCATCAAGTTTCTGTTTGTAATAAGACCACTCATGGAGTTGTTGTTCATGCTCGATTAGGTCATTGCTCATTTAGTAAAATGAAGCATCTAGAATGGTCTAAGAATGTTGCTCATTCTGATTTTCTTTGTGACAGTTGTATGCTTGCCAAACATTGTAAAGATTCATTCAATAGAAGTGTTTCTTTGGCAAAGGCTCCTTTTGATCTCATTCATCTGGATATATGGGGTCCATACAAGACATCTTCCTTATCTGGAGCATCTTATTTTCTTACAATAGTTGATGATTGCACACGATTTACTTGGATTTATTTGCTCAAATTTAAATCTCAAGTTAGTGTCATTTTGCCTTCCTTCTTGGCATATGTCAAGACTCAATTTGGGACAGTTGTCAAGATGTTGAGATCAGATAATGGTGCTGAATTTATGCAGCATTCATGTCAAGATTTATTTGCTTCTTTAGGCATTATTCATCAAACCAGTGTCCCAGGTAATCCTCAATAGAATGGTCGGGTAGAGAGGAAGCACATACACATTATTGAAACTGCTAGAGCTATGAGAATTCATGCTAATTTGCCAGTGAAATTCTGGGGTGAGTGTGTACTGACTGCTGTTCATATTATCAATATGTTGCCAAGTTCAGTTTTGAGTTGGAAAATACCTTATGAGCTGTTGTTTCACAAGTCTGCTAGTTATAGTGAGTTAAAGGTCATTGGTTGTTTGTGCTATGGTAAGCCTTGTCAGCCATGCAAAGCCAAGTTTGGTGTTCAATATAGACGATCTATATTCATTGGTTATCCTATGACATCTAAGGGTTATAGACTATATGACTTAGAGAATCATACTGTCTTTGTTTCTAGAGATGTTTCTTTTCAAGAACCGTTATTTCCTTATCAGAATTCTATTGACTCTAAGACTTCTCAATCTAGTCTTCCATTGGTTAATCCTGCTTTAGAGAATGATTGCAATTTAGCTCCAGTGTATGTTCCTCCAGCATCTCTATCACACCATAGTATTTTTTCTGTTGGTGATTCTTCTGACAGTGCTTCTATTGGACTTGATCAAGATAATATTTCTTCTAATGAGAGACCAGTTAATGTTGTGATTCCCCAATCTGATCATTCACAAAGGCCAGCTAGTCCTCGAAGATCTTCTAGATCCAGAATGCAATCTGTGAGACTACAAGATTATATTTGTCCTTCTTTGACTGGTGTTGATGATTCAGTATCTGCATCTTTCAATGTGTCTAAGTTGGTGAATCTTTTAGATTTTTCTGAAGATTATGTAGCTTCCTTTTATAATGTTTGCAAGGTTATGGAACCTTCTACTTATAAGCAAGCCAAAGGTGTGAATTGCTGGGAACTTGCTATGTCTCAGGAATTAGCTGCTTTAGAAGCTAATAAAACTTGGATTCTTACATCTCTTCCTCCAGGGAAACAAGCAGTGGGTTCTAAGTGGGTTTATAAGGTTAAGTATAAACCTGATGGTAGTGTTGAAAGGCATAAAGCTCGTCTTGTGGCTAAAGGCTACACACAGATAGAGGGAAAAGATTACAAGTATACTTTCTCACTAGTTGCAAAACTTGCTACAGTCAGGGTTTTGCTAGCCTTGGCTACTGTTAAGCAATGGCATGTTCACCAATTAGATGTGAACAATGCATTTTTGCATGGTTCTCTTGATGAAGAAGTGTACATGGTGCCTCCTCAAGGTTATTCCCAGGCTTTACCTGGTCAGGTTTATAAACTACAGAGATCCTTATATGGTCTAAAACAAGCCTCACGATAGTGGAATAAGGAACTTACCAGTTTTTTGGTTCATCTTGGTTATTGATGCGATCCTACCCACCATGACTGCCACAGAGGAAGACGAAGCTATGAGCATTCGCTCAAAAGGGCCAATAACAAGATCGCGTGCCAAAGCCATCGCCAACGCGACACAATCATTAATTGTGTGCATCGTCGCGAGCCAAGGGACGCAAGAGACTGCGTTCTCCCTCAATCGCCTCCAACCAAATCCAGAGAATGCGTTCTCTGTCAAGATACTCACCACCATCAGTTGAATGCGATCTTTGATTTGTTTTGTCATTTCTGAAACATTATTATTTTAGTTATTTTCTTTTGGGACGTGTGTTCCACGCGTGTCGCGTGGGCTAGCCCATTAAGCGAGACTCAACCCATCCGAGTCCCGCTATCTCTTATAAAAGGTTAACTCGACCTTCTGTACTAGGTTACATTCATTTTTCATCAAAGCATGAGTATCGAAAGCTAATTGCCTCCTCCCCTTTGATCGAACGTCAAACCCTAATCTTCCTCCTCATCTCCATTCCTCCGTTGTCGACGCTACGACCAATCACTCGATCTACTCAAGTCTACCCCCTCCGCTGCCAACGCTACGGCCTCCACTCGATCTCCATCGAGTCTACCCCCTCCGTTGCCGACGCTACGGCTTCGCTCGCCTCTCGAGCCAACACCATCATCGCGCTCGCTTACTCACGCGAGACAACAACCCCGCATTCCACCCATTCAATCTCAAAATCAACATGCGCGACTCACCACCAAGATCTCGATCTGGCATCCACAGGCAGGAACGCATCAACTGGCATCAGAGCCTTTGATCTTGTAAGTCGCTTGTCAAGTTCAACTGTTCACGATATTTTTTTCTTCCCCATCATACTTGCTTCCGCTATTGTTACTCGGATTTTTTTTCTCAAACACATGCTTGTCCATTCGGTGTTCCAAGAGAATCTCTTGCCGAATTAATTGCTTGATCCCCTAGCGAAAATTGTGTGATTTGTTTTGCATTAAATCTGCGTAATTAATTGATTGATTTCCTTAATTAATTGCTTAAATTTCGCATGCCATAAATGCCATATATTCTTGTTGATTGACCGTCATAAATCTGAGTCAATCTTCTCTCTCCTATCACGCGATTTTCGTGATTTTTTTCCTTAGTTACCAAGCCGTTTCATTTTCCATTTTAAGTGTGTCAATCTTATCCGATATCAATCAAAAGTCAAAGACTAAGATTCGGATTTAAAATTCAAATTTCAAAAGTCAAGTCGAATTAAAAAAAAAAGACGCGACTTATTTAAAAAAAGAAAAGAAGCAAAGCCAAAATAAGGCAACCTTCTTCCACCTTCGGCTTGGCTCATCTTCTCTACCCTTCCACCGTCTAGGTTAACACCTTGAAGGTTGGTTCTTGTGTGTTTGTGTATTTACGTAAGAGGTTAAGACTTTAATCAATTGGTTTCGTTTGGTTCTGTGCTTGCATATCACACTTGTTTTGTGTTTTGCCTATGCCGCCCTTATAACACCCCCAAATTTTAACCCATTTGGAAATGTATTACCACCAGTGACCTCGGTTTCCACACCGAAGCCACCCCAGGCTTTACCATTGAAACACAATTCATAAAGAACAATTATGATACAAAATTACCATAACTTTCATTTAAAACATAGTCGCAGAATTTCAACACAATTCCAAATGCGACAAAATACAGAGTTATTATAATACAGCGGAATACTTAAAATAATTTACAAGAGTATTGACCTTAGTAGTCAACGTCCAAAGATCGTAGCCTGATTAAAACATTTTCAAATACCGTTCATCCTCATAGTCGTTCTGGCCTTCTTAAATCCTCAACTCACCTAATGTGTCGAAATGGGCGGACGACACCAACCATGATGATGCAAATAATAAAAAATACAGGGGGTTAGTCTAAAGAATAGACTAGCAAGGGCACAAAGCAGAAAGTTCAAAGTAGTTGTATTAGGTTAGACTGATCGCTTCTCGAATAATAACCGATCAGGATAGTCAACCACCATACTCCTACTAGAATATATGAAAAGGCATGATCAAGAGATGATTCTGGAAGACCGAGTCATACAACAATCAATCCCAAAAGAAGACTCCAATGAATTAAGTCTTATCGGAAATATGACAAATGTCTGGAACATTAATTAATCATTCAAGCGTTCAAAAACGACTTGATGTTTCGGTTCACGACCAACCTCACCGCATAAAGTGAATCCAGATTGGAAAGAGAACGTACTCTGATCAAAGTCAGGAAGAGTTTCCTAGCTGCACTATTGCCTAGATGCACTACTCGTCAAGGGTATATTAATTGTGTGCGACAACGGCACTTATCTCATTTAATTCCAAAACGATCATCACGTTATAAGCTTTTAAATCTCCTCACAAGAGATATCGGATCTCCTCACAAGAGATATCAGATCTCCTCACAAGAGATATCAGAGGGAATAAATCCCAAAAGATTTGGCACTAGCGAAGTGCACCAACCCTGAGTAAGGGCATGGTCATGACCAGAGAGAGTACTGGGGAAAAATCCACCAAGCACCAGTTATAAAGAAACAGCTAAACCCCCACAAGGTACATAGCGTTCCTACGAATACTCGTTCTAACTAAACAGTTACGAACGCAGTAATAATCCACATCAATGCCATCGCGGCCAAATAACAGATATGATAGCGTTGATCTAACAGATATACAACCTATCATAATATATGTATGTAATCACATATATTTATATATAATAGCGTTGTTCTAACAGATATACAACCTATTATAATATCCATTTTAATTTCCAAAACAGTTTCACAAAACCGTTCCCAGACAAGAACAATAATCATCCCAAATTAATTAACAATTAAACAATTGATAATTAATGGAAATATGGAATGATGAGCAAGAGCGAACCGCCACTTGCCTGGAATAGATTCGGCGATGAATCTAGACGAGACGACTACCGATGATATCATTTCCGAGGATATGGCCTAAGCTTCAGAATAACTCCAACAGATTACGAGTCCACACGCGATCCAGCACGTGACAAATTAATTAATATCAATTAATTTGTCTGGACGAACTCAAGAAATTAAATTCAATAAATTCTTATGATCTTAAATCATAAGAATATTGATTGAATTTTCCTAAAGACAGATACGGATGAAAGGGAGTCAAAATTATACCGCTCGAATAATTTCGGGTTAAATTGGACTGGAGGCTTAATGGGCCAACACGGCCCAACAACGAAGTAAAACAGAGGGAGAGGGCCCCACCTCCCTTCATCTTCTTCCCCCACATAACAACAACAGCACGCAGCTTCACAACAATGGAAGCGGCAGCGCGGGGCTTCGCCGGGGAGGATCTCTCCGCCTCGTCGCCGGTGGCTCGCCTTTGTCAGGGAGAAGCGGCAACGGTGGAGCAGCACAGCAGCCCCTTGACAACAGCCACCACGCACAGCAGCGAACACAGCGGCGGACAAGGGAGGGACGGCGAATCGAACGGCGGTCCGGTCCGGGTCGAGCTCGCCGGAGGAGACGACGACTGGGTGGCTCGTCGGAGGAAGAGGCAGTGAACAGGGATATGGTCCAGCGGAAGCTCGCCGAGAGAGATGAAGAAATGGGGTTCGGTTTGGCACTATGCACCTTTTGTTCTGATTTGGAGCAATTCCCAATTCCCCAAAAAATCTTAATGAGTCGGTTCCATTTATAACAAAGATATTTGTAGATATTTGTACAAATATCTCATACAAATATCTCGTATAAATATCTTGCATAAATATCTCGTACAAATATCTTGTGTAAAGTTGTACAGGAAAAGTTTGGTATGAGTTTTAAACCCTGGAAATTATATATTTGTATCCAAACAAATATTCTAAGTCCCGAAAATACATCGAATGTATTTTATACCACTCAAGGAATTATTACAGAGATCATGGATATTACAGAAAATCCAAACTCCACTGAAAGCGAAAAATTTATTGAACGAAGGATGAGAAAATTACTCATATACCCTTACTAAAATTAAGGGGTATTACATTACTACCCCCTTAAGAAAAGTTTCGACCCCGAAACTTGCATTAAACTAATGAGGAACCTGCCTCAACATCAACTTTACTATCTGAACTTAATATCCTTAATCATAACATCATCATACAACCTTATCTCCATATAACATACCAGGTAATAATTCTTACTAACTCCATAAGATCATGTTTACCTTATAATAATGGTCTGCCAAAATTATCATAACGATATTAATGCACCTTCAATAGGAGAACACACATTTCTCCTCCAATCTCCTTATAGACAAACCCAAGGTTTATACATTATCCTTTTATAACTTAGATATCAAATCTTAGTAACCTCGAATCATAACTCCTTTAATTCCCTTAATGGTACTTTTCACAATTCCATCATTTATCTCAAAGTAAGACTGGTCTTACGCCATCTCTAACTTAAAATCCTTACAAGAATAATTTAACACATCTTTTTAAACAATTTCTAACTTAACTCCTTTAAGATTCAAGAACAATCACAATATCTTATTCATACGTTCCTCGAAACGTCTCACATAAGATATTACTCCTATTTCCTCAAAGAGAATGATACCATAAGCCTTATAGATGACATACTCACAAGATGTCAATCCTTGACAATTCCCAAGAGTCATAACTCTTCATCATCTGGAATTTCCAGTTATCGAGTCCAACGACTCGTACCGTCTTAAATGACTTATTTCTAACTTAAAATCCTTATATTTCTCACACAATCTACTATCCATCCAGGACGTAATTGCATCATTTCCTTATCTTACCTCAAACAAATCTCAAATAGATCTCCCCAAAGGATACCTATGATTTCGTACACTTTGCTTTTCCAAAAGCTTTAACCATTAGTCCTACATGGGTCATACTTACTTATGAACCCGACCATCATAACTCCGGATTTCACAGTCTTACTCAAGATCGCAATAGGGGAAACGAGTTCTTATAGAACTATTCCCTTAATCAAATTATTCCTTCACAACACTTTATCCACACTAATGCCTACAACATGATTCCACAACTAGACATTCCGGACTTTGCACTAGTCCACCTCTATATACTTCTAGTGGAACAAAAAAATCTCAAGTACACAAGTGAGATATAACTCTTAATCTCATTAACTCCACATAACCTATACCTCCAAACACTAGGAATATGATGTCTCAAGAAGAAACAAATCTTTCCATAACTTCTCCCAATATCCTTATTTCCTAAAAGATACTCATAAATAAACACTTTAGGCATCAGACTCTTCTAGCCTTGCCTTACGAGGTCTTCCTCCGGGTTCTCATCGGAAGTTCCCTCCGGATCTTCCCTCGGATCTTCCCTCTCTCGAGGATCTTCCTCAGGGTTTTCCTCTGGATCTTCCTCCTTCTAAGGATCTTCCTTCTCTAGAGGATCTTCCTTCGGATCTTCCTTCTTCTGAGGATCTTCCTCGGGATCTCCCCTAGGATTTTCCTCTCCTTGAGGATCTTCCTCGGGATTTTCCTTAGAGTTCCCTTGGAAATCGCTTCCATTTAAACGTCATTATTACAATATTTCGTTGGCCTACCTTAACGGCTCAACGAACTCTACCATAGGCTCATCCCACGAATTCTCATACGGATGCAAATCTCGACTGCATCGAGCATTCATCCTTCGTATTCATTTTCTCAACAGTTAATGTCAACGACTATGACATCACACTTAGACATCAAAACTCCTAAGAGAAATTCCTTAATTATCCCATAAAATTACTTAAAATAGATCAACTTGGTAATTCTATAGATGAATTATGAACATAGAGCACAAGATTCATCTACACTAATCTCCTGAGCGTTCACACCAAACCGCTCGGAGATTACAGTACTAGGATATTAGTACTACCAACTCAGAAAGTACATACTTGATACCTTCGAGGGAACTACTAGGTCCTCCAACCTCGAAATATCTCTGAGAAACAAGGAAATTTAACCTTACTAGAGATGATAGAATCATCTCGGCACCTTCCGAGTCCTTTCAAAAGAATAGACAAACACCTATGTCTTACAACAACAAGAATAGGTCAGTCTTTCTAGATATAGAGGTAACTCCCATACCTCTCATATCAGACTAAAGAAGGCACGACTATGAACGGTATTTATTTCAAATTCGTTTGGAAGACATTTTCCAGTTCAAAACGGAAAATAGTTTTAGAAGGATAAAACCTTTCAAAATACCCAACCTGTTTTAAAAACAAACTTTAGCTCTGATACCAAATCTGTAACACCCCCAAATTTTAACCCATTTGGAAAGGTATTACCGCCAGTGACCTCGGTTTCCACACCGAAGCCACCCCAGGCTTTACCATTGAAACACAATTCATAAAGAACAATTATGATACAAAATTACCATAACTTTTATTTAAAACATAGTCGCGGAATTTCAACACAATTCCAAATGCGACAAAATACAGAGTTATTACAATACAGCGGAAGACTTAAAATAATTTATAAGAGTATTGACCTTAGTAGTCAACGTCCAAAGATCGTAGCCTGATTAAAACATTTTCAAATACCGTTCATCCTCATAGTCGTTCTGGCCTTCTTAAATCCTCAACTCACCTAATGTGTCGAAATGGGCGGACGACACCAACCATGACGATGCAAATAACAAAAAATACAGGGGGTTAGTCTAAAGAATAGACTAGCAAGGGCACAAAGCAGAAAGTTCGAAGTAGTTGTATTAGGTTAGACTGATCGCTTCTCGAATAATAACCGATCAGGATAGTCAACCACCATACTCCTACTAGAATATATGAAAAGGCATGATCAAGAGATGATTCTGGAAGACCGAGTCATACAGCAATCAATCCCAAAAGAAGACTCCAATGAATTAAGTCTTATCGGAAATATGACAAATGTCTGGAACATTAATTAATCATTCAAGCGTTCAAAAACGACATGATATTTCGGTTCACGACCAACCTCACCGCATAAAGTGAATCCAGATTGGAAAGAGAACGTACTCTGATAAAAGTCAGGACGAGTTTCCTAGCTACACTATTGCCTAGCTGCACTACTCGTCAAGGGTATATTAATTGTGTGCGACAACGGCACTTATCTCATTTAATTCCAAAACGATCATCACGTTATAAGCTTTTAAATCTCCTCACAAGAGATATCGGATCTCCTCACAAGAGATATCAGATCTCCTCACAAGAGATATCAGAGGGAATAAATCCCAAAAGATTTGGCACTAGCGAAGTGCACCAACCCTGAGTAAGGGCATGGTCATGACCAGAGAGAGTACTGGGGAAAAATCCACCAAGCACCAGTTATAAAGAAACAGCTAAACCCCCACAAGGTACATAGCGTTCCTACGAATACTCGTTCTAACTAAACAGTTACGAACACAGTAATAATCCACATCAATGCCATCACGGCCAAATAACAGATATGATAGCGTTGATCTAACAGATATACAACCTATCATAATATCTGTATATAATCACATATATTTATATATAATAGCGTTGTTCTAACAGATATACAACCTATTATAATATCCATTTTAATTTCCAAAACAGTTTCACAAAATCGTTCCCAGACAAGAACAATAATCATTCCAAATTAATTAACAATTAAACAATTGATAATTAATGGAAATATGGAATGATGAGCAAGAGCGAACTGCCACTTGCCTGGAATAGATTCGGCGATGAATCTAGACGAGACGACTACCGATGATATCCTTTCCGAGGATATGGCCTAAGCTTCAGAATAACTCTAACATATTACGAGCCCACACGCGATCCAGCACGTGACAAATTAATTAATATCAATTAATTTGTCTGGACGAACTCAAGAAATTAAATTCAATAAATTCTTATGATATTAAATCATAAGAATATTGATTGAATTTTCCTAAAGGCAGATACGGATGAAAGGGAGTCGAAATTATACCGCTCGAATAATTTCGGGTTAAATTTGGACTGGAGGCTTAATGGGCCAACACGGCCCAACAACGAAGTAAAACAGAGGGAGGAGGCCCCACCTCCCTTCATCTTCTTCCCCCACATAACAACAACAGCACGCAGCTTCACAACAATGGAAGCGGCAGCGCGGGGCTTCGCCGGGGAGGATCTCTCCGCCTCGTCGCCGGTGACTCGCCTTTGTCAGGGAGAAGCGGCAACGGTGGAGCAGCACAGTAGCCCCACGACAGCAGCCACCACGCACAGCAGCGAACACAGCGGCGGACAGGGGAGGGACGGCGAAGCGAACGGCGGTCCGGTCCGGGTCGAGCTCGCCGGAGGAGACGACGACTGGGTGGCTCGTCGGAGGAAGAGGCAGTGAACAGGGATATGGTCCAGCGGAAGCTCACCAAGAGAGATGAAGAAATGGGGTTCGGTTTGGCACTATGCACCTTTTGTTCTAATTTGGAGCAATTCCCAATTCCCCAAAAAATCTTAATGAGTCGGTTCCATTTATAACAAAGATATTTGTAGATATTTGTACAAATATCTCATACAAGTATCTCATACAAATATCTCGTATAAATATCTTGCACAAATATCTCGTACAAATATCTTGTGTAAAGTTGTACAGGAAAAGTTTGGTATGAGTTTTAAACCCTGGAAATTATATATTTATATCCAAACAAATATTCTAAGTCCCGAAAATACATCGAATGTATTTTATACCACTAAAGGAATTATTACGGAGATCATGGATATTACAGAAAATCCAAACTCCACTGAAAGCGAAAAATTTATTGAACGAAGGATGGGAAAATTACTCAAATACCCTTACTAAAATTAAGGGGTATTACAGCCCTCACGGCCAAAAAGACCGCACCTTCCTACATGAACACTTGTGTCTTGATACGTGCTTGCTTGTTCTTTGGTTGTGTTTTCCTTTGTTCGTTTTTACTTGGATGTTTGGTCACATTGTGATAGGAAACATGACGGCCCCTATTCATCCAAGTGGAGACCGAAGTGGTGCCAATGAGAACGCGCCAAATCCAACCTTGGTGCCACAACCAGACCAACAGAATGAAGATCCCATTCTGGAGCTCTCCGCGGAGCAATGCGAGATACAAGAACTTAGGCGCCAAGTTGCCCAATTGCAGGCCATGCAGCACGCTGCGCCGGCCCAACCCACACCAACTTTGATGGTGTGATACCCCGTATTTTTGTAAGGTTATTTTGGGAATTTTGGGTTTTTCCCGAGTGCCCGTTGTGTACGTCAGATTTAATTCAGAAAGTTGGAGACATTCTGTAATGTGCTCTGTATCTGTAATACTTTTCTCAGTGAAATAAAATATAGACGACGTACTTTGGATTTTAATACTCGTTCGCGTACGATAATTTTATCCCGGGTTAAAGTTGTTGTCGTTCAAAACCAGAATGGGCGCGAAGCCACAGGGGCGGCGACCGCCGCATTTATGGCGGCGCCCGCCGTCGCCAGGCTCGAGGACTGGCGTGGTCGTCTTCCTAGCTGGGCGCCAGGCCTAGTGGCGGCGACCGCCGTGCAGTACGACGCCCGCCGTATTTCGCCTGCCGTAGGCAATTTGTGAGGCGGCGACCCTTGCTCTTCGCGGCGCCCGTCGTCGTTGTCCGGAGGTCTTTGCCCGATGGTTGCCGGCGAGCCTCTGACGCGCCGAAGTAGGCCTGCTCCGCCTCGTCGTAGGGCCATCATTGTGTTCCCGGTGCTTTGGCTATTTAAGGAGGTGCTTGGAGGTCAGATTGGAACCGATTCCATAGCCCAAGCTCTCCCAAAATTGTGCCTCGCCGGAGTTCTTGCCTCGCCGGATTCTGGAGCTTTCGCCGGTGTCGTTTGGTGGTGTTCCAGTGTGCCTTTTGTGAAGCTTTTGGTAGCCCTTGGTGGTTAGAAACCAAAGCAAGTCGAAGGAAGCCGAGTCGCTCGTGTTTTGGGTGAGTTTTCTCGCCGTTTCTGTCGTCGGAGTTCTTCACGGCGACCGCCGTGTTCTTCACGGTGCCCGCTGTGTTCTTCACAGCGCCCGCTGTGTTCTTCACAGCGCCCGCCGCGATGAACTGTGGTGATCGCCGCCAGAGCCCAGAATGCCTCTTTGGCTTTGGTGGTCGTCGTTGTGGCGTCGTTTCCTTTCGATTTCTTTCGTCGTCTTTAGATTCGTACTGTGGTTATGTCGGATCTAACTTAGGGTTTCTCTTATGGGTCGACTCGAAGGTTGTTGTGCTGTCGGAGCTATACCCGTGTCGAGCCCGGAATCCCGTCATCGTTAGGCTTGTTTCTATTCAGCGGATTAAGGCAAGTGGCGGTTCGCTCTTGCTCATTGTTCCATACTGTTGGGCCTGGATTCTCCAGAGAAGACGAATCAAGTGGATCGAGCTCAAGCCCACTGCAGATCGGAAGAACAGTGGAAAAGCCCGGAGGAGCCGATGAGACTTCTCTGGTCGAGTATCATCCGACAGAATCGCAAGGATCTCGCCACGCATTTAATGCCCGGATCGCGCAACGGCTGCAAACATTCAAACCGCCATAATCACGGAGGTTTAATGGTGTAATCTTTGCCATCACTCCGAGCATTGAAGATGGAATATACGGCCAAGAAGCATAACGGCAACAAGGATTAAAGACTTACCATATGGGGACGACGAAGGAGATAAGAAGCAACACGCACGATTACGCAAAGACGGACAAGCATTCTTACTCAGAAAACACACCAGAATAGCACTCTCGCTCTCGACCTAGCTCACTGACGGTTGCTTACGCCAGATCCCTGCCGGTCGCCACTCACAAGTCGCCGGTCGAGTCCCACTCGATCTCCGGTTTTATTACGATAAGTTGTATCACGATTCAGTCTGATTCACACGACATCTAAAAAGATCATCACGTTATTATATATTTATTCTGTGTTTATCTATTTTTGGCTTGGTTTGGATTGTTTTCTGTCACCCGATCGACTAGTTACCCCGTCTAAGGCGATTTAGGTCGTCCGATCTTTTCGCCCCAAAACAATTTGGCGCCCACCGTGGGGAAACTTGCCGATCATCCTTCCGAAACTTTCCAACCATGACTATCGACCCTTCTACCGACAATCAAGAACCACGTCTCAGAGATGAAACCCAAACTACAGAAAACCCGACCGAAAATCCTACTCCAACCCAGTTCCAAGAACTCTCTCAAAAAATGGCCGCCCTTCAAGAGGAACTAGCCCAACAACGTCAAAAAACTGAAGCCCTAGCCGTTTTGTCAACCTAATCCGAAGCCGAGATCGCGCAACTAACTCGTGAAAATGAGTCTCTTAAGTCGCAGGTACAATCAGGGGCTTCAGGATCTAGGAACGCGCCCGTCCACGACGGCGTCCGAACACGCCTCGACATGGACAACATCGAGCCAACGCCTCCGAGCGTACGGCATCCTGGACACACTGAGGGTACGTCTCGAACTCCTTTCGCTAATCCATTTTCGACTAACCATGTCACCTTTTCCACACCGATTGGGTCTGTTGGGCCCCGAATCGACGAACCACATGTTGCCCATCCGCCAGATATCATGGCTCTTTTCTAGCAGACACTCGACTGACATATGAAGACGATCGACGATCGCTTCAACAGGCTCCCAGGAGTCCCGCAACCGATCGAGAGAGAAGCGTCCGGCGGATTCGAAGAATCCCCGTTCGTCGAAGAAATCGCAAGGGTCGAGATCCCCAAGAAGTTCCATCTCCCCAACATGGCGACGTTCGACGGCACCACCGATCCAGATGACCATATCTCTCTCTATAAACAAAAGCTAATTGCTGCATCTGTTTCAAGGGAGAGCCGCGAGGCCGTCATGTGCAAAAGCTTTGGCACAACCCTCGCGGGTCCCGCACTAACTTGGTTTATGCATCTGCCTCAGGGAACGATCGCATCATTCGCGGATCTGGTCAACTCTTTTAAGAGTCAGTTCGCCAGCAGTCGAAAGCACGAGAGACAATCGAGTGACCTCTACCGAGTCACACAAAGGTACAACGAACCTCTCCGGAATTATCTTAATAGGTACAACAAAGAGAAAGTGGGAATCCCCCACTGTGACGTCACAACGCCTATCGAAGCCTTCCGACAAGGCTTAGTCAAAGACAGCAATCTCTACGACGAGATTACGAAGTACCCATGCAAAAGCTTCGAAGATATTTAGGCCAAAACTATGGCCGAGGTAAGATTGGAAGAGGACCGTGAGTCGTGTAAAGCCTCACGCGGACCCGATCCATCAGATCGAAAACATTCCTCCGACAACCGTCGAGACAGACGTCCACATCCCTATTCTCGTACTCGAAACGAACCAAATCAGGTAAACTCTTTCCAAGACAGGTCACGGGAATGGAGAGGCGGTTCTGCGTTGCCTCCCAGAATCCAATCTTATAACTTCAATATTTCCGTATCGGAGCTCGTCAAGAGTTTCGACAAGTATGGAAAAGACGTAAGATGGCCCCGAAAGAGCGACCGACCGGACATGAAGAAGGACATGAGTCGATGGTGCGAATTCCACGGCGACCACGGTCATTCGACCGACGAGTGCATCGCCCTGCGAAAGGAGGTCGCTAGGCTGCTCTCACAGGGGCTCCTACGCGACATCATCTCGGAACGGGCAAAAGCCACCATGGAACGCCGAGATCAGGTAAAACAGAACAAACCCCCATCTCCGGTCCATACAAAAATTGTCAATACCATTTCAGGAGGATTGGACATGTGTGGGAACACGTACTCCGCGGCCAAGCGACACGCCAAAGAAAGCAAAGGCGACAAGCCCGAAGCGTCGGAATTCAAGCCGAGGAGAATTTCCAACCTTCCGACGGTCACTTTCGACGAGTCAGAGTCCGACGGGTCGGACGGTCACCACGACGGTCTGGTAATCTCTTTGTCCATTGGAAATTGCTTAATACGGAGAATACTAATCGATACAGGGAGCTCGACAAATCTCTTGACCCTTGACGCTCTTAAGGAAATGGGTTTGACTGAGAACGACCTAATCAAGAAGTCGACCCCACTGGTCGGGTTCAGCGGTGAGGTTAAACACACGACTGGTGAAATCATTCTGACCACATACGCTGGAGGAGTCAACCAACAGGTGAAGTTCTTAGTCTTAGACTGCCCGTCTCCCTATAATTGTATTCTTGACAGGCCGTGGATACACGCTATAAAGGCAGTACCTTCAACATATCATCAAGTTATCAAATTCCCCACTGAATGGGGAGTTCAAGAAATCAAAGGAGATCAAAAGACCGCAAAGGAATGCTACGTCGCTTCCATGAAGAGCGCAGTCGAACACAAGACCGCATAGCAATCACAGAACGGCGAAGGACCTAGTCAATACGTTGAACCGGAAATGGAGAAACTCGACGAGATCGCACTAGATCCTTCAAAGCCAAGCCAAACGGTAAGGGTCGGGTCGGACCTGGACGACTCGACCAGACAACAACTTCTCGATTTTCTCAGGACCAATGCCGACTGTTTTGCATGGTCGCATGAGGATATGGTCGGAATATCTCCCAACGTTATTACTCATAAATTAAATGTGGATCCATCTCATCCCCCTGTTAAGCAAAAACGCAGGAAGTTCGCTCCCGAGCGGAACAAAATAGTCGACGACGAGGTCAAAAGCTTATTGGAAACAAGAAAAATCATAGAAGTCCACTATCCTGAATGGCTAGCCAACGTGGTCGTAGTCCAGAAGAAGAACGACAAATGGAGAGTCTGCATCGACTTCACAGACCTCAACAAGGCTTGCCCCAAAGACTCGTTTCCTCTACCCCATATCGACGCCATGGTCGACGCCACAGCGGGGCACGAAATGCTAACCTTCATGGACGCTTTCAGTGGCTACAATCAGATCCTCATGGATCTTGACGCCCAAGAAAAAACGGCATTCATCACCAGCCAATGTATCTATTGTTACAAAGTAATGTCCTTTGGTCTGAAAAATGCAGGGGCCACATATCAACGACTAGTCAACAAAATGTTCAAAGACCAAATCGGAGACACGATGGAAGTCTACATCGACGACATGTTGGTCAAATCCAAAAAGAAAGAAGATCACATAGACCACCTGCGTGACAGCTTCGAGGTGCTCAAAAGGTACAACATGAAACTGAACCCTACTAAATGCTCCTTTGGAGTGTCGTCAGGGAAGTTCTTAGGATACATGGTGACACAAAGAGGAGTAGAGGCCAGCCCAGAACAGATCAAGGCTCTCCTCAACCTCCGATCCCCCCAATGTGTCAAAGACGTACAGAAGCTCACAGGTCGGATAGCAGCTCTGAACAGATTCATCTCCAAATCATCCGACAAATGCAAACCCTTCCACGACGCGCTCAAGAAGACAAGTCCTTTCAATGGACGGAAGAACATGAAGCAGCGTTCCAGAACCTCAAAGAGTACCTGGCCAGTCTCATGTTACTGACCAAACCTAAAGAAGACGAGCCCTTATTCCTTTATCTTGCAGTGTCAGAGTCGGCCGTAAGCACTGTACTGGTCAGAGAGGAGGATGGCAAATAGTCGCCAATATACTACGTCAGTCGGACACTATTATCAGCCGAAGCGAGGTATTCGTCACTTGAAAAGCTCGTGCTATCATTGGTAATGGCTTCAAATAAACTCAAACCATATTTTGAATCACATACTATTACTGTTCGCACTAATCATCCCATGAGAGAGATCATGAGGAAACTCGAGTTCACAGGACGAATGACCAAATGGGCCATACACCTCAGTGGTTACGACATCGAGTACGAGCCCAGGACAGCGATCAAGTCGCAAGCTTTAGCCGACTTTGTGGATGATTTCAGTCCGACCCTAGAGCAAGAAGCCGCAAAAGAAGCAACTCAACTACTCGCGACAGACGAGACAGGTACATGGGAGCTCCACACAGATGGGGCATCGAACGCCAGAGGATCGGGGCTTGGGGTCGTGCTGAAATCACCACAAGGGGACAAGATAGCTCAAGCCGTCAGATGTGAGTGGGATGCAACTAACAACGAAGCTAAATACTAAGCACTCATATTCGAACTCATCCTAGCCCGCGACCTAGGGGTCCGGGAGATCGGAGTCATTTGCGATTCCTTGCTGGTCGTGAACCAAATACAGGGGTCGTACACTGCCAAAGATACCAGAATGATAGCCTACCTGGAGGTAGCCAAGAAGCTAATCGGACAATTCCAGACATTCAACATCCGACAGGTACCCAGGGACCTTAACTCCCAAGCTGACGCACTCGCCAATTTAGGATCCGTCCTAGACCCGAAAGAATTTCCACATATACCATTGGCCCACATCATGACGCCAGCCGTTCCAAGGACATCCATCGAGTTAACAACATCACTTGAAGAACTCGTCGCCATGGAAATAGGCGACCGACCCGAAGAGAACATCATCAACGCCGATGACGATTGGATGCTACCTTACATCAGGTGGTTAAAAGACGGCATTCTACCCGACGACAAGACAGAAGAAAAAAGACTCAAGGTACAAGCACTCTGTTACGATATCATTGATAACATTTTGTACAAAAGATCTGTTACAGGGCTACTCCTACGATGCCTTAAGACTCCAGAAGTCAGACGTATCTTGCAATCGTTACACGAAGGAGAGTGTGGCAACCACACTGGCGGGCGAAGCCTCTCAGGAAAGGCCCTATGAAACGGGTACTATTGGCCAACAATGAACAAAGACGCCATGGAATACACCAAGAAGTGCGACGCCTGTCAGCGACACGCACCCGTCCATCGTCAGCCTTCAGAGCTCCTCCATCCGACCCTAGCTCCATGGCCCTTTATGAGATGGGGAATGGACATTGTCGGAAAGCTTCCTCCCGCGTCGAGTCAAAGAGTTTTCTTCCTTGCCATGACGGACTACTTCTCTAAATGGATCGAAGCCGAAGCCTACAGAGAGGTAAAAGATCAACACGTCATTTCATTCATAAAACGCAATATCTTGTGCAGATTTGGCGTCCCATCAGAAATTGTGTGCGATAACGGTTACCAATTCATCAGTCATAAGACTCGAGCCTTCTGCGACCAATGGAACATCAAATTAGTCACATCTACACCCCGATATCCGCAATCCAACGGACAAGCCGAATCCAGCAACAAGATCATTATCAACAACCTTAAAAGACGCCTCACAAGGGCTAAAGGCAAATGGGCAGACGAACTCCCACTTATTCTCTGGTCCGACGAGACTACTCCAAAGAATGCGACCGGGCAATCGCCTTTCTCTCTCGTCTACGGGAGTGAGGCAGTCATCCCGGCTTAGTTACTGGTTCCGACCGCTCGCTGTAACCTTCAGACAAGTGAACAGAACGACATCGAGCTAACACACAATCTCGACACAGCGGACGAGATCAGAGAGAAAGCCCGAGTCAGGATGGTTAAGTTCCAACAATAAGTCGCAAGGAGCTACAACAAGAACGTCCGAATCAAGGCATTCAAGGTCGGAGACTGGGTCCTAAGGAAGACATTCCAGAACACCAAGAACCCATCCAACGGGAAGCTAGCACCATAATGGGAAGGACCTTACTTGATCACCGAAGTGGTTGGACAAGGAGCGTATCAGTTAGAAGACAAAGACGGACAACCAATCCCGAGGAGTTGGAACACAACACATCTCAAGCTATACTATTTCTGAACCGATAAGGTAAAAACATCACGCAAAACTCTATACATCGCATATACATTGCTACCTATCGCATGCTATCATATATACATTACCATATGTCGCATATATACCGCATGCCATCGCATATACATCGCTACTTTCTTTTACATGTCATCATCTGACACTAAGTGAGGATTTCCTCCTTACAAAAACACAAATGCAGAACAACATTTACAATGGACCCAGTCGTCCGCAAATGGATCCTGTCATCCGCATATAGCGCTTACATTTACACGATCGATCGGATTACGGGGAGATGACAACACAGGCACGTCGGCACACCGCCTGCCTTATACAAAACATAAGGTACAACACCTTATTACATTCACACAATTAAACATAAGGAACAAACACCTTATTATATATTGCTTACCTCCCCGGCATAATGTCATGACTAACACATACACAAACACATCGCAGGCCTGCTCTACATACATGCATACGGTGAAACCCCACTCGACGGAGCACACGGGTGAAACCGACATACACGACATACTAAACGTCGTCGACAACTTCCTCGAAAGTTCGACGAACATGTACGAAACAAACTAGCATGCAATTCTACATGTAAAAACGCATTTACAGCAAAATCAAAAAGCATTTTTATAAAATACGCGACCCGCGATGGCGGACGGGTCGCCAAACCACATTGTCTGCCTATACATCTGTAGGACTTCATCAAACAGAAATATTCTGCGACCCGCGATGGTGGACGGGTCGCCAAAACATACATTATCCAAAGGCACCAAATGTCTAAACCCACACACAAGTGGGACAAACAAATTCAAGCATCGGGAACAACAACGTTACCTTCGACAGAGGCTGGCCCCAAAGGGGCTATCTCGTCGGTCGGCTTAGCATCGCCAGAATGAGCTTCGTCCTCATCGGCACCTTCATCCACAGCCTCTTCTCCGACGCCAGCTAAGCAGAATAGCTCCTGACCAGGATCGCCCTTTGGAAACATGGAGTCCAAAGTCTCCTTCTCCGCCTTCAGGTCCCAGAGCTCATGCTTGCCCTCGTTGAATTCTTCAATCATCTCGATGCACGATTTCACCGCGTAGAAGGCCCCAACGTCGCTAGCGATCTGACCATCGGCAATCCGAGCCCGCTTCACTTCCTCCTCAACGCTTTCCCGACACTCTTCAAACTCCCTCTGACATGCGACCAACTCCCCTTGACAGCTCTTCAACTCCCTGGTGAGGCGACGCTCGATTTCACGGCAGCGACTCTCCGCTCCCTCTAATTTAGTCTTCAATGACGCAAGGTCGGACTCTGACTTAGCAGCCCGCTCCTCGGCCTTGGCGACCATCGCATTGACGCCAGAGTATGCCCCCAAAAGATACTGAAAAGACTACAAACTCACATGATGACACAACAGACGATCAGAAAACGCGGTCGAACGAAAGAAAAAGAAAAAGGACACAAACAAAAAGACGATTCACCTTCCACGCGGAGCACCCCGCTTCACCAATGCAATCAAGGGGAGAGACGTCATCGACCTCCGACTTCAAAGTCGGATCTTGAGCATGAAAAAGGTCAGCAATCGACCGCCCAACGGCACCGATCTTGACAATCCCCTCAGTAGTCACGGCCTTCTTCTTCTTGAAGACCTCCTCCGCCTTAACATCTTCGGAGCAAGCACTTGCTTTCCTCTTCGAGCCGGCCTTGGCTGGCGCTGTCAGGTCCTCCAGAAGCGGCATGCTCGACGAAGCCTTGGCCACCACCTTCCTCTGCTCGATCAAGCTTTTTCCAGAAGCGACTCTGAGACGAGTGCTCGCTCGACCACCGGGAGAACCTGACATGACAAACAGAGCCCTAAAACACACGACAAAAAACTGTCACAAGAGGCTCATAGAGTCGGATTTCTACCTTTCACATGAGATGACGACACGTTCGACATATCCTCTTGAGAAACAGGGGTCGTTGATAAGAGATTGACGTTTACAAACTTCCTCTCAGCCACTGGAACCCCAAGGACGATCTTGGACAAGCCCTCTGATCGGCTGTTGACTTCCAAATCTTCTGGTTCAGGAACTACAAAAAAGAAAAGTTAAAAACAGAGTGTTAAAACACATAAACGCGTGGGAAAGAAGACAAACACATACTGTCGATCCGCCACTTCGTCAACAGAAATGGACATCCCCCTTCCTTCTCCAGAGAAGAACGTTTTACAAAAAAGAATTTCGACCCCCATCCACGGTTGTTCACATCAGGAGTCAGCACCAAGGGCTTCTGACCACGTCGGATACGCAGTTGCACACGGGAAGAACTCTTCGACCCGATGAAGTAATTATACCACAAAGCATCAAAATCAAAACCAGCTCCAGTTTGGACGTTCATGAGGTCTAAAACCCTAAGGACTCTCCACGCCTGAGGCATTACTTGACACGGCACTAACGCCAAAGTGGCCAGAAAATCTCTGACAAGAGAAGAAAAAGGAAATCTGTGCCCTATTCTAAACGGGTACACATAGAAGCAAATCCACCCTTCGTAACGCGCATCGGCCCTCTCGTCTGGATGAGGAAGCCTAGCGATTGTCTCCGGAGGAAAGCCCCCGCCTTGGAGGACTTGATCCAGTTCCGCCTGTGACAAAGTGCTAACCAGCGCATCCGACTCCGTCAAGATAAAATGGGGAGGAACTTCGCCTTCTCTAGCGTCGGAAAGAGTCTTCGACGACTCAGAAGCCTCAAGAGAAACCATTTTGAGAACAGAGAGGGAGGGGAATCGGAGAGCTATGGCTAGGAAAAATCAGAAAGCTATGACGAGAGAGACCAAGAAACTTACCAGAAGAAACTTGCAAAGGAAGGAGATGAAGACTAATCGTTTCTCCTGCTCAAAATTTATGGAAAGATATCATGACCTGCAGAGACGTCGCATCATGCCCTAATCGCAAGCCACGTCGACCTGTGCAACCGCGCCAGAAAGGACGGTGGAGATCGTGTCCAGAGAAGTTACCACGGATTTCGGTCTACTTGCCTAAACCGTAAGCCCATAACAACTTGGGGCTATTGTTGGGCCTGGATTCTCCAGAGAAGACGGATCAAGTGGATCGAGCTCAAGCCCACTGCAGATCGGAAGAACAGAGGAAAATCCCGGAGGAGCCGATGAGACTTCTCTGGTCGAGTATCATCCGACAGAATCGCAAGGATCTCGCCACGCATTTAATGCCCGGATCGTGCAACGGCTGCAAACATTCAAACCACCATAATCACGGAGGTTTAATGGTGTAATCTTCGCCATCACTCCGAGCATTGAAGACGGAATATACGGCCAAGAAGCATAACGGCAACAAGGATTGAAGACTTACCATATGGGGACGACGAAGGAGATAAGAAGCAACACGCACGATTACGCAAAGACGGACAAACATTCTTACTCAGAAAACACACCAGAATAGCACTCTCACTCTCGACCTAGCTCACTGACGGTTGCTTATGCCAGATCCCTGCCGGTTGCCACTCACAAGTCGCCGGTCGAGTCCCACTCGATCTCCGGTTTTATTACGATAAGTTGTATCACGATTCAGTCTGATTCACACGACATCTAATAAGATCATCACGCTATTATATATTTATTCTGTGTTTATCTATTTTTGGCTTGGTTTGGATTGTTTTCTGTCACCCGATCGACTAGTTACCCCGTCTAAGGTGATTTAGGTCGTCCGATCTTTTCGCCCCAAAACACATACTTACATTAATTATCAGTTATTTCAATTGAGTAATTAATTTGGAACGATTATTGTGTTTGTCTGGAAATGATTTTATAAACTGTTTTGGAAAATCATATAATAGGTTGTATATCTGTTAGAACAACGCTATTATTTATGATCGCCTTGCAGGCATTTATGTGGATTTATCCGAACTATTGTTGTGCCAGAACTGTTTAGTTAGCATTGTTAGATAGAAACGTTACTTGGACTCTGTCCAGTCGTTTCTTTATAATCAGGTAGAGGGGTGGCTCGTACCCATCCAATACCATTTTAAGGTCATGACCGGTCTCTTTCACAAGTGTGTAGAGGCAGGACACTTAGCTGGTGTCACAAACCTTCCGGTGTGCGTCACTCTCGACGAAACGTATACTAAGATGTGTCGTCCCAATGGTGGGGTACACATGTAAAAGTCTAATAATGTGATGTGTGTCTTGAAATATAAATCAGATAAGTGCTACTCGACACACATAATAAATAAACCTTCGGCGAGTAGTGCAGCTAAGTTATAGTGCAGCTAGGAAAACTCGTCTCGACTTTGATCATAGTACGTTCTCTTTCCAATCTGGATTCGCTGTATGCGGTGAGGTTGGTCGTGAACCGAAGCATCTCAGTCAGCTTTTAAATCATTGTTGTATGATTCTTTAAACTTTCCAGATTTGTCATAATTCCTTAAGACTCACTTCCGTTGGAGTCTTCCTTTGAGTTGATTTCTATAATGATTCAGTCTTCCAGAGTCTTCTCTTGTGCATACCTCTTGTTATTTTCTGTAGAAGTATGAAGGTTGATTATCGTTATCGGTTATCATTCGAGAAACGATAAGTCTAACCTAATACAACTACATCGAACCTTCTGCTTTGTACCCTTGCTAGTCTATTCAAGTAGACTAACCCACGAACTTTGTTCTCCGCATGTGGGCTGGTGTCATCCGTTCGATTCGGCACATCAAATAGAAAGTAGTTCAGAAGAATAGAAGGACTATGGAGTCGACGGTGGTTTTCGAATGTTTTAGTTATTTTGTTAATCGGGTTGAGATCTTTTGGGCAATGACTTTGGTTGTTATGTGTTTTATAAGACTTCTGCTGTACCCTACTTTATAAGACTTCCGATGTATTTGGTTTAAACTCTGTGTTAGCCTATTCGGGATTGGGTTGTAATCCCGTAACTCATGTTTCTTTGACAATGTTATGTTTTGGAATTGAATGCTTTGATCATTATGTATCATTTGTATTTCATAAATTGTATTTAAATGGTAAAGCCTTGGGTGATCTCGGTAAGGAACACTGGGGTCACTGGCGGTAATACATTTCCAAAAGGGTTAAGTTTTGGGAGTGTTACAGATGGTCCCTATGGACACCCTGGGCGCGCCGTCACACTGAAGCCGGGCCAAGTCAACAACGCATGGACAAGGGCAAAGGGTTGATGCCCTCCACCTCAAACTTGCAACCGCGACTTCACAGAATCCAATCAGTGATCGAAAGCCGCCAAGGCTATGTGTCACATCGCAAACGCTACGCACCGCGAGTAACACCTGTCGGCTACGACAGCGGCTCCGACCGCGATGCGGATTCCCCTAGTGAGTACTCTGAACCCTTTGACTTAGGGGTGTTCATCCGGTCCGGACCGGACCGGATTTTTGGGCATATGTGGACCGAAGACCGGACCGGATAGGTCCGGTCCGGTCTTAATCCGGTCCGGTCCGGTCTTGGACCAGATTTAATTTTAAAAATTAAAAAAATTAAATTCTTATTTAAAATCTATAAAAAAATATCTAAAAAAATATTTATAAAACATATATACTCCTAACTTATTAAATTTAAAAAAATATCTATAAAAAAATACATATAAATCTCTAAAAAAATATATAAAACATATAAATTACAAAAAAAAAAAATTAAATTCCGGTCTGGACCGGATTTTTTCCGGGTTTGGACCGGACCGGACCGGAAACCGATTTTGGGGAAATGGTGGACCGGACCGGACCGGAAACCGATTTTGGGGAAATGGTGGACCGGAGACCGGACCGGAATTTCACCGGTCCGGTCCGAAAATCCGGTCCGGTCCACCCATGAACACCCCTACTTTGACTTCAATGACATGTATGAAGCTAGAGGAACAAGACGCCGCCGTGAGACTGCTTCAACACCTCTTGCCGGCCGCGCACGAAGAGACGAACGCGACTCAGGTCTGCCTCGTCGATCCTATCGCACCCCAGACATTGAGCCGCGTCAGCGTCGCCATGATCACACTCCAGTTCCATTCGACGTTAACGACCACCTTGGCCATCAAAGCGTGCGCACTCCGCATTATGGCTCCGATGGCTATGGATCGACGACGCCGACTGTCCATGATGACTTCCATGAGTTCGATGACGAGGAGATGGAGGACGCAAGGCTCATCAATCCAGGCTCCTTCCATCCTCCCCTTGGTGATCCCATTGAACTCCAAGATAGGCCAGCGGACTGGATTCCACCTACACTCCTGCCAGTAGGACAACAACATCGCGTTCCCGGCGACAATATGCGTGCCACTCGTGGCCAACACCACAAGGACATGGCGCGTGACTTTCGTCGCCAACACAATGCCCCTGTTCAACGACGACGACAAGGACGCGCTGAGTACGACGTGCATCCTAGGGACTTCGTCGTTGAAGATGTCCAGGCTTGCCAAGGTCGTCGTCCTCATCGCCATCTAGAAGCTGTCCCACGTACTTATGCGCCACCACCTGCTCAACACACACCAAGGCTTAGCCGTCATGAGGTAAAAGTTAAAATTGAGCATTTTTTTGGCGAATATGATCCCACTGTGTTTCTTGAGTGGGTGCAGGCTACAGAGTATACTTTGCGATATTGTCGCGTCCCCACAGAGGAGCATGTTGACGCGGCAACGCAACATTTCAGAGGTGTTGCACGCGTTTGGTACCACAAGTTCGTGGACGATCGCGTTCGTCGACACCTTGCTCCCATCACGGAGTGGCACCAACTCGTTTATGTCATGACACAGAAGTACGAGCCATCGGACTATAGAAATCAAATGCGAATGGAGATTGCAATGGCGCGTCAAGGCTCCAAAACACATCTGGAGTTCTTCCCTCAGTTGGAGGACATGTACTACAAAGCCAGCATCAGTGTCACCCCATCTCTGAGTGGCTTGAATGTGTCCATCCGTGACTAACTCGAGATATTGCCAATCAAGGATCTGAATACCTTGACTCACACCGCGATGCAAATACACAACCAACAAATGCATCATCGGCAATCCTCTTGGCAAACCTCAAGTCAACGAAGGTATGACTCTAACTCTGGTCAATCCCCTACTACTAATGTGCTCGGTCCACCTACAGGAACCACCGCATCAAATCAAAGATGACAGGGGAAGATCGCGGCATCTCCCACCAATGCTCCTCGCGCGCCGCCAACAAAGGGCTCAGCACCAGCTACTGAGCGCGCGCGTGACTTGGAGTGTTTCAAGTGTGGAGGACGAGGGCACTACAAGAGAGATTGCCCAAACAACAAGAAAGTCCTTTTCTCCAGCATCGCCGCCGGATATGAGTCTTATGAGGAGGAGGACACGGCCCTTGAGACGATCGAGGAAGGATTTGAAGATGACAACGAGGCGGCTTACACTTGTGAAGCCACCGCGCTACATGAAGGCACACCTCTGAGCCTTGTCATGTGCCGTCTCCTCACTGTCAAGGAAGCAACCCTTATGGACCAACGCGAGAATCTCTTCCACACGCGTTGCTTGGTCAAGACCGCATCCTTGAGTGTCATCATCGATGGAGGCAACTGCTGCAATATAATCAATGAAAAGGTGGTCAACCACTTCAACCTGCCAACCACTCCTCACCCACAACCCTATGGGCTACAATGGATTTCATCGAGTTCTGGTAACACTGTAACTCGTCAATGCCTTATTTCTTTCTCCATTGGCCAGTATTCAGATTCAGTCCTTTGTGATGTCATTGCAATGGACGCCACACATATTTTGTTGGGGCGCCCATGGCAATTCGACAGGCGCGTTCTTCACGATGGTTATTTAAACACTTATGTGTTTACTTACCATGGGAAACACGTCATGCTCTTACCAATGTCTCCTCATGAGATTTTACAGGATCAGGTTGAGCGTGATCGACAAAAGGCTTTGGAAGCAGTCAAGACCGCGTCCCATCCGACGCATTCCAAACCAGATACTGGGGGTTCTCCCAACACCCCAGGCACAAGTACCAGAGGACCGCGTTCTCCCAAAGAGCTCGAAGGTGTTTCCAACAACAAAGAGCCCAATGAGAGAACGCGTAGCAAGGATGGTTCAACGGCCGCGTTAAAAGGAACCTGTGAGCACATATTGCTTCTTGATCAGTGCTACTTTGTAGGGTTTAACTAGGAGTTGTTACCGGAGTTTTGGGTACCATTTGGATGAGTTTAGAGCGTTATTGTTGAGTATGGAGTTGAGGAGTAGAAGTGTGGTTTTGGTGATTTTAAGTGCTTAAATGAAGACTTAAGGAGTTGAAGACGAAGCACCAAAGGAGAGAGTTGTAATAGAACGGAGAAGACGCTGCAGAAAGCCAGCCGTAGGCGCGGAAGGAGCTGGCCGCGGGCGCGGATGGGCGCGGAGTGAAGACGAGCAGCGGACTTCAGAGACTTTTCCGCGGCCACGGATATCTTTTACGCGGTCGCGGATCCTTTCCTGGCGCGTCTGGGATTTTCATCCGAGATCTTTTATTTTATTTTATTTCTTTTATGTTATTTCCTTTTAGTTCATTTATTTTATTTCCTTTTAGAGATTGTTATTTCTTATCTTTAGAAATTAGGTTTAGCTAAGTCTATATATTCTTTCTTTAGAACATTAGTTTAGCAAGTTGGGTGCTCCCTAAGTTGGGTGCTCCCCAAGTTGGGTTCTATCTTTCTTCATCTTTTCCCTTTTTTTAGTTTAGTTCTTTGTTTTGTTTTTTACTGGACAATTGAAACCTTGGTTTGAATTTGATATTGAGATTATTCTTTTCTTTATCCTTGAATGTTATGATTCTCTTGTGCTTCATCCCATTGAGTTTTATTGATTTCTCTAGCCTGATCACCTAGTTTTATTGGTATTATTCATACTGCAAGATTAGGGTTTTGAATTCTATTGGTTGATCTAGTTCATCAATTGTTGTGATTAGTATTATTGTATTGATTTCCCTAGCGTGACAAACTAGTTGAGATTGGTATTATCTATAATGTTGGTTCCCCTAATCTGGTCAACTAGTTGAGATTAATAGTGTTCATCCCTAATTCAGAGTAGCAACTGCGATATTCTAAGAACTGTTTGGACTGGTTTATTGTAGGGAGAATTAATTGCATGCAATTGTAAGACTGTTTGCTACACTTGCATGAGCCTATCTATTCCTGAGCCTAATGCTGTTGTTAGATTTATCTTGATGTTTTCTTGATTGTTTAATAGTTAGGATTATCAGGGTCTGTTTGTCCTAGTAGTTAATTTAAAATAGGGATTAGGACATTCATGAGGATTGAGAACTAGGGATAATCAATGATTCATCAACCAAACTAAAGGTGGATATTTGTTTAGCCAAGCTTTCTATGTTTTATTTATCGTTTTCTTAGTTAGATTCATACAACCCCCCCCCCCCCCCCCCCCCCTTTTTGTCTTTGTTATCAATTGGTGAATGATTTTGCAAACAAGGTATATAACTTGATTCTCTATGGGATTCGACCCTTACTTACCAGACTACATTAGTTAGGTTTTTAAGGATTATTTTGTTTAGGTGTCACGACAATGCTTATCACTTCTTCCCGCCCAAGCGACCTCACTGCTACTTTGAGCAGCAAGGCACCATGTTTCCTATTGGTGCCCACACGTTGCATCCCAGAGAGCCCCATCACAGAAGCTTTGCCCAACGCCATCGCCGCGTTGCTCGCTGAGTTCAAAGATATCTTCCCAGAGGAGCTTCCCCAAGGTCTTCCCCCATTACGAGGCATTGAACACCAAATTGATTTGGTGCCTGGTGCCTTTCTACCAAATCACGCTGCTTATCGCACTGGACCAGAAGAAACAAAGGAGTTACAACGCCAAGTGCAAGAACTCCTGGATCGCGGCTATGTAAGGGAATCTCTAAGCCCTTGTGCGGTCCCCGTGATCCTAGTGCCAAAAAAAGATGGCTCATGGCGCATGTGTGTTGACTGTCGCGCCATCAGTCAGATCACAGTGAAGTACAGGCACCCCATCTCGCGTCTCGACGACATGTTAGATGAGCTCCATGGCGCGATCCACTTCACCAAAATTGACTTGAAGAGCAGATATCACCAGATTCGCATGAAAGAGGGTGATGAATGGAAGACCGCGTTCAAGACCAAATATGGCCTTTATGAATGGCTAGTCATGCCGTTTGGTCTCACCAACGCGCCAAGCACGTTCATGAGGCTCATGAACCATGTGCCGGTCTCTGGCGATTGCGCTTTTTCATCGACTCCTCCAGAGTCACCTCCAACTTGTAGGCAGCGTCCATGTACTGTTCCAGAGTAGAGCATCCGTGGCGCACCATCAGTGGCTTAATGTCTGGATTCATCCACTCGTGGAAATGCCAGATTTTCTGCTCTTCATTGGACACTTCTGGCCCAGCGTACTGCAACAGATGATTGAACTTGGCCACAAGCTCAGTCACCTTCAATCCATCCGTCTTCGGATAGAGGAACTCTTTATGTTTCTCTTCCCTCATAGCCCGGAAAAAGAAACGATCAGTCATTTTCGTCTTGAACATTCCCCAGTTCAAACCAGGATCATCAGGTAGACCGGTGCTTTCCCACCATTCACTAGCCACCTCCTTCAGTTGAAGGGAAGCGATGTGCACCTTCTCAGCTTTTGTGCACTCGACGTTTCTGAACAATCGTTTCATGTGCGAGAACCAATACGCCACTCTGACTGGCTCTCCTTTCCCATCATAGTTGTCAGGCCTCATAGAGCTAATGGCCTTCAGTGCTCGACCATAATTGCCTTTGTTCCTGGCCGCATCCTCATGGGGTACATGGATATTTGGCTCCTCGAATCTAGGAACCACGGGAGGAATTGGCACACCTTGTGCCTGAGGCACGATCGGTCACATAATATCGGTGACTGCTTGCATCACAATCCCCCGAATGGACTCAATTGCCGCAACATTGAATACCACTGGAGCGTGGACCGGAACTTGGTCACTGCCCACAGGATTGTTGTGAGAAACTGACTCGTTCTCATCCACTGGGTTCGCGGCATTCCCTAAATTCAGTCTGGGGTTGTTGCTTGGCCCAGCACCAGCACGAATGGTGTTCCTTGTGTTCACCATCTGTTTACCGATCAAATTCCAAGTATTTCGCAACATTAATATCATTTCAACATGCACGACATATGAAATCGACTTAGAATAGACCAAACTTGGTAAACTTTTATTGATGAACTTTGAAACTGAGTTTGAAAAGGGGCTACATAGAAAAGCTCTCCCAAGCGACAAGACAAAATTGCATGGAGACTACAATTCTACCAAAATGAAACGACAAAACACTAGAAAAGAAAACGCTAAGCGCTCAACACCGGCCCCCATCATGGTGCCCTGAAAAGCTTCCTATAATCAGGAGCTCTCATGCACAACTTCTTCGAATGGGGTCTATCATCGGGGTCTGGCGTCGGACTCCTTGCCCTACTCGGCTCTAGAGCACACGGCTCATTCATCGGCCTTGGTGCCCTTGGCCTTTCCCTAGGTGCGAAAACACTCGATACAGTCCTATCGGATCCCGGTGGGTAGCAAAACTCCTCTAGAAGTCATGGTTGGAAGTCTGCCCTGTTCACCTCATACAAAGGGTCGAGTAGCAACCTTGCTTGGCGGATATACTCCTGGAGCTTGTGGACGTCCCCAAGCATTCGGGAGAGACCGAGCTTAGTCTCGTATGTCCTCTCCTCCATGTCGTATAGGGCGTTCGACCACTCCTCCAGTCGCTCCTCCGGTACTCGGGGCCTTGGCCTGGCCTGTTGAGTCGGGACCACAACTGGTGTACCCATCGACTCCCACGGCCTTGCCCTTCCTCGAGCATGCTCAACCGCCTCATCCACCTGGCGATGCGCCTCAGATGAAGCCATCTGACTCTCGAGAAACACCTGTCGCGAGTCAGGACTCATCACCGGTCCACTCCTCCACCTGACGATACCTTCAACACCAAGTGCCTCCCAAGTGGCAGGAGACAATGGCGAATACTCCCGCTCAGGTGGCGACGCCGGACTCAGGAAGATGAATTCCATCCCCGGATCCTCGCAGTCCACCAGCAAGTGCGCCAAGCTATCAGACTCGTAGCCCTGCCCCTCGAGGTCCTCCTCTGGATCCTCCTTCAGATCCTCCTCCAGGTCTTCTTCAGGGTCCTCTTCCGGGTCCTCCTCGGGATCCTCCTCAGGAACCTCTTCAACCTCGAAGTCCTCGTCGAAGTACCCTCTTGTGTACTCCGCCGGCTCTTCTTCCTCAGTGTCCTCCCAAGGATCCGCTTCAGGCTCTGCCTCGTGAACCTTGTCGGACACTAATACCACCGACTCCTCGAGTACGGTCTTCACCTCCTTGGGTGGACTATTGGGTTCTCTGACCTCAAAGCACGATGGGGGAACCGGGAACTCGAGCCTAACTAGAGATGGCGGGGCCACCTCGGCTTCCTTCGGGTTCCTTAGTTGAGAGATGTTTGCGCCCATATCCTGCGGGGCAACGAGAAAGAGTTAGTCTTTCTAAATATAGAAGCGAACTTACTATATCAGACTGGAGAGAAGGCACGACTAGAATGGCAGAGATTTCAAAACAACACATTTTCTAGTCAAGTATGGTTTTATTCGGAAATTCAAAATTTTTGAATTTAAACAACTTTCTCAGTTCAAAAACGGATAAACGGTTGATAAAATCTTTGCTTTCAGTAAGACGATTTGAAACCCAACCCGTTTTAAAAAACAAAAATCGGCTTTGATACCAAATCTGTAACACCCCCAAATATCACCTTGAAAGTATTACCGCCAGTGACCTCAGATTTCACATCCGAAGCCACCCAAGGCTTAACTACTTTATACAAAACATAAAATACATTGATAATATGAAATATCATAATCTTTATTGAAACCGAAGTCTCGGGATTACATCCGTAAATTCCAAATACAATAGAAATACAGAATATGTTTAATACAGTGGAAGTCTTAAATAAATAACATAAGGGTCTTGATCACGCGATCGCACGCCTAGGATCTTCAACCTCGATAAAACTCTTAAAAACTTCATCTGCCTTCATTGTCAGATTCTAGCCTTCACGGAACGGGAGTTTACCTGATGTGCCGTATGAGACGAATGACACCAGCCAACCATGCAAGAGAAAATAACCGATTGGTTAGTCTAATGAAAGACTATGCAAGGGTAAAATAGAAAGGTTTTAAGTAGTCGTATTAGGTTAGACCCATCGCTTCTCGAATGAAAGCCGATGACGATAGTAAACCTTGATACTTCTACATGAATATACGAAACAGAAAGATCACGAGAAGACTCTGGAAGATTGAGTCTTATGGGAAACGTGTGAAGAGAAGACTCTAAAGGATTGAGTCTTATCGGAAAGTATGACAAGTGTTTGGGAACGTTATAATTTCGCACAAGCGTTTTTAAAAAGACTTGACCATTTGGGTCCACGACCAACCTCACCGTGCAATGCGAAATCAGATTTGGAAGGAGGACTTACTTTAATCGAAGTTCGGACGGTTTCCACGCTGTACTCCTCGCCCGAGGGTATATTAATTATGTGCATAATCGCACTTATCTTATTTAATTCCAAAACGCACAATTACGTTATAAGCTTTTAAGATATATCATCTCAACACGAGAGATATCGGAGGGGATAAATCCCGAGTGTCGGCACCAGCTGTGTGCACCTACCCTGAGTAAGGGTACAGTCATGACCAGAGAAAGTACTAGGGAAAAATCCTCCTAATACCAGTTATAAAGAAACGACTAGACCTCGCAAGGTACATAGCGTTCCTACGAATACTCGTTCTAACTAAACAGTTAAAACCACACAATAGTCCACATCAATACCATTATGACAATAACATATATAATAGCGTTGTTTCTAACAGTATATACAACCTATTATAATATCACTTTTTATATCACATACGTTTATCAAAACTGTTCCCAAACGAAAACAACCTTCATCCCAATTTAATTAACAATTAAAAACAATTGATAATTAATGGAAACATGGAATGATAAGCAAGAGCGAACCGCCACTTGCCTTAGTCTAGACGAACGATTGAGCGACGACGGGTTTCTGGGTCCGGAACGGGAACGGAAATCGGATTACAGATTCCTACGACAACGACCCACGACAAAACCCTAGGTTAGATTCGACAATTATTAATATGAATCTAAGGAAAAATGAACGGAATCGAAAGAACGAGGGTCCCGTCCGAGACCGGTTTGTCCAAGGCCACGATCGCATATGCTAAGGCAAACCGCGGTCGCGGCTTGGATTCCGCGGTCGTGGACGTCTAGACATCGTCCACGGTCGCGGCAGTTCATGTCCGCGGTCGCGGCCGACTGGACATCGTCCGCGGTCGCGGCAGTTCATGTCCGCGGTCGCGGCCGTGAACTCGGCGACCCCAAATCGGCTAAATTCTCACCGGCGACGACACGACGGGGCTCGAGGTGAGAGGGCTTCGACTCCTATACTCACCGCGCTTCCAATGCACCACCCCACGGCCACCATAACTTCCGGCGAGAGCTCCGACGATACCACAAATTTCCGGTGACGAAGAACACGAGAGAGAGAGAGGGGAGATCTGATTTTCGGATGCCCAAAACCCTCCAATCCGGCCCCCATTTATAGCCAAAGGAGGAGCAGCCCCCCGACCAGATCGACGGCAGCTCAGAGGATCGACGGCGATGCGTTCGACGAGGCGCGGAGGAAGACGAGGCGTCGCACACATGCATTATTCCGCGGTCGCGGAAAATTCCATTGCCCAGAGTCTCTGAGTGCCATTTATCCGCGGTCGCGGAAATGCCCTTTTCCGCGTCCGCTTGCTCAGGGAAGGATTTAGCACGGGTTTGAGTCCCGGAAATTATATATTTGTACCTAAACAAATATTCTAAGCCGCGAAAATACATCGAATGTATTTTATACCACTCGGGGAATTATTACAGAGATCATACACGTTACAGAAAATCCGAACTTCTCCAAAAGCGACACGATTACAGAACAAGGGTTGTGAAAATTACCCAAATACCCTTACTAAAAATGAGGGGTATTACACAAACAGATGGCCAAACAGAGATGACCAATCGAACTCTAGGAGCCCTCCTTAGGACCATGCTCAAATCCAACCCCAAGCGTTGGGAAGACTTACTTGCAATTGTTGAGTTTTCTTACAACAGATCCAGGCACTCCGCGACAAAGCTCACCCCGTTCGAGGTAGTCTATGGACGAAACCCATTGAATCCACTCGACATGCTACCGCGGCCTCTGAAGGACAATAAGCACACTAGCGCGGCCAACCGTGCCGCGATGATCCAAGATCTGCATCAGCGAATGCGGGAGCAGCTGGAGCGCCGCGCTGATCAATATGCCACACAGCACAACCGTGGGCGCCGCCGTGTTATATTTGCCCCAGGAGATTTGGTGTGGGTGCATCTTCACAAAGGTTGTTTTCTAGCTAAGCGCAAATCAAAGCTGGCCCAATGCGGTGATGGCCCTTTCCGTGTTGTGAAGGCCATTGGCGATAACGCCTACGAAATCGAGCTTCCACCAGACTACGGTGTCCACGCGACCTTCAACGTCACAGACTTGGAACCATATGTGGCGCCAGAGTTCGATGATGGTGAAGCGGGGACGCTTCACAGCCAAGTGGGGAAGGGTGATGCGATCCTACCTACCATGACTGCCACAGAGGAAGAGGAAGCTATGAGCATTCGCTCAGAAGGGCCAATAACAAGATCGTGTGCCAAAGCCATCGCCAACGCGACACAATCATTAATTGTGCGCGTCGTCACGAGCCAAGGGACGCAAAAGACCGCGTTCTCCCTCAAAGATCGCATTCAACTGATGGTGGCGAGTATCTTGACAGAGAACGCGTTCTCTGTCAAGATACTCGCCACCATCAGTTGAACGCGATCTTTGAATTGTTTTGTCATTTTTGAAACATTATTATTTTAGTTATTTTCTTTTGGGGCGTGTGTTCCACGCGTGTCGCATGGGCTAGCCCATTAAGCGAGACTCGGCCCGTCCGAGTCCCTCTATCTCTTATAAAAGGTTAACTCGACCTTATGTACTAGGTTACATTCATTTTTAATCAAAGCCTGAGTATCGAGAGCTAATTGCCTCCTCCCCTTTGATCAAACGTCAAACCCTAATCTTCCTCCTCATCTCCATTCCTCCGCTGCCGATGCTACGGCCTCCACTCGATCTCCATCGAGTCTACCCCCTCCGCTGCTGATGCTACGGCTTCGCTCGCCTCTCGAGCCAACACCATCATCGCACTCGCTTACTCACGCGAGACAACAACCCCGCGTTCCACCCATTCAATCTCAGAATCAACACGCGCGACTCACCACCAAGATCTCGATCCGGCATCCACAAGCAGGAACGCATCCGTTATGTGAGATCTTTGAATGATTATTCTCTCTTTGTCAGGAAAGTTAATGGTCTTACTGCTATGGCTTTGGTATATGTGGATGATGTTCTACTTACAGATGATGATACTGATATGATTTTGCACACTAAGGCTGGTCTTGACAGCAAGTTTACCATCAAGGATCTCAGGTCTGTCAGATTCTTTCTTGGTATTGAAGTAGCTCATTCTAACAGAGGCACCATTCTTAACCAAAGGAAATATATTCTTGATATACTCAAGGATACTCAGTTGCTTGATTGTAAGTCTTCTCATTTTCCTTTGCCCAGGGGTTTGAATTTATCTACTGATAAGGGCACTCTCCTTACTGATCCTAAAGTTTATAAGAGATTAGTAGGCATATTACTTTATTTGAACATCACTAGACCTGATGTTTCATATGCCGTTCAACACTTGAGTCAGTTTGTTAGTTCTCCTCGTGAACCTCATCTACAAGTTGCATTACATGTTGTTAGATATCTCAAAGGCATAGTGGATTGGGGCTTATTCTACTCAGTTGAAACTGATCTATTACTCACTAGTTATAGTGATGCAGATTGGGCAGCTTGTAAATTTTATGTTCGTTCACTCAGTGGCTATTGTGCTTTCTTGGGCAACAATCTTGTCTCATGGAAGACAAAGAAACAGAAGACAGATTCTAAGTCTTCAGCTGAATCTGAATATAGGAGTATGTCAGCTTGTGCCAGTGAGGTTGTATGGCTTTATGCTCTGCTTCGTGATCTTTTCATCACTTTGCCCCTTCCTATTCTCATGTTCTGTGACAACAAAGCCGCTCAACATATTGTTGCTAACCCTGTATTTCATGAGCGCACCAAACACTTGAACATTGACTGTCACTACATCAGGGAAAGGGTTGATGAAGGGTTCATTGCCACATCACATGTGAAGTCTCAGAATCAACTTGCTGATATTCTTACTAAAGCTCTTGGTGAGGTGCAACATCGATGTCTGTCTTTCAAGCTTGGACTGGTGTATTCTCCCTCAAGTCCAGCTTGAGGGGGGGGGGGGTTATGGAGTAGGGGTAAACCGGGTTCAGTAGACCGGTTACACATTGTATATAAACCCATCTTCATATCTCTCTCTTCTCAATTCTGTTAGAACAGTTGTAACAGATTACTCTCTTTCATCAATGGAGCTTCAGAGCTTTCGTCTCTCTCTTTCTCTCGTTCTTATCTCTTGTTTACTTTGAGTTGATTTCACAATATATTCTAATCTATCAAATCTTGAATCTTTGTCTCAGTTTCAGTTGACACTTAATCAGTTTAAGTTAAATCTTTGTCTTTTGCTTTCAAGCCTTGAGATTCTCTCGCAATATGGTATATAAGATCTTTGATGATCATGACACTGAAGGAATTGTGTCCTTTAATTAAAGGTGCAATTACTAATTATGAAGTGGGACCATTTATGGAGATATTTAATCCGGTGATTTTAGGTAGTCATAGTGCTTTGCTAGAAGCCAACTATGATTTATAGACTATATGTTATAAAGTATGTCATAAAGTCTATTGTTATTATTATCGGGTCCTACGATGTCACACCCTTAGATTTTGGACTGGATCAGTCTATTCGGAGACACATTATATAAAGTATATGATATAAAGTTATATATGATATGACTTGCGAGATAAGGCTTGATTAATAATAAAGAGTTATTATTAATTATAAAAGATATAGTTATTTAGGAAATAAGAGATCTACACATGACATTATAAAAGGAGGGCTTTTTAAGAGAAAACCCTAACCTTAATACACTGTAAGGCTATCGCCCCTCCTACTGCTTCTCTCCCTCATTCGCCTTCGTTCCTCGCTCTAGCAACCGAGTCCTAGGTGATCCAGATCCAAGCTCGGGTGGACCAAATAGAGGAGTCACACGTGAGGCTCTATTCCAGCAGATTGAAACACGCATCAAATATGTATTTAATTCTTCCTATCAATGATCTATTTAGTTTATGCATGAGATCCTTGGTTAGATGTTAGTAAAACGTTTCCTGAAATTCCGCTTTACGCATCTAAAATCCCTACAGTGGTATCAGTTGCCTCTTGCATAAATTGATTAGATCAAATTTAAAGTCTTTAATTTTGATGCATGTTCATGATTATTTTGATTAATCTATGTAGAGATTGATTGTATGGATTAATTTGCATGATTAAAACGAAGAAAAAAAATTTTGATTTTGAAGGCTAAAATTCGTGTCTATTCACGTGGGTATAGTTGCTGAATTTTTGAAATTTTCATGCTATTGTGCCCCAAAGTTGATTCTTTTGATTAGTTTATGCAAATTTGTTGTATAGATTATGAACGAACATGTAAAATCTGATTTTTCATGCTTAAATTATGAATCAAAAAGCCTGAATTTTATGAAAAACCATTACCATAAGTTTTTCTACCAAAGAGTTGTAAACGTTACAATTTCTAAGTGGGAGAAACACCAGAATTAATCAGGTGTAGATGGTTCAGGACCATCATGGCGGCCAGAGGGCAAAACCGCGATCGCGGTCCAAAAACCGCGATCGCGGTCCAAAAACCGCGACCGCGGTTTTATTATGTGGTGCCACGGTGACTGATTTCGAATATAGATTCAGAAGCAGAGGGCAAACCGCGATCGCGGCCCAAAAACCGCGACCGCGATTTCATTACTGTGGCTACTGAGCAAAACCGTGATCGCGGTTTTGGACCCGCGATCGCGGTTGCGGCTGCTGGTGGCTATAGCAAAAAAAACGCGATCGCGGTTTTAGACCTGCGATAGTTTTTGCCCTAGCGAGGTGTCCTTCCTTGACCTTGAGATAGTGCGGGTATGTCTAATAGGGGCATGCTGCCTTGGTATGGTTACACTCAACAAGAGACCAAAAGGCTCAGTTTTGGATCTTGAAGCATAATGATGAGTCTTACATAAGATGTGGCCATCAACCAAGAATTATAAGGTGTTATAATTAGTAACGGGTTTACTTACCTTGATTACATGAGACTTGGGGAAGTGCCTTAGTACGCTCGAGTTTCATCTAAGATAGGATCTTGGGATCATTTTACTCACAAGGGAAAATATAATTGAGTAGAATGGGCAAAAACTTACTATTTTATAGCTTGTCTAAATTTTAAGTTCTTGCATGTCAAGCATAATTTATCTGCATGTTTTATTCCGTTTTTGTAGTTACTATGTGTCCTGAACACCTCAAATTCACTCTCCGCTCAATTGTTGAGAAAAACAAGTTGAACGACACAAATTTCCTTGATTGGGAAAGAAATATGAGAATCAGTCTCAGGTCTGAGGAACAAGAGGATGTCCTAGAAACCCCCATCCTAGAGTTGATTGCCACCTCATCTGATGAGGATAAGGGCAAGCAAGTTGACCTTTTGAAGGAAGTTCTAATGGTCAAGGGAAAAGGGTTTAAGAAAGGGCCCCAGAAGAAGCAACAATACCAAGGGAAGGGCAAGCAAGTTTCCCAACCTAAGGGAAACACTTCAGGTATTTACGTTACTGAAATTTTATCAACCAAGTCTCATTCTTGGGTATTAGATACCGGATGTGGTTCCCATATTATTTCGAATGTGCTGGGACTAAGAAATAGAAGACGGTTGCAGAAGGGTGAGATATATCTGCGCGTTGGAAATGGAGCAAGGGTTATTGCACTTGCCATTGGAGATTATAGTCTATCTCTACCTTCTGGCTTAGTTTTAGAACTTTATAATTGTTATTTTGTTTCTTTTATTACTAAGAATTTGATTTCAATTTCAGTTTTGAACCTTGAGGGTTATAATTTTGTCATTAAGGATTGTTTTTCCATTTATAAGAATGATATTTTCTATGCTCGAGCCCATATGAGTAGTAGTGGACTATACATACTGGATCTCAAATCTGAAATTTATAACGTTGATACAAAAAGGCAAAAGTCCAATGATATAAGTGAAGCCAATCTATGGCATTGTCGCTTGGGTCACATTAGCATCAAACGCATGAAGGAACTCCAAAAAGTTGGTAGCCTAAAGTCATTTGATTTAGAATCATTTGAAACATGTGAGTCGTGTCTGATGGGCAAGATGACAAGGTCACCTTTCACTGGTACAAGTGAGAGGACTACTGAGCTCTTAGCTCTCATACATACCGATGTGTGTGGACCTATGAGCACAGAAGCTAGGAGAGGCTATCGATACTTCATTACATTTACTGATGATTTTAGTAGATATGGGTATATCTACTTAATGAATCATAAATCTGAGTCCTTTGAAAAGTTCAAAGAATTCCAAAATGAAGTTGAGACACAGACTAACAAGAAGATAAAGGCACTCCGATCAGATCGAGGGGGCGAATATTTGAGCCAAGAATTCGACCATCACTTGAGAAGTTGTGGCATTTTGACACAACTGACTCCACCAGGCACGCCACAGCTGAATGGCGTATCTGAGAGGAGAAACATGACATTGTTAGACATGGTCTGCTCAATTATGAGTTTTGCTGATCTTCCTACATCCTTTTGGGGATATGCCCTCACCACTGCTACGTTCACACTAAACAGGACTCTGTCACGATCAGTTGACAAGACACCACATGAGATATGGTATGGAAAAGTTTCTAGCTTGTCATTTCTGAAGGTCTGGGGATGTGAGGCTTATGTAAAGCGTTTACTATCTAATAAGGTAGAACCCAAATCAGACAAATGTTTCTTTATAGGTTATCCCAAGGAAACAAGGGGATATTATTTCTACAATCCCGATGAGAACAAAGTGTTTGTTGCTCGGGATAGTGTCTTTCTGGAAAATGATTTATTTTCCAAGAAGCCAAGTGGGAGAAATGTTCTGCTTGATGAGATTCAAGCTGAGCAACAAACCCAACAACACGAGGACATAGACAATGTCACTGAAGAACTTGACTTTGGAGGCATACCTTCTCAAAGGGAAACCGCCCAGATTCAAGATGCAATTCCTCAAGTAGATGAAGCACATGAGGTCCCGTATACAGATGTGGTCAACCCATCAGCTGAAGTCTCTCCTATTGTTGGACCACTTTGGAGATCAGACAGGCTAAGGCAGCAGCTTAGACGTTATGAGGATTACATCTTGACTGCTAGCATTGACGTTCTACTTTTAGAGAACGGCGAGCCTGTGACCTATAAGCAAGCAATGGCGGACCCCGGCTCCGAGAAATGGCTGGTAGCCATGAAATCCGAAATGGACTCCATGTCTGAGAATCAAGTCTGGGACTTGATAGATTTGCCTGATGGGGTAAAACCCATTGGATGCAAATGGGTCTTTAAGATCAAGACAGACAAGGATGGAAACGTTTTTGTCTACAAGGCAAGACTAGTTGCCAAAGGATTTAGACAGGTTCATGGTACTAACTATGATGAAACGTTTGCACCGGTCGTTATGATCAGGTCCATTAAGATACTCCTAGCGATTGCCGCTTATCATGATTATGAGATTTGGCAAATGGATGTCAAGACCGCTTTTCTAAATGGATATTTAGAAGAGGATGTATACATGATGCAACTAGAAGGTTTTGAGGATCTAGAGAACCCTAGGGGAATATGCAAGCTTAAGAAGTCCATCTATGGACTTAAGCAAGCATCCAAGAGTTGGAATCTTCATTTTGATGAAGTGGTCAAAAAGTTTGATTTCATCAGATGCGAAGAAGAGTCGTGTGTCTACAAGAAGTTTAGTGGGAGGAAAGTGGCCTTTCTATTTCTATATGTGGATGACATATTACTCATTGGGAATGACATTCCTATGTTGGAGACAGTTAAGGAGTGGCTTAAGAAGTATTTCTCAATGAAGGACTTGGGAGAGGCTGAGTACATACTAGGCATTAAGATCTATAGAGATAGATCTAAGAGACTTATTGGTCTGAGTCAGGGAACTTATATAGATAAGGTCATTGATAGATTCAATATGATGAACTCTAAGAAAGGGTTCTTGCCTATGCAGCATGGCTTACATCTCAGTAAGAGCCAATGTCCTAAGACACTTGGTAAAACTGAGAGGGTGAGCAGGATTCCTTATGCTTCAGCCATAGGATCCATCATGTATGCAATGACTTGTACTCGTCCAGATGTTGCATTTTCTTTGAGCATGTGTAGCAGGTACCAATCAAACCCGGGTGATGCACATTGGTGTGCAGCCAAGAACATCCTGAAGTACTTACGAAGGACTAGGGATGATCTCTTGATATTTGGAGGTGATGACGAGTTGGTCGTCAAGGGCTTCACTGATGCGAATTTCCAGACAAACAGAGATGATTTTGAATCTCAGTCTGGATACGTCTTCATTCTGAATGGAGGAGCCATCAGCTGGAAGAGCTCGAAGCAAGGGACAGTAGCTGATTCTACAACGGAGGCAGAATACATTGTTGCTGGTGAAGCAGCTAAGGAGGCTGTCTGGATTAGGCAGTTCATAGCTGAGCTCGGTGTTGTTCCTAACACTTCTAGAGCTATTGACGTCTATTCTAACAACAATGGCGCAATTGCTCAAGCCAAGGAATCTAGCTCTAGCTCCAAGTCCAGACACGTTCTGCGGAAGTATCACTTGATCAGACACATTGTTGATAGAGGTGATGTGAGGATGTGCAAGGTGCACACAGACGACAACATTGCAGATCCTTTGACCAAGCCCATGTCTAGGCCCAAGCATGACAGTCACACTCGGGCCAAGGGACTCAAACACATTAGAGAGTTCTTTTGAGACATTGTTTGTTTTATGATAAACCCTGTTTATTGTTATTACAGACATTTATGCTTGACTTATATATATGATTTTCATATTATTATTTAATCATTGCTTGGGATTAGATAAAGTATCCAAACAATTTCATAATTATCAAATGGGCTCATCAAAACTGTTTTGGTGAATGAAACCACAGTAAGTGAACTGAAATTATAAAATTGTTACAAGTCCATGGTCTAAGTTGTTAACTTGGATACAAATGACTTAATCAAAAGACCATATTGTGAGATTGATTGATAACACAGGGTTTCATGTGTTATAGGGACATAGAGATGTCTAATCGATTACATAGATGTGTATACCGATACACATCGGACAGACCGATCTTAGGACTCCTCGGGACTTTACTGCGGAGTTCTAGGATTATTCATGATTAGTGAGTTCCTTACACATGAGTATGATATAGTTATCATTTGACTGCTGGTATGTCTTTGACGCTGTCAAACGCTGACCGTAACAGGCAGTTATAAAGGCACTGATTGGGATTGCCAAAAGTTGAGTGGGAGCTGTAGTCTTACAAGATTGAATATGTCCTCCTATTCCGTGTATACCATGATACATTTGGAAAGGATTAGTGTCTCGGCCACTTGAAGAGAGAGAACTGTGAAAAACGCATGGCCATGCTCGGATGGATTATTAGTAATCATCTGTAATGACAGTTTGATCTCAAGAGTTCAAGAAACGTATTTGGCGGTAAAGATGAGTTTCATCATATAGTCAGACTAGACATTTTGTGACAAATGAATTTTAACATTGCACACTTGTTTTAAGGACAAGTGGGAGATTGAATGAATTGTGTCCTTTAATCAAAGGTGCAATTACTAATTATGAAGTGGGACCATTTATGGAGATATTTAATCCGGTGATTTTAGGTAATCATAGTGTTTTGCTAGAAGTCAACTATGATTTATAGACTATATGTTATAAAGTATGTCATAAAGTCTATTGCTATTATTATCGGGTCCTACGATGTCACACCCTTAGATTTTGGACTGGATTAGTCTATTGGGAGACATATTATATAAAGTATATGATATAAAGTTATATATGATATGACTTGGGAGATAAGGCTTGATTAATAATAAAGAGTTATTATTAATTATAAAAGATATAGTTATTTAGGAAATAAGAGATCTACACATGACATTATAAAAGGAGGGTTTTTTAAGAGAAAACCCTAACCTTAATACACTGCAAGGCTATCGCCCCCTCCTACTGCTTCTCTCCCTCATTCGCCTTCGTTCCTCGCTCTAGCAACCGAGTCCTTGGTGATCTAGATCCAAGCTCGGGTGGACCAAATAGAGGAGTCACACGTGAGGCTCTATTCTCTCCATTCCAGCAGATTGAAACACGCATTAAATAGGTATTTAATTCTTTCTATCAATGATCTATTTAGTTTATGCATGAGATCTTTGGTTAGATGTTAGGAAACGTTTTCTAAAATTTTGCTTTACGCATCTAAAATCCCTACAGAAACCAACAACCAATTTCTCTCTCCTTATTGTCGACTGAGCTCGTTTGCATTACGCAAAACTTCCTGGGAATCGTTCCATTAAGTTGCACTGTTGTAACTCTATTTTGGTTCTCTCAGGGTGACACCTCCCTGCTTTTTCTATGTTGGTTTCTCATTGTTCCTTTTTAGTTAAAACCTGAAACACCAAAGAAACAATAAACCACATAAAAATAGGGCCATACTATTCGGCGCATACCCAAAATTGCCTTTCAGCGCATAGGGTAGAGACGTAATGCTCCATGAAGCTCCTCACGTAACGCTGAATGAAGCTCATCACGTAACGCTCCATGAAGCTTCAGGCGTAACGCGGCGGACCAACCCTGGATTTAAAAACAGAACTCTCTCCCTTCTCCTCCATTCCGCCGCTGCTCACTCAAAAAATAGAAATCGAACCCTAAACCTCTCTCGTTACGCGCCATTGGTATCGGTTCGTTAAGAATCAACAAATCTCTCCCGTTATGCAATCATCCAAGGTTAGTTACACTACATTCCATCTCTTGAAATATTAGTTGTTTTTTGTTAATTTAGAAGTAGTTAACTGTTTATGTTTAATGTTTGTGAATTAGTGTGAATTTTAAAGGTATCTTTGTATGAGGTAGTGTTATTTTAGGTATTTTTAGGTAGATTTATTAAATAAATTTGATTTTTTTAAGAAATGTTGAAAGATAAGGCATCGCCGGAATCTGGAATTGTCGCCGAAATTGTCGCCGGAATAGCCGGTGAAATATCGCCGATAGCAATCTGGTGAATTGCCATTGCACAGTACGTAACGAGGGGAAGCCTTCCAACCGTTACGAGTTGTCGGTTTCTGTGCGTAACGTGTGGTCAGAGAACAAGCGTTACGTGCTGTTGGCCTCCCGGTGATGACTTTCCATCGACTACTCTTTTCACAAAAATAAAAATTTGCATATGTATGTTTAGGGTATTTTAGACATTTGTATGAAATTTGAAATTTTGATGGATTTGTATGAAAGGGTTTAGGGTTTGTTGGATATGTTTAAAAACTTTATCGGATTGTTTATTGTGGTAGATGGAGCCTGGTGAGAGAACGAGGCGTAGAGCCAGACGAGACCTCGTTCGGGCTGCTTCGTATCGGACTGAGCGTGAGCTATCCCGTAGGTTTATGGGTGTTGCCCAAGATGCGGGAGGGCACGGGCAGGCGGGCTATGCTGACCCCCCTGTGTTCCCGTTTGGGCCATCTTATGTGGCGGGAGGCCCTGCAGATTCGGACCCGCAGTTGTACCCATAGTACAACGTGAGTCCACTACATTGTTATTCTGATACGATCGATCAGAATAACTATTATGGTCGTTCATTGAGTCCGCCACCACCCCAGAAGAGTCAGCACCAGAGCCCAATCGCCCATCAGAGCCCTCACGGGTCCACGTCGCATCACAGCCCCTTATATTATGAAGGCGGCGCAAATGACGACATGGATTACAATCCGTGGGAGAGCTTGGGGGTCAACCTGAATGCACCACTGAATATGGTAAGTAGCCCTAATATATGTAAATATGATTGTATGAAAAAAATGTAATTGCTTATCATTTGTTTAAAAACATGTAGGAGGAAGACAATCAGGCATGGGCTCCAAGAGCTCAACCTGATGATGATGATGCGGACGAGGAGCAACAAGAAGGCACCTCTTCGCAGGCAAGACCACCCCGAAGCAAAAAAAAGGGGAGATATGAGCCGGAATTACAGATCAGAGTCTATGGAGGTCCGGAGAATCCCGAGCTGTTGAAGGGTTTTGCCAATCACCTGGCGTACACCATTTATCAGCGCATTGTAAGTTGCATGAAAAACCTTATTCTTTTCATTTTACGTTTTTATATAAATATGTCAAAGCGACTGCTTACACTAGTTTAAAAATGCAAATGTCTGTAGCATGTCCCACCGTTGAAGTTTCAGCAACGAGGCAAGCAGACACGCGCATGGCGCCTGGAGTCGTCAACGCCATGGGGTAATCGGGCACAGAGTTCAGGCTTGTGTCATATTCCGCATGTGATACATGAGCATGTGCATGAGACGCTGCTTCTTGCGTTTGTTGAGCGGTGGCAACCTGAGACCAGCTCGTTCCATATGCCATGGGGAGAGATGACCATAACTCTCCATGACGTATTGTTGATCCTTGGTCTCAACATCCATGGAAGAGACTTAGCACCTCCACGGGGTTCTCTGACGGTGACTGATTTGAAGAAGGCGGTGGTGGCTCAGGCAATGGGATTCTTTGGGTTGGCTGCTCAGGATGTGTCATCTGCTACTGTAGTTGCTGAATTCTTCCAAAGGCATTGCAGGGGTCTGAATGACGAGAAGCGTGCTTCTGGGTACTTACTACACTTGTTGGGCTCTTGCCTATTTCCGGACAAGACCCAGCACAGATTGCCGCTCTACTATCAGCTGTTTCTGGAGGATCACTCGTGCAGTAGTGAATATGCATGGGGTGCTGCCGTTCTTGCTCACGTGTACCGCAGCTTGGGCGAGTGCACAAGAAAGGAAGCGAGAGTGATGTCCACGTGCTATACTCTGATTCAGGTATTTTTCTAAATTAAAAAAACCCTCAGTTTCACCTTATTGTTGTATCTGTATTTATTCAATAACAATGATTGCTTGCGTAAATTCTATTTCAGGCGTGGATATATCAGTATTTCCCCATGTTCAGACCTGCATTGAGTAGACATTGGAACTCTGATGAAGCGGTCGCCTACGCTACTCGATGGGACCTGACTGAGAAACCCTACCCGATGAGAAACTACAGAGTGGAGCTCGATACGATGACTGCGGACATGATATGTACATATATTTATTTTTATGTTGCTTGGATGTCGTTCGTATTAACAGATAAGTTTTTTTAGGTTGATTGGAGTCCGTACGGTACGATTGACTTCAGTGATCCGAGATTCGCTCCTACTCGCTTCCATGGAGTTATCTCGTGTCTATGGATAACCGAGCCGTACATGCCAGACCGTGTGGTGAGACAGTTTCGCCGTGTGTAGCAGATTCCACGAGCTCCTATAGAGCCTCTACGGGCTTGGAGAGCAGTAAAGATTACCAGCTACAAGGTTGAGTACGACGCTGCTCGATTTGCATGGGATGCACAGAATATACATTCCATGACCCTGGATGCGATGGGCCCTCCAATCCAGCAAGGGCATGACTGCAGTGATGATTACATGGAATGGTACATCCCACGTACACATCCATTCGTCAACCCCCTACCATTGAGGACGCGACACGGGTATGAATTTGACTGTTTTGCTCTTTTGTTTAATGTTTGGTTAAATCTTATCCATAATTTGTTATTACGCATCAACGCTTTTGTGTTGTGTGCAGGCATTTGATCGGGTGTACAATGAGCTTGAGCAACATCGCAACCATGAATGTGAAGATGTAGCAGAGTCTGTACGCCGGTCGTTTGAGCATATGTATCCCTTCCTTCCCAACATTGAGGAAGTGGTTTTAGACTTGTTTCAGGATTAAACTTGTTTCATTTTATGGATGTTATGAGTGTATTTGAATGTTTGTGATGACTTGTTTGGGTTATGAAAATTATAAAAGCTATGACTCTTGAATGAATGTTTTTTATGAGTTGTTTGGATTTAGGGATGTTTGGAATAGATCGTTTCATTACATAATTCATACATATCATTCATTACATAAATCGATCGTTTCAACCTTCTTCTTTCATCTTGTCTTCTTTTCGGCCTTGTCTGCTTCGTAATCACACGTCCGAGATATAATCCTTTCATCTACGTAATCACTCGCAGACTGGTCATGATGAAACATCCACCCCGTGTAAATTTTAGGCAAGGGCGAAATTTCTTCCAGGCCAATCTACATCAAAGTCAATGCATCATTAGTGCTAACACGAGATAGTATCAACAGATGGGATTGTATTAACGTACCGCAATAAAATGTTTCTCTTTCTCGACATGGCATATGCATACCGTCTTCAGAATCTCGCCAATTGATGCTTCGTTTGGCTTTCCCCTCATAGGCAGGTATGTCGTGCCCGTACCACCACCGACGGTAACGAACACACATGTGAATGCCGTTGCCACCAAACATCCCATATCCGGGAGGTCCAACCACGTCTCCGGTGGGGCCGGCCTGTTCGGCGAAGGAAACCATGCAAGTTTCACCTCCATTGCCTCAAGTGTCATCGTAGACACCCAAAGTGGCGCGAGTAGCTCATACTCTTGTCTCAACGTAGCGATCATGGTACGTCGAACAAAAGCCCACTGATCTTGCCCTAAACCCAGACCATGCGCAATTGCTCTGTACCCGCAGTTTCCATCACCCTCTATCTCATACCATCCTCCAAAGTGTGGTCTCATACACTTGGGCAACTGGGTTTGATAGCGCCACGGGTTCTTGATCAATGACGTGGCACCACATGGTAAGGGTAGGCCCTTCTTCGGTGGTCTTCCTTTTTGCTTTTTTGGAGGTGTTCCGTCCATCTGTTGGTCAGTGTGCTCCCATGATGACGGTTGTCTTTTGGTGGCAAAGTTCAGAGCTCCTTGAGGCCGACCCTTATGCCTGACTTTGGCTGGCTCTTGCAGAGTAGTCTGCTCTGGATGTGCTATACTTCTAAGTGTGCAGACTGCTCTTTGTTGAACCTCCACTGGCAATGTGGGGAAGACGCTTCGGGCAAATTCGTCAAGCAAAGATCTATTCACGTTGCGTCTGCAGACTTCTTCATGTTCTGCTGTCTTCACTTCTGACAATGTCAGTTGCCTCCAGAACGGATGCAATGAGCTAGGTTCAATTGGGGTCTGGCTCCTCACATTTTGCGCCATGTCATGCACGCAAGGCAAGCCATCTCTGACCCTCATCTGGCATCTGCATATAGTGCTCCACAATGGAGCTTCTCCTTTCCTGTATTCCTCAATCAAACGAGCTAGTGCAACCGCAGAGACCTTGAAGTGCAGCTTGGAGAAAAGATGTGCCTTCGTTAGCAGCGTATATCTCTTTCCAATGCTCTCATTGAATGCCCCCCTTATCTCACCAATATGACTGCACAACTGTGTATGATATTGATCGAACACAGTGCAAAGGTTGTCATCGTTGCTTGTGAAGAAGCTTTTCAGACTAGAATGGGCCCCTTCAACCCTGTATTACAATCAAGAATCTAAAATCAGTATGTTGCTGTAAAGGTCTAACTAAGTTCAAATAACTAGCTAAATTTAGAAAAATTGTTGATGCACATACATGTTAGTGGTGGTAGTACCGAGCGTGAACACTGTATCTGTCCATACGGAGATGATTCTTTCCTTGTAGGGGTCCAGCCAGTTTTTTTGTAGGTGCTGCAGACATTTTGGAGATTTCTTCCAATCACACTTCAGCTTCCATAGTTTTTCTTCGTACCCTTGTATGGTCGTTTCCTTGAAGAGTTTCATACAGTCGTTGGAAAACGTTGTGCCCCTAAACTTGTCCATGGCCTTCTTCCCAAAGTCTTCAATATTTTTCCTCACATGCCGCCTACATAGGAGGAATTTTGCTTCTGGAAACTGCTTCTCTAAGGCGTTCATCAACGCCTTCTCCCGATCAGTGACCAAACATGTGGGTGCCCGTTGCACCTTGCCAAACATCTTTGCAAGTTGCTCTATGGCCCACTTGTAACTGTCTTCGTCCTTTTTCTCCAGAAATGCCCCGGCAATATTGTAGTTTTTCCAAACAGATGTGATGCCGACAATTTCAAGGAAGGGCAAATTGTAGCTGCACACATAATCATATATATAATATGATGGCACCCTAACCTTGACATGAACAAATGAAGAGTATAATAGATATGTATGTTACTAACCAGTTAGTTGCATATGTAGAGTCCAGCAGCACAATGTACGGAAATGCTTTCAGCAACGACAACTGATCCTGGCTTGCAAAAAAGATATCTGTTATTTTGTTGGTCTCCTTGTTGAATCTGTACTCCATGAAGTATCCCTTCTCATTGCACTCATAGAAGAATTATTGCACAACTGTTCTCCCTTCCATGTGATAGCGTATTTTCAGTCGTTGTACACTATCAAAGAAATCCTAAAATGCAACTAGAGTATAGCATGCAAGTAAGGAGTCGTACCCAAGGGAGTAACACGTCAATTTCAATGCAATTGCTAATTTATCAACTTCAAAGGACAAATGGGGGGGGTTTGGTTTTGTACTAAAACTACTCAATTTCAATAGCATAAAAATCAAGATTAAACAATGGGAGAAAGAGGTTTCACCTAGCAAGTTTCCACACATCAATTAATCAAGTTGTAATTTCGGTTCATCTCATGTTCATCATAATCCTATGGATTTGTCCCAATTCTGATTTTTTGTATATTAACAATCCAACCGGTCTTGCTAATACTTACTAATTGAAAACCTAGAAGACCTCCTAAGTTGATTCAATCAATAGCATAGGGTATAAGAAATAATGGATTGCAAGCAAAGACTCAACACCGCAAGTATGACATGCAAATCAATTTCCTTTTCACAATTGAATTCAATATACCAATTTCATGCAATTGTGGTTGCTACAAGTGATTAGGGATTCCACCGTCTATCCCTATTCTAGCAATTAGAAAACTATAGAATCGAACTAGGATGTCAATCTAGCCAACAATATAGAAATCCGAATTATGCTCAAGGAAATCAATACAAAAATCCAAAGGGACGAACAAGAGATAAAACCTTACAACTGAATTAATCGAGTGCTTCCACGCTAGGCAAAACAAGGGTCTTAGTTCCGGTTCATGTTCTTCACGAAATCCAAAACCATGGAGAAAACTAGAAAAACGTTCTTGAGAAAAACAAAGAAAGAAAAGAGATGGAAAAGATAGATGATGAGAGGAGAGAGAGGGAATGGTGATGGATCGATGAATGTCTGCCAAAAACGTGCTAATCTAACCTAAACTGACAAACAAAACGTCTGAATTGATTAAGGGAAAACAAAACGTCAAGCCAAAAAGGAAATCGGGAAAGTTCAGAAACGCCAGAGACGCGACCTGACGCGATCGCTTCCGCTCGCCGTTTTGCCTCGCCAAAGATCAGAACTTCCTGGAGCAAAAACGCGACCACCGGCGATCGCCGCCGCCCGCCGCCACTCGCGGCCAGTCGCGTCCACCCGCCGCCGCCTGCTCGCGTCAGCCAGCTCCAGCCCAGCCCGCGTCGGCCCGCGGTGGGTCGCCATGGCCCGCGTCAAGCTGCTTCTCCTAGCTTCAATGTCGTCTCTTCATGTCAGCCCGGCTCCTCGAGCGTCTTCTCGCCAAGGAAACCTCGAGCCTCGTCCTCAACATGCAAGTGCTTCCAAATAATCATAATGTAGCTCCGCACCTCAAGCATCGACTTAGCTCCAAAACCGAGCCAAAATCTCCACAAAACTATGCTAATAACTACTAGTTGCGCTACCATGCCCTTCTTTCGTATCTCGTGCATGATATTGTAGACTTGCTTCATCTTGGTCAAATTTCCAGGAGACAAATGGATTGTAGTATGAATCTTTTGCGGCTTGCAATGGTTGACCGTCATCACCTTAATAATTTCCTTCTCTTCAGCGGTTGGTCGCCCAGCTAATGCACTACCATACAATGAATCTGCTATGACATGATTGTGAGTTCCATGTTGTACAATGATCCTCCATAATCCCTTCGGCCCTTCTTTCAGCCTCAACATGAAGGGACACCCACACTTCTTTGACCTTGTGATGTCTCTCACTTGGTCAGCTCCTTTAGGCACGTTTTGTCCATGCCTATCACACGGTAATCAAGTCCCCCCAAGGGCTTTTGGGGTGGAGGGTTTATTCCTCCACTTTTTGATGCAGAAGTGTTTACACATAGCCATATCCCGCGCCCACAAAAAAGCTTCTTCTCTAGACTCCCAGATTTTATCAGTTGTAAAGAAGCTTGAATAATCGGCAGAGACGTAAACATCCTCCTCCGGTGGTACACTAAACTGAGATTGTGTGTGTAGGGATGGAAAGCAAAACTGTGGGGTAGCATAAGATGGTATATCAATATATGGTTAAGGCGTGTTCCAAACCTGCACCTTTTGCGGCGTTTCCCAAACCGGAAATGTCTTCTCTGGAGTGCTCCAGTCATTGAGGGAGATATTATTTAACCCCTCGTACAAACCATAGTTCGTCTGCATACACATTAAATCATCTCATCAAATAGTGCACAAACCCTAAACCTAAATCTATATTTTTCTGTAAAATGGAACGGTTTGTGATAAACCGTGCCATTTTACAGATTAAACCCACAACCAGTATTAGCTCCATACGTTACGAATGGCGCTAATGAACACGTTACGTGTCAAAGCGTTCCACGCATTACGTGAAAACCATATTTCCACGTAACGTGTGGAACTGTTCTTCAATGTAACAGCGATTTTGCTGCCCTAAGCCCTAAACAACAACGTTTGCACAATCTTTGTTTCTATCTCCTAAACAAAATCAGATCCTTAACTTTAAACAACAAATAAGAGCCTACACACTAAACCCTAAAAATTAAATATTAAAACCCTAAATCATCAAACTCAAAACTTAAAACAAGTTCATAACAAGAAAAAATAGCACTTTATGGTTAAAGAATAGAAATTACCTCATTCTAAAGTGGGATATCTTCTCCATTGTTGCACCAATACTCATTGTTGTTGGTATTGTCCATTTCTTTTTCAAAAATTTAGAGTGTAAAACAATTTTTTGTAAGTGTTTGAAATGGGTTTAAGCTCAAAGTTTATCGTTATATTGAAGAAGAAGCTGGGACCATTAATACCGTTAGGTGGGGACAAGACAGTTAATTCAATGCGTTTCGCCACAGACAGGTCCACACGTAACGCGGCATACCTCTCTCCACGTTACGTCTGTGTTACATGGAGACGTAACGTGGAACACTGTTCCTCACATAACGTCTGGTTCGAGGGTTTGTAGGGTAGGGTTAGGGTTTAGGTTAGAAGGGGGTTTCAGTTTAGGGTTTAGGGTTTGGTGGATTTGTTAGGTTGACTTTAGGGTTTAGGGTTTAGGGTTAGGGTTTAGGTTTAGGGTTGTTCAAAATTGTCATTCAATGCTAGTTGTTGAGGGTTGTTCAAAAGTTTTTAATGATAGTGGTTGAGGTCATTAATGCTAGTGGTTGAGGTCATTATATACTACAGTTGTATACAACTGTATATTAGCTGTCAAACACATTCCTTTTCACTATATAAGAGGCATTAGGGTTGTTTGTTCACTACAACAAGTCCAACACAAGCGGGTTTTGAAGATTCATTTATGGGTAAGCTTCTTCTTCCAGTCTCTTTCGATTTAAGAGGCATTAGGGTTGTTTGTTCACTACAACAAGTCCAACACAAGCGGGGCTTGAAGATTCATTTATGGGTAAGCTTCTTCTTCCAGTTTCTTTCGATTTAGTAACCCTAATTGGCCTTTTCATATTAATGGATTTGTAGGAAATCAAGCACTACAACAAATAATGGCATCTTTATCCGAATCATCAACAAACCCAAATAGGCACCATCAGCAAATAAGTGCTCCACAATGCGAGTGTAATTTGAAAACAATTGTTCGTACTTGGGATTTGCAGTGGAACTACGGAAGGAGGTATTGGGGATGCCCAAGACTGGGGTGTTTATACATGAAGTATATTGATTCTACGTACGAGGACAGGGCACACGCGGTTATTCGACAACAATGGCGGGAAAAACAAGATCTTGTTAAAGAAAATCAAGATCTTGTTAAGCAGAATCAAGAACTTTTACAAGATGCGGATAAGATGCGTAGGTATAACCTCAATCTATATAATGATGTACATCGTATACTGCCTTGATGTCATATCTTTTGTGTAATGTTATTTACGTACTATCAACCTTTGTAGGGAGCAACAAATTTTATCAAAGCAGAGACATGATAGGAAGCGAACTTTTACCAGAGGCTATCCTAATTTCTTCAAACGCAACTAGACGATGTCATTTATTTTGTGTTAGGGTTTCTAAGTTTATGAAGAACTTGTATTATTTCCTGTATTGTGAGCTAAATGTGGTTGTAGTCATCCAGCGTAATGAACAATTCTATTTCGTCTTCTATGTTGATTCTTTTGGGGTATTTCTTTTATTAATTCTAGATAATCAAATAAATACTAAAAATACACAATAATATGATACAACATTCATACACAACATATATGTAAAATAATCAATAATTCAACATTGAACAACAAATAAATACTACAAATATATAATAATCATTATTTTAACATTGAACCACAAATAAATACACATATATACATACCACAACATTATAATACACTAAAATACCATACGTTACGTGTGATATATACCCACACGTAACGTGTGTTAGAGCACCGCCCGTAACGCATGAGACGCTGAAATGGTCTGCTTCCAGACGTTACGTGGTGAGACACTCCACGCGTAACGTCTGGGCCCTATGCGCCGAAAAGTAATCGTGTAAAAATATGGTATTGACTATTGAGTTGCACTGTTGTAACTCTATTTTTTTTTTTAATAATTTTTAACTAGGAATTTGTTATGAATAACCCTTCAAAATACTAAGAAAATACAATTTCACCCAAATTACACACAAGTCCATAAAAAATTGCACTACCTCCTCTTAATTAGACTTGTAAAAGTCCGCCCGGTTAAAAAACCGGGCTTGGACAGTAATAGGGGCCCGTCGGGCCGGGTGCATGAACGGGGCCTGGTGCATAAACGGAGTCGGTCACGGACACTCTTCTAGGTCCGAACGGGCCTAGAGGCCCGGCCCGGTACCCGATTAAAATTAAAATTAAAATATAATTATATATTATATATTATTCTAAATACATATAGTTATTAAATTTTCAGCCCTTATTATATAATATTTCAAATTTTTAGCCCTTAATATAGTATATAATATATAATTACATATACTATATAATATAAAACATAATTATATACTATAAAACATAATTATATATTATATAATACAAACCGTCCCGGCCCGGTTTCCCGGGCGGGCTTGGACAACGATTTCAGCCCGTTTGGACCGGGCTGGAATCGTACCTAAAGCCCGGTCCGAACTCGGTCCGGGCCCGGACTTGTATAAAAAATTGATTTCAAAATTTCCAAATTAACTCTAAATTTTAACACAAATAAAGATACATATAGACGAGCCGCCTTATATAAATTTGTTGAAGTTACGTAGAGAAAGTAAAAAGTAATTATGATATTTGTTTAAATTGTGTAATTTTTTGATCAATTTTGAGCAAAATTTCATTTGGGATTGAAATATAGGGTTTCTTGTTTGTGTAACGTAGACGATAGGGTTAGTGTAAACAACAATTTTTTAGCCACATGCTAAACTATCTCATTTATAATATAAATAAAAGATTGATGAGAGTTTTTATTTGTATTATCTAAGTTAAGTGTGATATAAATTTTCCTCATTCGAGTTGGACAAGGTAAAAAATATTTAAAAAAATCTCAATAATAGTAAAAAAAAAATTACTTGAAAACATCTGATAAACATTTATTTTAAGAATTTTATTTTTCATTGGACTATAATGTTGCGTGCGCAATTGCCTCTATATACTCAGCTTAAAAACAAGCTAGCAAGGCAACGACATAAAGATTACAACCGTTAGACCTCGGTGGCATGAGACAAAAGTTTGTTTTTTTTAGCAGGAGACAAACGTTTTAGGTGAAAGTAAAATAAATAACTCGGAAGAAATATACATATAAACTATTAACTTCCAAGTTCCAATTAATCACACAATATGGATGATCGATCACTCCAATTTTTAATGCACGACTTCTTCGTTGGTCTTCACGCGGATGTCATGACATGAGGAGTGAGTGACCTAAGTTTATATATGTTTAATTGGATATCCAAGTGTTTCATCATATATACTAAATTTGAAATTATATATTAATTGTGAAGGCAAAGGAAAATTTAGCTGCACGTATCCATTAATTTGCCCGTCTGATTTCATATATATACATACTACTTACTCCGGACACTTGAGCCTTAAACTTTCTTTGATCATTTCATTACTTGTTTAACATGCATATTATCTAATTATTCCATTTACATACTATATATGTATATGTTGTCCATTTTTCTTGATCAGATTTCTCTTTCTAGCTAATCAGCTGCACATATATACAAGCGGCGCCCCTCTCTATTTTCTAAGCATGTATCATATATTAGTTCAATAACTTGGCATTCTTCCAAATATGCTAAACTTTGACATCTATTCAATATATATATGTAACTTAACCTAGCTCATGCCCGAAAAACACTATATATAACTTAATTATGTTCGTAATATATAGGATATGAACTACACCAGATACAACATATATATGTATATATAGATCTATGCTAAAAAAAAATGTATATATAGATCTAGCTAGAAACAAGTAGCTAGCTCCACAAATGTAACCCATGCACTAATTAAGGAATTAAAGTATAAAAATAAAATTAGTGAGAAAAGAATATGAAGACGTTTTATCAATATTACCTCCCTTCCCCAGCTACCACCTTCTCTGACTCTCTCCCGGTATAAATATTAGATATCTATGAATTTATATTTGTCATCTACATACATATATAATTAATTAATAATCCAAAGATAACATATATATCAACGTAAAATATATATGGCAGCAGTATTCTCCCAGGCTTTTTCTGGCTTCTCTTCTCATCTCTCTTTTCATCCTCAATCTAGTCCTTGCTCATCCTCCGGTATAAATTTCAAATATTCATAATTGAAAATTATTTCAATTAATATGCACTTCAAAATAACAAGCCTCTTTCAATGGTATATATATCTACCGTGCAGGTGAACGGAAATGACTCCGGTGGAAACATTGGTACGTATATATACACATGACATGAGCCGAAGGTAACTTATTTTGATAATATATAAACAAATGACATATATATTGATGTTGTAATTACTTGTAACGTACGGCGTCGTTTGGAATGGTAAATGTGTGCGTGCGTAGATTGTGGAGCAGCGTGTGGGGAGATCAGAGAGGTGTTAATTGTCATCGAGGAAGAAGATATGCCGAAGGGCGTGCGGCACGTGCTGCGAGCGGTGCAATTGCGTGCCACCTGGCACCTCCGGCCACGCCGACGTCTGCCCTTGCTACGCCAACATGACCACCCACGGCGGTAAACACAAGTGCCCTTGATCTGCTCTGCGCCGCACGCGCGCCTCTAGTCTGCTTAATTAATAAGTTTATATATCATCTATGTTGATGATGTTATAGTAATTAAGTTTTCTATCTTTTCTCGTTTTTTTCCCCTTCAAAATACTCCGAATAATAGAGATATGAACCGCTATTCAGTGTTTTTTCTTTTTTTTTAGAAGGAGATGCGACACTCTCGCACGCTTTATTCAAATAAAAAAAAAACAAATTACATACAAGTCATACGAGATAAAGCAATCCCTCGCAAATCATCCAAAAGAAAAGGCAAAACACTACTAAGAGGTTCATCAAAAACATGTAAACCAGCGGGAAAATCAAAAGTAATGCTAGCTAAGTGGTCAGCGATCCTATTAGCCTCCCTAAAGATATGACGGAATTGAACAAGTCAATCCCTACTAATGAAGCTCTGGCAAGACAACACCAGGCTGGCGAGTGGATGCGAGACAGCAATCCTCTTCTCGATAAGACCAATGGCGAGCGCAGAATCAGTGTTAATTAGGTGCGTGATGATTTTTTAAGAATACTATTAAGGCAATAATGAGGCTATATTTTTCTGTTAAACATGGAAGGCCGAATCAATTCATCCAACCAAAAGAAACTAAAAAAAACGGTGAGTTAATTAAATGACCATTTGACAAACTTTTTCTTAAACTAATGGACCATTAGCAAAAATGAATCCCTCTCCCTAAACCCTACTCCCTACCCCCTAAACCTTACCCCTTAAACCCTAAATCCTAAATTCTAAACCCCAAAAAATAATATTTTAGAGAGAGAAAAAACAAAGAAAAGGAAGGGAAAAAAAAAATAATAAGCTAGTAGGGGTAGAAAAAATACATAAAAACTAATAGGGGTCTCTTTTATTAATTGAAAACTCTTAAAGGGTGAATAGGCCCGAAATTCTCTAAAAAAAGTAAGGAAAATAGTCAAATTCCGGCCCAATACAGCATCTTCAAAACGATATAAAAAGAAGGCCCAATATAGGGCCCATCTTACCTTTGGGCTTTAGCATCTCATTTTTCCATCTGGGGAAACGCATCGTTTTGAGCTACTCAAGATACTCCCGTTGCAAAATGTGTAATATTCAGGTATTGATACTCATCCTACATAGGCATATATCAATCATATTTTGTGCTCAGCTGACTGAGAAATTTAATGTAAATGATGCAAGAATATCTCCCTACTGAAATTGTAGGTTTTTTTCTGAATGCCTTCTCAAATTCTAGTTGATGATCAATGACAACTTCTCGATCTCCATTAATATGGATAGTTGAATTGTTATGTCATAATCAAAGTTTGTACAAATTAATTGTTTTTTGTTTACAATTGTAGTGCACTTGAGATTGAATAGAACACTTAGGAAAATAAAGCATATATGTTGGCAGGTATTTACTGGGCACGTTATTAGTGTGGACCGGTATTTAATGGCTGAAGTAAAGTGGGCTGAAATGGGCCCATTTAGTTGGCTGGCAACAACAACAAACAAAAGCCCTCTCCTCTCTTGTGTCAAGTGGTGGTCACGTGATGTAGAAGACATATATTGGCTTCTTTCTCCCCAAAAAGCAGAAGAGAACAAGAAATCAAAGTCAGCTTAGGGTTTGTGCCGCTATTGCACAGAGAGAGAAAAGAGAGGCCTGGGAGAGTGCTCGAAGGGGTCGATCGGAAAGAGGAGCAAGGGAAGACGAAGGGCGGTGGCGCTTCCAAGTCCAATGGTGACTCGGTGGTGTTCGTCGGAGCCGTGTTCGTCTTGGTGGCTCTTGCGGTGGCGCGGTCTGGTGGAGTGCAGAAACGGAGCATTTCTGCGGTGCTTCACAGGGGCGTTTTCTTTCGATCCTTATTCTTGTGTTTTCTTGTTGTTGTGTGCTTCGGATTTCTTTAGTGTGTTTTGCTCACTTGAGTGTGCTCTTGTAAACAAATGATTGAGGCTTTGAATGCTTAGTGGATTGGGTGGATCTCCCCTTTTGAGATCTCGCGGAAGTAGGGTAATCGAACCGCGTTACCAATTCTTTGTGTTCATACTGTTTTTAGGTTGTTTCTGTTTTGGCTTGAATTTGCTTGAATCAGGAAATTAGATTCACAGATTGGTATCAGAGCTTTACCTGCATTCCTTGTGTTTTTCTGATCTGGAAAGTGTGGTTTATATGGTTAGAAGAATTTCCTAGGGTTTGTTCTTGCTCGATCCTGTTAAGCTTCCGCTGCTCTTGTGCATTTGACTGATTCTTGCTTATTCACTGCTGAAAACTGTGGTTCTGGATTCTTGTGATATTGAATTCTTTACCTTGATTCTGATTTGGAGATCTTGTGAACCTCGAAATCTTGTTTTTCGTGTGTCCTTGGATCCATTTTCAGATTTGGAATGACCTGTGGTGTCTCGTGTATTCTGAGTTCTTGAATTGTGGTTCTTTGAACTTGGAAGTGTGTTGTAGTTGTACTTGAGTGGTTCTTGAAAATTATTTTGTTGAGAACTGATTTCTGTATGTTTTATTCTTGGACTCTTGTGTCCTAATATGTGGTTATCAATTTTCTAGATTCATTTATTGACTTGTGTGATTGGTAGGTGATGACAGAAAATATGATGAAACTGACACCATTCGATGGTACTACTGACTTTGCTATGTGGCAAGTCAAAATGAAGGCTATACTCATCAAGGAAAAGTGCTATAGAGCTGTAAAAGGTGACTACCTCTTGAAGACCTCAGCAGCTAGAAAAATGGAAATTGATGAGCAAGCCCACTCAGAAATTATAATAAGGCTTGCAGATGATGTGGCTCGTCAAGTGGTAAAGTTTACTACTACTAAAACTTTATGGAATGCTTTAGAAGCATTATACTTGACTAAATCCTTGCCTTCTAGAATATCTTTACTCTGCAGATTATTTACTTTTAAGATGGATGTGAATCTGACTTTGAATGATAACTTTGATAAATTTCTGAGAATGACCCAAGATTTGAAGAGGTGTAATGATAAGATTGCTGAAACTCACCAAGCTGTTCTGTTATTGAATTCCTTGCCTGCTCAGTTTGACATTCTGAAAGATGTGATTCAGTTTAGTAATGACACAATCATTGTTGCTAAAATTGCTTAGGCAATAAACCAGAAAAATGAAGTGTTGAAAGTCTTTAAGACTAAAATTGAAAACAAAGTTGATGTTAAACCTGAGAATTATGTCTTGCATGCTGAGGGGAAACCCAAAACTGGAAAAAAGGCTAAAACTGATGCTAAGGATAGAAAATGTTTCTATTGTGGCAAGGCTGGCCATTTTATTAAAGATTGCAAGAAAAAGAAATCTGATGATGACCAGAAAACTGATGTTACTAATGTGTGTGAATCTGGTGCTTCTTATTCATTTGAGCTGCTCATGCTTGATTCTAGACATGATTCTGATTGCTGGATATTAGATTTTGGTTGCTCTATGCATGCTACCCCGCATAAATACATGTTTGATGAATTGCATGAATTTGAGTGTGGTGAAGTTATGTTGGATGACAAGACATGTTTAGAAATCAAAGGGGTTGGTAATGTTCCCTTAAATATGCATGATGGCAATGTTAGAATGCTTCAAAAGGTGAGATGGGTTTCAAACTTGAGAAGGAACCTTATTTCTGAAAGCATGTTTGATGAGATGGGCTGTAAAATTACTTCACAAAGAAGTGTAAGGAATGTCACTAAAAATGGCAATTCCCTTATACGAGGTATTAAGAATGGAGGGCTATATTATGCTATGGCCACCCCTTGCTTAAGCACCTCAAAAGGTGAAGGTAAAAAGAGCTCAACTCAATCCAAAATGCCTTTTGAAAATGAACTAACTTCTTTGAATGAGAATGTAGTTTAGGTAACATCACTTGGGCAATCTAAAGAGGTTGGAAAATGCAAGAAAAGGCAAAGGGCTAGAGAAAAACAGAACACCTCAGTCCAGCTGGGACTGAAGAAGGAAATTGGTGAAATAGCAAAGTGCCAACCCCTACAGTGCTTAGAGTCAGAAAAAGGCTCTCTAAATCAGCAAATTGTGGCTGTAAATGGTGGAAAAGCTGCTGCAGAGATGGAAGGGCACCTGGATACCAAATCAGAAAGCAAAACACATCAATTAGGTGGAGAAGTGAGTATCTCTAAACCTGAAATTCAAGCTCGGGGAGCTAAAGTAAGTGTTTCTGAATTAAAAACTGATTTGCATGCTAGGTTATGTGGTCTAGGTGACTCTTCACTTGTGTGTGAAAAATCTGAGCATGATTTGAGTTATAGTTTCTATGTGAGAAACATTCAGAAATATTTATGGATAATTGGTGTATTTGCTTGTCTGATTTTTGGTAGCATTACTTTGGCTAGCATTGACTCTTATATGCATGATTTTGAGCTGTGGAGTGTTCATGTGTGGATTTATGCATTCAGGGTTATAATTGATGCTTGTGTATTGCTTGGTTTCATTGGTTTCATGTGTTGGAACCTTGAGAAGGTGAAGTGTCATCATGCTGAGTTCATATCTGAATTTTGTCGCTTAGGAGGACATGATTCTAGGTCTATGAATGTGGTGATAGCTCGGTTGTGTAATGTTCCTGAATCTACTGTTTCTGCTACTGCTTTTAGTGATGAGACTAATGAAGCGTTGAGTTGCAGGAACTCCCCTTGTGATGGGGCATTCTTCTGAGGGAGAAACACACAACTTTGGGTTGATGACGAACGGGAGACAATCTACCTAGTCCACTACTAGTGATCAAAGCTGTACAGAACTTAGATTAGAAGGGCATTTGTTATGTCATAATCAAAGTTTGTACAAATTAATTGTTTTTGTTTACAATTGTAGTGCACTTGAGATTGAGTAGAACACTTAGGAAAATGAAGCATACATGTTGGCGGGTATTTATTGGGCTCGTTATTAGTGTGGGCCAATATTTAATGGCTGAAGTAAAGTGGGCTGAAATGGGCCCATTTAGTTGGTTGGCAACAACAACAAACAAAAGCCCTCTCATCTCTTGTGTCAAGTGGTGGCCACGTGCTGTAGAAGACATATATTGGCTTCTTTCTCCCCAAAAAGCAGAAGAGAACAAGAAATCAAAGTCAGCTTAGGGTTTGTGCCGCTATTGCACAGAGAGAGAAAAGAGAGGCCTGGGAGAGTGCTCGAAGGGGTCGATCGGAAAGAGGAGCAAGGGAAGACGAAGGGCGGTGGCGCTTCCAAGTCCGGTGGTGACTCGGTGGTGTTCGTCGGAGCCGTGTTCGTCTTGGTGGCTCTTGCGGTGGCACGGTCTGGTGGAGTGCAGAAACGGAGCGTTTCTGCGGTGCTTCACAGGGGCATTTTCTTTCGATCCTTATTCTTGTGCTTTCTTGTTGTTGTGTGCTTCGGATTTCTTTAGTGTGTTTTGCTCTCTTGAGTGTGCTCTTGTAAACAAACGATTGAGGCTTTGAATGCTTAGTGGATTGGGTGGATCTCCCCTTTTGAGATCCCGCGAATGTAGGGTAACCGAACCGCGTTACCAATTCTTTGTGTTCATACTGTTTTTAGGTTGTTTCTGTTTTGACTTGAATTTGCTAGAATCAGGAAATTAGATTCACATGAATATTGGATACTTTTGAGTCCCCTCCCCCTATTAGTAATTAAGTGTATCTGTTACATAAACCATTTCAGTTTTATGGTTCTCCCATGATTTCTTGAGTTGCTTATCTAGAAAAGCAGGCCAGTGTGTTTTTCATAAATTTGATACTGTCATTTTGACATAATCATGGCGGAACAAATCTTGTTCTTATAGGCACCCTCAAAACTAGTTATGTCATGTATTTTGCTTGTAAGTTGTTATGTCAATAATCATATGTTGTAATAAATATTTAGCTTTAAGTTCTTTGTTATGCAAGCATATAGGCTAGGTAGAGACTAGGACTAAGGGAAACATGGCTCGAGCTGCCTTTAGCCAGCATTGGCCATGTGGGTGCCTGGTGACTTAGCCAAGTTTTGGCTAAGGCATTGGTGTTGGGCTCATGTGTTGGTCGGTGCTATCTTCTGCTGTTTGTTGGGCATGTTCTCTGTGGTGTGCATATTGGGCCGCTTCCTGCTGTTGGGCTTGACGCTTCATTAAGTGAAACGCTGCGTTGCACTTATCTGGAGCCCTCTTATCTGATTATGAAGACGACGACATTTTGAGGCATTTAGGGCTTGAGCATAAAGCCTTAGTTGTGCCACTGTAGCTGTCACTCTTTGGCATTCTCTCTGTGTGACGCTTTGGAATCTTCAAGAGCCTTTGCTCTCTCCTGAGCTATGAGCTTTCTGTTGCTTCCATGGCGTTTCCTTTGATTGCTTGAGACCACAAGAGAAAGAAAGAGACATAGAGACTGAGAGATTCCTAGGGTGCTCGTCGGAGGCTCTTGGTGCAAGGCTTTACAGAAAGCCTTGTGGTGTCCCACCGGGGACTCTTCTTCTCCTTCTCGTCTAGTTTTCTGTTTTGCTTTGTGCCTTTGTTTATTCTATGTTCTTGTCTTTGGTGCTTGTGTGCTTGCATGTGACTTGAACTGGCTATTTGGCCTTTGTTGCTTAGTGGATTGGGCGAGTCTCCCCTCTTGAGGCTCCGCAGACGTAGGACATTGGTCTGAATTGCGTAAACAACCCTGATGTTCACTTTGTTTTCTGTTTTTGAATTTTCATCCTTAAAACACTTTAATCCTTAATTTGGGTTATTACTATTCACACTACATTTTTCGACGTTTCGCACTACAAACAGCTACGCCAACATCTGACGTACACCAGATACAAGCGTAGTAGACCAAAAACGTATAAATACGTGTGAATTAAAAAAAAAAGGAGCTACGCCAGATTCTGGCGTACGTCAGAATCTGGCGTAGCTCCTTTATGGGGACTTGGGGGAATTTTTGAAATTGGCCTTCTGTGTCAGAATCTGGCATATGCAAGATTCTGGCGCAGAAAAAAAAAATTGCCCCATAATCATGTAGAGAATTTCAATACGAGTCCGTGCATATAAAATTCGTCCAAAACGGACATCGTTTGCCCCTCCAAAAGCCCAAAATACGAAGGCTGCCCCCATGGTCCTATTTGGGCCCAATTTCTCGTATTTCAGTTTTTCACTCGTTTATTGGAAGGATTATAGAAGAAACGGGTGAAAAACTAAAATACGAGAAATTGGGACCAAATAGGCCTAGTAGGAAGGATTGTAGAAAAAACGGGTGAAAAACTGAAAAAACGAAAAATTGGGCCCAAATAGGCCCAATAGGAAAGATTATAGAAGAAACGGGTGAAAAACTAAAATACAAGAAATTGGGCCCAAATAGGCCCAGTACGAAGGATTGTAGAAGAAACGGATGAAAAATTGAAAAAACGAAAAATTAGGCCCAATATGAAGGATTATTGAAGAAACGGGTGAAATACGAAAAATTGGGCTCAAATATACCCAGTTTTTCATTAAATTTCATATAGTTACACTTATGTACTATAGTATTTCATTAAATCTAGTACACTTAGACTTATATACTATAGTATTTTATTAAATCTCATATAGTTACACTTATATACTATAGTATTTTATTAAATCTAGTATACTTAGACTTATATACTATAGTATTTCATTAAATTTCCTATAGTTACACTTATATACTATAGTATTTCATTAAATCTAGTATACTTAGACTTATACTATAGTATTTCATTAAATTTCATATAGTTACACTTATGTACTATAGTATTTCATTAAATCTAGTATACTTAGACTTATATACTATAGTATTTCATTAAATTTCATATAGTTACACTTATGTACTATAGTATTTTATTAAATTTCATATAGTTACACTTATGTACTATAGTATTTCATTATATTTCATATAGTTACACTTATATACTATAGTATTTCATTATATTTCATATAGTTACACTTATGTACTATAGTATTTCATTAAATCTAGTATACTTAGACTTATATACTATAGTATTTTATTAAATTTCATATAGTTACACTTATATACTATAGTATTTCATTATATTTCATATAGTTACACTTATATACTATAGTATTTTATTAAATCTAGTATACTTAGACTTATATACTATAGTATTTCATTATATTTCCTAGAGTTACACTTATATACTATAGTATTTCATAAAATCTAGTATACTTATACTTATATACTATAGTAGTTTATTAAATTTTATATAGTTACACTTATGTACTATAGTATTTCATTATATTTCATATAGTTACACTTATATATTATAGTATTTCATTAAATCTAGTATACTTAGACTTATATACTATAGTATTTCATTAAATTTCATATAGTTACACTTATGTACTATAGTATTTCATTAAGTCTAGTATACTTAGACTTATATACTATAGTATTTCATTATATTTCATATAGTTATACTTATATACTATAGTACATAAGTGTAACTATATGAAATTTAATAAAATACTATAGTACATAAGTATAACTATATGAAATTTAATAAAATACTATAGTATATAAGTCTAAGTATACTAGATTTAATGAAATACTATAATACATAAGTATAACTATATGAAATATAATGAAATACTATAGTATATAAGTGTAACTATATGAAATATAATGAAATACTATAGTACATAAGTGTAACTATATGAAATTTAATAAAATACTATAGTATATAAGTCTAAGTATACTAGATTTAATGAAATACTATACTATATAAGTGTAACTATAGGAAATATAATGAAATACTATAGTATATAAGTCTAAGTATACTAGATTTAATGAAATAATATAGTATATAAGTGTAACTATATGAAATTTAATGAAATACTATAGTACATAAGTGTAACTATATGAAATTTAATAAAATATTATAGTATATAAGTCTAAGTATACTAGATTTTATGAAATATTATAGTATATAAGTGTAACTATAGGAAATATAATGAAATACTATAGTATATAAGTCTAAGTATACTAGATTTAATAAAATACTATAGTATATAAGTGTAACTATATGAAATATAATGAAATACTATAGTATATAAGTGTAACTATATGAAATTTAATAAAATACTATAGTATATAAGTCTAAGTATACTAGATTTAATGAAATATTATAGTACATAAATGTAACTATATGAAATATAATGAAATACTATAGTATATAAGTGTAACTATATGAAATATAATGAAATACTATAGCATATAAGTGTAACTATATGAAATATAATGAAAAACTGGGCATATTTGAGTCCAATTTCTCGTATTTCACCCGTTTTCTTCAATAATCCTTCCTATTGGGCCTATTTGGGCCCAATTTTTTGTTTTTTCAGTTTTTCATCCGTTTCTTCTACAATCCTTCCTACTGGGCCTATTTGGACCCAATTTCTCGTATTTTAGTTTTTCACCCGTTTCTTTTATAATCCTTCCTATTGGGCCCAATTTTTCGTTTTTTTTAATTTTTCACTCGTTTCTTCTACAATCCTTCCTATTGGGCCTATTTGGGCCCAATTTCTCGTATTTCAGTTTTTCACCTGTTTCTTCTATAATCCTTCCAATATGAAAGATTATATAAGAAACAAGTGAAAAACTGAAATACGAGAAATTGAGCCAAAATAGGCCCATGGGGGCAGCCATCGTATTTTGGGCTTTTGGAGGGGCAAACGATGTCCGTTTTGGACAAATTTTATATGTACGGACTCGTATTGAAATTCTCTACATGATTATGGGGCAAACATTTTTTTTTGTCGCGCCAGAATCTTGCGTACGCCAGATTCCAGCGCAGAAGGCCAATTTCAAAAATTCCCCCAAGTGCCTTTATTTTTATTTTTTTTAAATTCACACGTATTTATACGTTTTTGGTCTACTACGCTTATATCTGGTGTACACCAGATGTTAACGTAGCTGTTTATAGTGCGAAACGTCGAAAAACGTAGTGTGAATAGTGGCCTCGTTAATTTGTCATGTATGTGCAATATAGAATATAAATACCTTAAATGTTGTAATTGGGAGATCCAAAAAATAATAATCAATCACTTACTTTCCCTATCTCTCTCTTTACTCTTTCTCCCTTCCCTAACCTTCTCTTTCCTACGTTCTTCTCTGCTCTTCCTCCTTTTCCCTTAATCCTACTTCTTTCCCTTCTTTTCTATCAATTTTCCTTTCTATTGTCTAGATCCTAGTTGGATCATGACAAAATGGTATCAGAGCGGTCCGATTTTTGCGCGAAAATTCGATAGATTCTGTGAAATTTGGAGCTAACTTCATCAGCTTGAAATTCATCAATGGCGACATTCAACGATCAACTCAAGGAGATAGAGCGTTTCCTTTTGGAATGGAAGGAAGAAATGAACTGCCAATTCAAAGAGCTTCGCGAATGTCTTCGACCGATTCCGAATCGAGGCGTTCAGGGATCACCAGAAATAAGTCGTAATTCAAGAGACACTTCAAATTGTGATTCGGGGCATTCCACCATGGAATTGGAGGTCGGTGAAGAAGTTGCACGGCCTGATGCCATGGAGGACAAGTCACCGACCAATCTTGGAGCCAATTCGGAATGCCAAGAACGCGGTGTTCAGGGATGTGCAGGTTTTGATTCAAAGCTGTTGGATTTACAAATGAACAACATCGTTATGGAAGATTCCAAAGATCAAGAAATAGAAGGTGAATATGCCAAGTTGGACGAAGCAATAGAAGAAAACCAGAGTAACCCTTTGAAGATAATTTCATATTCTTCTTTAGATATTGTGGCCTTCGAGGATAAATATGAGGAAATGGGTAAATTGGTTGTTAATCATGTGAAACCGATTGATATTGGCTTGAGTGATGTTCAAATGAGTTCATTTGAAAATTTGGGCATTTTTAGTGCACACAAGCTGTTTGACGAATTGCCAAAGAGAAAAACTGAGGTAAATAGCATGAATTTAAGCTATACTGTGGTCTATTTGGGGATCAAGATCATGGTAGATGGTTCTTGTTTGACTGTGGTTGACAACATGGGTTTAGTATTCGATCCCGGAGGTGTTGTCGATCATGGGAGATCTCATTTTGATTCCTCTTATGCAGTGGGATTGGTCCATATATGGAGTGAATTAGTTTGGGTTTTTGATCCGGGAGGAGGCCTTACCTCAATTGATTCATGTGCTGCTGAGTTGAGAATGTGCTGGGAATTTTGTGATAGCCTACAAGTCTTGTGACAACCATCTGTTGGTTACAAATTGGACAACTTCTCCTTCCCTGTTGTTGGCATTTGCCTTTGCTGCTGGAATTTGTCATCAACAGAGGGATTTTGCTTGCTTGTGGCTGGAAAGGATTATGTTGCTTGCCTAATAGTACCCACTGTCCATGAGCTTTTCTCATTAGTTTTCTTTGCTGATTTTTTCTGAAAGCTGGAAGTGAATGAATTTAGAAAGGGTTACAGCTCTGATCGTTTCTCCCTGCTGCATATTTTGTTGTATATCGTTTATCCCAGCTCTGAATTTTTCCAGGCAAGTAAATGGGTTGTTAAATGGGTTTGACACCTCAATGGACATTTGCAATGTGGTGGCTGAACATTAGTTGCACGATCCAGGCAATACCTCAGTACTTGCTGAATTTTGGGTTGAATGTGGACAACTTGCTGATTTTTATTGCTGATTTTTGGCCTATTAGGCATGATCTCAGTTGCTGAGTGTGAAGGGTGTGATTCCTCTTCCTGATTTGGGGTTATGGCATTTGATGTTGGGCATTTGCTATTCTAGGCAGGTTTGCATTATTATGCAAGTTGATGCAAGAGGTTGCTGAATTTTTTGGTTGGTATAAGCTTCAGTTAAGGTCAATACAGGGACTTCATTTGGTTTTTCATTGTTAATTTGTCCAAACTGGTTTCATTGTCCCATTTAGTTGTCAATTTAGCTATACTTTACCTCATTTTCTTTGTAATAAGCTTTGAGGACAAAGCTTTATAAGAGGGGAGTAATGTCATGTATGTGCAATATAGGGTATAAATACCTTAAATGATGTAATTGGGAGATCCAGAAAATAATAATCAATCACTTACTTTCCCTATCTCTCTCTTTACTCTTTCTCCCTTCCCTAACCTTCTCTTTCCTACGTTCTTCTCTGTTCTTCCTCCTTTTCCCTTAATCCTACTTCTTTCCCTTCTTTTCTATCAATTTTCCTTTCTATTGTCTAGATCCTAGTTGGATCATGACATCCTTCTTATGAGCAATCGAAGCGGATAAAAATTGTGAACAAGATAAGTCTTAGTCAAACTCTATTGGTTTTCCTTAATTAGCTTGTTCACTGAGTGAAATTGTGTGATACTCTTGTGTGTTCTTCATCTCAATCACACCACACATATTGTGACAAGTTGAAGGATCTATTGTTAAATTGAATGCTCTGTCTTTGGGGCGTTTGCATTAGAATGCTTTGCTTAATTAATAAGGCTGTCAACTTCACAAACTGTATGCATTAATGTATCACTCTGGCTAACCGTAAATATCCCCTTGGCTTGGTACATTTTGAGTCTTTTATCATTTTTTTGTAAGTTCAAAGACACAAAATAGGCTAAACTATGTTCACTAAAGTAAAGTAACATCGGTTGAACCGGAAAAATTGATCAAACTGCTGTAAGTTGCACGCGCCATAGCGCCGCGCGTTAATTCGGAGCGCCAAACTCTAAAACAAACTCGATTTGCCACGTGGCATGGAAATGATGGCGGTAGATATGGGAAGACGAGGTTTCAGTTGGGAGAATAATCACAAAGAATCCCCTACTCTCCCCCACACAGCTCAAAGCAACGCACAACAATCCAACGGCCAATATGCAACGCATCTCATCTTTATCGTGATCTCTGCCGTTGGATCAAGCTTGCGACGTGGACTCGGCCTTTCATTTTCCTGATCCGTCGTGGCTGACACCTGGGAAGGAGGCAACGCCTCTGATTCAAAACAAACCTCCCTTGTGGGGCCCACCTCACCATAACATCTCTGAAAATCAATGGAAATTATGAAATTACGCGGAGTGTGGCTGGAGAGAGACGTTTTATTGCTGAGCATTTATGATTAACAGCAAAAAAGGTGAGACAAAAGCTTTGGCTTTTCAGTCTCTCTCGCACTCAGGTGAACGTGGATCCTTGATAGAAGCCATTGATGATTTGGTTTCTACTCTAATCTGGTGAATTGGTTTCCTTTTTCATGGAGATCTGACGCCGATCGTCGAATGAAGACGAAAAGCAAACCGGAGCTTTGGCGGATTCGGTGAATTTCCGAGTACTGTTCCTCGCCTTTTCGAAATATTGTGTGTTCCTTTTATTTTATTCTTCACGGGCTGCAATTTTCTCCCTGTCACGAGATTTCCCTGCTTTTCTAGCCTATTACACAGAAGTAGAGTTTCCTTATGCGTGTTTGCTCTAGCTTTTTTTGTTTGCTTTATTTCGTGAAGAACCCGATTCTCCTTACAGGAGAGACGGTTTCACTTTTTCTTTCACTTTTCCAATCCTGTTTGTTCACTTTTTGTCTCTCTCTCTCTCTCGCCAACCTTCCTTCGTCAGATAAGAAATTTGTTGAGATCGGGAGGAAGAAGGAAGTAACTCGTTCACCGTGAGCTCTGATCAATCGATTGATTTTTGGTTGTTTCTCTTTCTTCCGTTTATGGACAGATTATCTGTTAGCAATTAATTATTCTTGATACTAAGAAGTATCGGAGTTACTTGGTAGATCTTTTCATTGATTATTGATTGAGAAGGAAAAGCAATTCAAAAAACAAAAAGCAGAAAATCCTCTCCCATCTTTTCCGCTTCTCTCTTTCCGGCATCTTTTTCGGTGATAAAACCTCTTTGCATATCTCTCTCGTCCCCGTCATCGATCTCTTTCGACATTCTCACATACTTCTTTCTCATAATCGTTCCTTTCGCCTCTTTGCTCGCTTTCAGTTCTTTTAACTCATATATTATCATCATTACTCACGCACGTCGAACTTTCTTTTCTCCTTTATTTCGCGGATTCTTCTCCAAATTATGCTCTCATATGATTCAATTCGCTCTGGTTTTTTGAAGATCTGAAGGAGAAAGAGAGGGGAGTGTTAAATTGGTTCCAAATGTTGTCTTGGAAATGGACAAATCTCGCGACGCGAGGCGTGTATTGAGGCGATTTTCTGGGCACAACCGCATCAACAACAAAAAGAAGCTTGTTATTTCTGGTAATCAAAAGCCCCACGAATAATCAGAATTACTGAAAATACCCCCTTGTCTTCCAAGGATACAGACAAAATCCCTTAGTTCAATTTTTCTGTGGTATTATCAATTAACCGAATTTGTTTTCCACGGAAAAAATCAATTATCTGATTTTTGTGGATACAATCTCTGTACTCTTCTGTATTTCTGGGTTTGGCAGTGTTGTTTCATCTTCTGATAATGTTTTATTCTTCTACTTATTTTTTTCTTTTGTTCTCCGACTTCGATGGCGATTGAATTGAAGAATTTAGTGGGAGAGGAGCAGTTTTCGCGGTAAAATCGAGGGGAGAAAAACGAAGGAGGTTGAGCTTGGTCGGAACAAGTGGTGGTGGTGGATGTGAAGACGGCCAAGGTACTGAAATGGGTTCTGGTAACTCTGATGGTCAAGATGATGAACTTCCTTCCTCTGCTGTCTCTGCGAAGAAACTGAAGCCTCACAAGAAGGTAAAGTTGTATTATTTTTTATTGTAGTCAAATTTCCCAAAAAAAAAAATCCTGAATTTTCCTGCATATGGTTTATTTGATTAAGCTTGTCTGATTCATCAGATTTATGAAGATTGTAATGGAGTTGATCGTGCTTCCATTCCCCGCAAGCTACGTTCAGGTTTGTGTACACTGAATTAGAAATAGAATTTGTGTGATCTTTGTTCCCTCATGATGATTGTGATTTTATTTTGTGTCGACTGCATAAGCCGAATTCACTGCATAAGCTTGATTGGGAAGCTTTCTTACATTCCTTCGTTAATAGTTTATTCTCTGTTTGTGGTAGATATTGTTTTCTTTTAGTATATTTTAATTCTCAATCTCACACTAGACCTGCACATCTGTCTTGGAATTTTCTCGTGAACCTGAGTACGATAATGTATAAAGTGTGAATGTTGGGTTACTTTTATCCTTTTAGGAAAGGCGGTTGTAGTTTTTCTTTTGTTTTATTTGTGTGGATGTGAAGCCCTTATAGAAGGGTTTTGATTTAAGCTTTTTCTTGAAATTGCATTAATGGTGCTAATTCCTGGTGATTTAATCTTTTGCTCAGCAGTTATAAAAAAACGGACCTGTCACACTATCTCAGAGTCTCTGCCTTATCCAAAGAACCACGTGAATGGTTTTCAAATTACCAAAAAGGATTGTCTAAAGAAGCCCAAGTCCGGCGTGGTTAGTTTCCTTCCGTTCATTAAAACGCTTTTGTATTCATTAGTTCTTTTTAAACTGAAGATCTAAACCTTTATGGAAACAGTTCAATCCTGAGCAAATGTCGAAGGATGAGGAAGAAGTTGCTGAGGCACTTTACGCCTTAGCTGGAATGGTCCCTCGCAAGGTGACATCCTTGGAAAACAAGTCAGATGGTGAATCTCCATCCGAGGAACAGATGCACTCCAAGAAGCTGGACGATTCTCTGCTTTCTTCTCAAGGTTTGTTTATTGTAGACTGAAAATGGCTTCTTATATGTTATGCAACACACTTGTAATTCGATTGTATTGCTGTATTGTTAGGTCCACAAGCCTCAGATGAGGCTGCAGAAGAGACTTGTAATCAAACTTCAGAAGAGTTGTCAAAACAAATAATGGAAGTGGATGAATTGGGAAAGTCTACTCCTTTTAGCCAACCTAAATTATCTCAAACTATACTAAACCTGAACGCAAGCCTACAAGTGAATCATCAAAGCCTAACCAAAACTAGTTTAGGGACCAAGTATGTAGAATCTTTCTGTTTTTCTGTTTCTTTGTTTGTATTTACTTGTGTTACATACATGATTTGTTATATCATAATATGTAGGAAGAACGATATTGGGGAAAGAGAAATTCTTCTGTCTCAGAGAGATTCTGGAAATGTAAGTTTCATAACCAGATGTTTGTATTATCAAAATTTAGTTATGTTAGTAATGATCTAGATATTGACTGCACAATACTGTTGTTCCCCAGACTGGAAATCTTGCAAATCAAGATAAGCACAAGCATGCTTCAACAGAAGGCAAGAAGAACGGTACACAAATCTTTCTTGTGGCTTTCTCCCTAAATTATTATACAGATCTTCTATTTGACCTGCAGTCCTGTATGAAGGTCCAAATTACTATCTGACAATCTTGCAACCCTTTCCTACTTCGAAGGTTCAACATTGTTGCCAAGCCTTTATATCCAAGCGTCACATGATTCTGGGGCTCATAATGGATCTCCTTCACAGTAATATCCTTTCTTAATATATACTCGGCAGCAACCTTGTTTTACAATTTCTTTTCACTTGACAAAGGGAAAACTAACATGTTTGATTGCTGCTGTATCATTTAGGTATTCTGCTACTAAGATACCCTATTGGTTGCATACTGTTGCATCTCCATCTGAACCAGGCCTTCACCAGTCTCAAGTTTCACACAAAAATGTGGGTAATCATAGTCTCGTTAATGGGCCTGGCTAAGTTTCTGCTGCTCTTTTTTTTTTTATATATGAATCATAATTTCTGTTGTTCTCTTCTTGCTCAATTTATATACTTGTTCAACTATTCAATCATACAGGAATCTAAAGTTGAAAAGTGCAGAAGAAGGATCAAGAATAGTTGTCCTACTCATGTTTATATCAGCCATTTTATTCAGTTATCACAAAAACCACAGGGAAAGGAGATCTCACTTCTTGAGACTGCTCAATTTAAAACATTTGAAGGTGCAACATTAGGAGTTCTGAAGACATCCAGCCATCCAAATCCTGTCATCAATGAATCAACTAAAATGGTTCCTGATAGTCATACATGTGGTTCCATCCCCGGGAAGAATATTCCGGATGCTTCAAATGATACAATTATGACACTGGGAAGGTGTTCTCATGGCCAAGAACAGGCATCTTTAGAACATGGAAATTCAACCTTGACGAAGAAGCGGGTAAGTTTTTGTTGTTATCACCTATTATTCCTATTTTTGTATATATAATTATATTATTCTATGCTGATCAATTGTCTACAATTCCTATACATTACAGTGTTTTGATTTCCTGTCCTTGTCAACTGGAGATAGTGGAACAGAACATAAAGTTGATGCTAATAGAAACAGAATTCCTTTGGCTGGATTGCCAGTACGTCAATTGCAACCATTGACTCGATATGATTCAGCTGCCTCTTTTCCTTTGCCCCCAAATCTTATTCAATTGAATAATTATCAGAATTTGCGTTCAACATCTGCAAAACTACCAATACCCCAGGTATCACAGCAGAACTTCAGCTATCACTGTTAGAATTCCTCCAATTTGGTTCTCATTCCATCACTTAATAAAGGCTTCTCATTGTTCCAAGGTCCATCCGCAGCTGCCTCCTTATTTTAGCAGGTCAAATCAACTAGATAGCGGTGCAACTTCCATCACAAACCAACCACAGCTACAGCAGCAACTACCCCAGCAACATCCACTGTGGATGACTCAGCCATCAACTCAATATATGACTGGAACCATGGCTCCATCCCAAATTGCATATTGGCATAATTCAAGGCAGGAACCACAGATAGTACAGTATACACATGCTCAAATCCCACCTTCCCAGTCTTCTTTATCACCTGGAGGCCATTTCCCAAAGTATCTCCAGATGCCACAGCTGAACCATGAAATGCGGGCTCCTTTTCCTCCTATTCAAGCGAACAGCCAGCACAGTCCAGTGCCCATTTGGTGTGATAAAAGCGGGAGTTGAATAGCCCTGAAGATGCCAACCTGTGCTTACATGGGTAGAATAGGCGATTCTATCCTTGTATAACTCCTTCAGGAATTGTTGAGGTAGATGCTTTGCTTTGTCAAGTTTAGTGGAAAAAAAATAGATTGACAGTGTATAGCTGTTTCAAGTTGAGTAGTTATTTGGAAAGTCTGAAAAGAAGATGTCAGATAGGTTTCAGTAAGTGATATGTAAAGCCAGCCAGCAGAAGTGGAGAAAGCTAGTAAGCTTATTTGAGAGAGAATGCGTTCTTATTATGACATTTGTTCTATAAAAGTACTAACTCATTATTCATTATTCATTATTCATTATTCATTATTCATAAATGGTAACATGGTAATGGAAACCATCACCAGATGAAGAAACCATGCCACAAATGAAGTATGGATGGTTCTTACTACCTAAAGCCTCAACTGCTGTGGATCTGCAAGGCTCTACAGCTGCTAGCAAACACTATCATCTTACTAATCACATTACTATATGCCTTGTCAGTAGTTGTATTAGTATTAACAGTATGTTTTACCGAACAGACTCCTGTAGTACTAAACTTGACCATCCTGTGACAACCGAACAGACTCCTGTAGTACTAAACTTGACCATCCTGTGACAACAACTTAGTAATAAGATGAGCCTCCCAACAAGACCTTTGACAGTAATCAACAAAATAAAGAGAACCTAAATTCCCGATTTGGTCGTAAATCACATTGTGACATTGATGATGATAACCTCGTAAGAAATGGGCCAACCCGAACTACCCCTAAGCAGAACCGTCGTTACTTAAAAAGGAAAAAATGCATGAAAACCTCTCTTATTTTCCATTTGCTTTGAAAAAAAACACTCCTTATTAATAATCTTTTTGTAGATAATCACACTAAGATCAGGTCCTAGATCTATCAGAACCCTAATTAATTAGATGTTTTGTGCTGATTTTGTGAATTGGATGTTTGTTTATGTTGGTTGCGGCTAAAAATATCTGAAATTTGCACTATGGTTCATAACTTCATGACCTTTGGTGTGTTGATCCATGGTTGGGCTCTTGGTGGTTGTGGTTTGCCTTTGGAATGCTGCTGTTGGAAGGTGAGGTTCAAATTCCGCATTCTTTTGTCTCGTGGTGCTAATTTATAAGGTGAAAATAGACGAAAAACTTTTAAAAAAGATAAGGGCATATTGATCATTTACTAATTTCAACGGAGTAAGGCTTTGGGTGGTTGTTTGCTAAAAAATTATGAATGAGGGGTCATTTTGTGCAAACATTTGGAAATAAGGTCGGTTTATGCATTTCCCCCTCATTTCAACTGTGCGGAATGGAATGGCTATTCTTGGTATATGCAGGAAAGCCTGTGAGCACAAGAATAATGCTCGAAAGAGGACATAGTGGGCCTCGTGGATATCTGCAGATGCTATATTCAGTAAAATCTGCAAATAAAGGCACTGGTGGGTCGGAGGTTCAGAAAGTCACGGGCATCACAATTTGTACATCCAGATTCTCTTCCCACTAAAATGATACCTTATGATAAGGTAAGAATTAGACAGGAAATCACATAACAGACGGTTTCTCAGTCTATAGCGTCATTGCGGATGAGAACTACAAGTTCTAAATTATTTCTAATGTCTTCCAATCTACTACGCTGCGTCAGCTTCGCAGTGTAGTCCGTCACAGCATTAGTTTCTCAGAAGACGTGACAAATCTGTACTGAAGAAAACAGTTGTAATACACAAAGGATATCAGAAATTAAAATTTCGATATCCCAAGGACAATGCCAGATTTTGTTTAGAACGTTAACAATTGTAAGGTTATCGTTAAAGCCTAGGTCATAAGCTTTAAGCAAGGCATTCCTGAACGCAATGGTTTCCGTTTTTAATGGGGTTGATATACCGTAATTTTCACCAAAGATGTGTAGCGACTCTCCTTTGCTATTTCGGATGATATATCCATAACTAGATTCTCCATTATTCTTGGTGGATCCATTCGTATTAATTTTAATCATGGAATGTGGTGGTTTTTTCCATTTTTTCTTTGGACATCTTCTTTTTGTATTGATATTGGTTTTCTTAATTTGATCTCTACTTAGGCAGTCTGGGTTCCATTTTTTAGTTTGTTTCCAATTATGCATTTGGTTTTGGATGTAGGTAGGTACATCTTTAATCTGGTCTGTGTCACTGTTAGTTCTTCCAAAGCTTTGTTGATTTCGGTAGAACCATATTCCCCACCAGGAGTTAAGTAGTTCTACGAATTGTGAGCTATAAGTTTTTTGTCGGATTTCTTCAATTAGTTCATATGGTTTTTTATTTCCAATGTTAAGTGATTTGATAATCCCAAGAGTATGGAAATTAATTTTTTCCATGGTTTTTATAGTATGATTGCATATGAATAAAATATGATTAGTATCTTCAATTTGTGTCCTACAACGAATACATCCTGGAGGAATCGAAACTCCTTTTTCAGTTAGTCGTGCTTTTGATGGTAGTCCATTTTCATAATTTTCCAAAGAAAGTTTTTAACCTTTGGATAAGTATCCAGTTTTCATATCTAAGAGGAGTTATGAGCGGTATATCGTTTATTTTCATTTATCATGTTCATGGCTGATGTTGTAGAAAACCATCCGTTTTTACTGGCTTCCCATTACATCTTATCCTCAATATTATTAAAGGGGATTGGAATGGATGTGATTTGTTTAGCTATGTCACCAGCGACACTTTGTGTAATTTTTCTCTTGTTCCAGGTTTTGTTTGGCAGAATGAAATCTGCAACCAAGGCATCCATGTTCTGATTCTGTAGTGTGGTGGAAATGTTGTTTAAGGGATCTTTTGATAACCAATTATCAATCCAAAATTTAATAGTTTTCCCATTTCCAACTTGCTAGACGAGTCCTTTTTTGAACTTATCCAATAATTCAATCATTTTAGCCCACTGTCAAGAGCATATACCTCTTTTCTCATAATGTAAAAGGTGGTGTGTTTTTAGATATTTTTCATTAATCATTTTAACCCAACAATTATCAGGTTCTGCCATTATTTTCCAAAGAAGTTTAAATTGTAAAGCTTTGTTTATGTCTTTTGATTTTCGAAGTCCTAGTCCTCCTTCTTTTGTTGGTTTACAGATTTTTTCCCATCCGATAAGGGGTTTATATGCTGGATCTTTGGTCCAGAAGAAAGTTCTATTTAATTTGTCTAGTTCATTATAAGTATTTGTAGGAAACATAAAATTTTGCATCAGGTAGTTAGGTCTAGATGCAAGGTTGTTTTGTTAATCAATGTTGTTCTTCCTGCTTGGGATAGAGAGTTTACTTTCCACTTTGATAATTGTTGTTGTGTGTTTGTTAAAAGGACAGCAAAGGTATTTGAGTTAACTCTACCATTAATAATAGGGCATCCCAAATATTTTTCAAGTGATATCATGTTTATGATTGTCAGGATTCCTTGGATCAACTGTTTTTTGGTGCTTGTCACTTTCTTTGTAACCTGGAATGCTGATTTGTGGAAATTTATTTTTTGTCCAGAAATTTTACATTAATCATCCACAATATCCTTAATATTCTTACAGTTTTCTGGGTTAGCTTTTGAGAAAATCATGATGTCATCCGCGAAAGACAGAAAGGGAATCCTAGTTCCTTGACTGCATACTTGAAATCCGATTGGATTTCGCGGTCTAGTTGTTGCCTCTTGGAGTTTTCTGGCTAGAATTTCCGATCCTAGAATGAATAGAAACGGTGATATGGGATCCTACTGGCGTAATCCTCTCGTTGGTCTAAAAATCTCTGTCGGTCCATTATTAACAAGAACCGAGAAAGATACTGTTGTAATACACTCTTTGATCCAGTTAATGAATTTTTGGTAGAACTCAAATGTTGCCATAGTTTTTAGAATGAAATCTCATTCTATTCTATCATAGGCTTTTTCCATATCTAATTTGATGGCTATAAAGCCTTCCTTTCCATTTTTTGCTTTGAAAGAGTGAAATATTTCATGGGCAATTAAAATATTGTTTTGTATAGCTTTATTTGCAATAAAGGCTCCTTGTAATGGGTGAATGGATTTTTCCATTGTTCGTTTTAATCTTGTTGTCAAGATTTTTTATATGACTTTGTAAATTGTAGAACACGGACTTATAGGCCTATAATGGTTCGTTGAGTTCGGGTTATCACATTTTGGAATCAGAGATATGAATGTATGGTTAATTTGTTTGAGTAGTTTTTCCGAAAGGAAAAAGTTTTTCACAACTTGAGTAACCGAGGGTCCTACAATATCTCAATATTTTTGGTAAAATTATGCTGTCATTCCATCTGGTCCAGGTGATTTATTTAAACCAATGTCAAAAACAACCTTTTTGATTTCTTCATTTGAGACATGTCTAGTAAGGTTTTCATTATCTTGAGATGTGATTTCTTCTTGAATTAACTCCAGATTTTCCCGCAGTAGATTCTCGTTCATTTCTTTACTCTTAAATCTATTAATAAAATAAATTCTGATTTCATTTATGATATTTTATTATCCAATTATACTAGTTTCTTCTTGTGTTTTAATTTCTTTTATAATTTTCCTATTTCTTCGGCCGCTAGCTATTTTATGGAAATAGCTAGTATTTGTATCCATGAATTTAATATGTTTAACCTTTGTTCTTTGGTTCCAGTAAATCTTTTGGAAACTAAAGAGCTTTTCTTTTCTTTTTCCAATAAGCCTTAGTTGTTTCTGTATTAGGCTATTGTTAGCGCCCGTGCATATTTCAATTTGAATGTCAGAAAGTTGTTTTTCTAGATTGTGAAGTTGGGTAAACACATTATCAAAGGTGTTTTTATTTCAATTTTTTGCATGTTTTTTTAATAGCTTGGTTTTGGAGATGAGGTTAAACATCTTTGATCCATGATAGTTTGTTCTCCAGACTTATTTAACAACATTCCTGAAATCATTTCGCATCATCCATATTTTTTCGAATTTAAAGGATTGATTTTTGAAATTTGTTTTTGAAGCAAGATCAATGGAAATAGGACAGTGATCGAAGCTGAAAAAAACATAACTTTTGATACATATGTGAGGATATCATTGTAAGATTTGATTGTTAATCCTTATAAAATTTAAATGCATGCAAATCATATTTCCCGTTAACTAAATAAATAATTTCCTTAGATTCCTTTCCCCATCACTCTGCACCAAATCAATTTTTTTTAGTAAAGAATAGATACATATATTAGTATATTACTAGCTCCAATGACCCTACCTAATGTTACCAAGCTTAACAATATAAAAAAAGCATAGGAGAGCCAGTGAGCAAACCAAAAACTGAAATAATAGGCAGAGCACAAAAATATACAATCACTTCTTATATATATCCCCCACAACTACAATTGAAAAGAAAAACCCACTTGCCTATCGTTCAAACTGATGCTGCCTTCCATCTTATCACATTCATCATTCCCTTTTTTAAACTGCATCTGAAACCTAGCTAATGACAGAATACTCACATGTTGAAAGAGGAAAAGGATGTGATAGTCTCCTTATTTTGCTGTGGACCTGGTCTTCCTCAACCTGCCACGGGTGACACGAATGGCTTCATCAATTGCTGTCTCCTGAGGTTGAGGTGGTAGAGGGTTTGCTTTCTCCTCCTCCTGGGAGGGAGGGGCAAGTTCAATCTGCATTGAGTCGACCTCATTTGTAGCTGATTGGCTGGAGCTCTCGGGAGCAGGCTGTGATGCTGTCTTCTTTAGGACCAACTGGTTGGAGCTCTCTGGCTCAGATTGTTGTGCTGTCTTTTTCAGCTTTGAAGTGGAGGCCGCGGGAGCAGACACTAATCTTCTAGGCGGATTTTGGACAGCTGGAGGAGCGGGAGCAGCTTTTGACTTCACCTCCTGTTCTACCTCCATTTGGTGCTGACTTGAGGATGCGCTAGAAGTAGGAGATGGAGGCTCTTCATCCGGTGGTTGTGCTCTGGTGGGCGGTTGGCGATTTGTTGCACCAGAAGGCTGGCGAGCAGCTCGTGAGCCCTGTTGTGGCTGGCGATTTGTCAATGCAAGAGACATGTTATAATCTATACAAGAGATGAAAATGCAATATGACAGAGAACTGCAAAAAACGATTACAAACAGCTGACTACAATATTATCTGAAATCAGCATGAGCATATGTCTATCACATTCCATCTAGTGCTTTTAAAAGTTTAATCTTCTTTAGTATTGCCTCATGTAACACCATTTCTTGTTTTTCCATCCTGCATCATTAAGTTCATGTATAGGCAGAAGAACCATGTCAACTAACTCTCCATATTTGATATTTAGCAATGCCAGCACTTATCTAACATCTCGATCTTGTGTGAGTAATCTGATAAAATATATATAACAGTATTATGTATGGGAGACTTAACGTAGCCGTAATATGCGCTTATTTAACATTTAAATTATGTGCATGCAATCTGATATGATACATCAAACATAACAGTATAGCAATGGGAAACTTCACATAACCATAATGAGCATTTCTAACAAGTCTGCAGCGTCCAAAAGGTCCAGTTAGCATAATGCCAGATGGAGTTTCCAGAACTTGAAAGTAACAGCAGTACCCAGACTCCCAGAGTACCAAACCATAATATAATGACTCTTTAACTTTCTTGAGCAAATGTTGCTGCGTAAGGGAATGAAAAGTAACTTCAGCATTCTATTCATCTCCTAAGTGAATATACATTACCAATCTTGTCAAAATAGAAACACAGAATCTGAAAGATAAATATCTGACTAAAACACAGCCATCAAATCTAAATCACAAGATCCATGGATGAACATAGTCACATGAATTTTGACTCATTGTCAAAACTAATGCAGACCAATGCAAGGGTAACTGAGTGAGACACTGAGACAGACATATAGCTTCAATAGTATTCAACTAAATAAATCAATCCCAGTTTAAAATATGAGTAATGTTTTGGAGTATTATAAGATATTAATGGTAATAGAAAGAAAAAAATGGGTAAACTCCCGTCCAATCAAGAGATACCTGGTTCTGTTGAGGCCTTGGAGCTGGAGTAGATTGTGAAGCAACATACTGCAAAATCTCAAAAACTCTTGTCTGGCCATAGCTTGCAGCCTTCTGAAAATAAATGACAGCCATATCTCCTGCCCTAGTCCTCAGCTCCATTAAGTTGCGATCAATTTCTGTCTCATGCTTTTCAACATATGGTTTAAAGAAAGAATCATAGACATAAGTTGTTCCCTGAAGCAGAATAGATGGAGGCTCTTTCAGAAAACATTCACTGAAAATTGTGCATCTCAATTTCAAATGAAAAACATTGCATATACCTTCGTTTTCGGGTACCACAGATATATGTAGAATGCCAATTTAGCTTCACTATACATTGGAACCCTTGAAAGAAGACAAGATCAAGCATATCAGAATTTAAGCCCATCCACATTCTGAAAATAAGTATCCATATCAACCAGTGATTTCGTACCATGAAACGAAAGTATCACCTATCCTCTCACAAACTGTCAGCACAGCCACTAGAATCCTGAAAAGTTTAGACAACGAGTTACATTTTCAATTAGAAATGCTGAAGTTACTTTCAAGTTCATTCCCATATCATGTCAACTGCACATACCAATACTGACACCAGAAGCGCAGTTGTTCAATCTCTGGCTTATTTCTCTCCACAGTTTTAAAGCACTCATAAGCTGGATATGCATACCCAAAGATCATCCTGCAACAAGTTATGAGAATAAAATTGTGATCCAAAATAACATAAAAAGCTTAACTGTTGCAAATGTAACTTACACAAGGCCTCTGGTAAGAAACGATCCAATCATTTTGTATTCCTGAAAGTACAATGCAACAATCCAAGAAATTAGGCCACTTAATGCTCTATTGCTCTCCTAGGCTGTTGCATAAAAAATACAGCATATGAGTATATGACCAATGGCGGTAAAAGGTTCTTTAATGCTAAACATATCAGAGTTACCAAACAAATCACTCACAGACTATAATTTGTTGAAAGACATGTTAACTACAAAAGCTGCCAAGGCTTTGACTGTCAGGAAGAAAGGAAGATATACAATGTTTCTGTATCTTCTACTTCCGAGTCTCAGCAGCATGATACCTCAACGGATAGCTCATTTAAACTAGGCAATCACATAAGAATTAAAAAGAATGAAGTGCCTCAAGCATGAAAGGATTCCCTAGCACTCATCCAGAACTTCTCAAAAAGCAAAGAACCTAAACAAAAGCAGATTAGACACGTTAAAGGGCGAAAAATGGAAAGGAATCCATCAATTGAGCCAGAAAATCGGCAAGACGACGTGGAATTTCAGTTTCCAGATTCGTATTGTACTTTCCCCGAGCAAACAAATAAAATCCCAGATGCTCACGCAAAGCACGCAGACAATAAAACTCATCTTGTTGAATAGGTTGACGACATTGAAATTAAACTGAAAGTTCAATTCATTGCTATAAGTCAGAAAATTCACACAAGCATTTCATCGAACAGATAGCAAGTTTAATAAGACATCAATCAGTTCATACCTGTCAAGTCTCAGCCAATTTCTCAGTTTCGATCGATCCTGAACACTCGATCGAAATGGTCGGCAATGGAAGCTGGAAAGCGAGATTCGCGAAAGAGAGCTCAATCGAGACGGAGAGAGGACAGAGATAATACAATGGCGCCCTCCTTGGAAGCGATGACGAGCCGTTGCGATTTCGGCGGAGAAGCTAAGCAAGAGAGAGAAGAGGAAGAGGGAAGGGTCCAGATGGGGACGTAGTGAGAGAGTAGAGTTTTTGAAATCTTTTTCCCCTTTGTCTTTGTGCCCTGTTTAATTCTTTTTCTTCTTTTTCGTGATATTTTTTTAAAGATAAAAAATTATTTTTTCCGAAATAATTCGGATTAGCTGTTTGATTGCCAAATCCTGATGAATGGATAATACATTGCTTCTTGTGAATATCCTGAACAGCTGACCGTTGATTATAAATTGACGGTCTGGATTGGCTGTTGGACTTGTTGCAAATTGCAAAGAAAGGGATAATACGTTTCAAGTTTGATTTTTATAAATTATCCTCTTCCTCTCCACAATCCCCTCAACAGCTGATTTTACTATTAGAACTTGTTATTTTACCGGGCACAAAATGGAGAATTTAATTATTATTTTTTTGATGAAAACGGCAAAATATATTAATCAACGAAAATAAGGGTTACATGTCATACATAAGATATCAGATTGACAACATACAGGAATACCATTGTCAGAAGATGACAAGAAACAACAAAAGAAAAACAAGGAACAACCAAACAAAGCAAATTGATAACAACCTAGAGTCACTGCGTCTAACAGATTCACAACAGTCCTTGATTTTAAAGATTTACTCCTAAAAAATGCAATGAATCTATTAGAAAGATGCAGAAGAGACCCTAGGACATCAGAGCCAATTAACCTAAAACCAATATATACAAAGAGGACCAAAAGGACAGAAAAGGCTAAAAAACAACCATGACAAACAAGACTGAAAAGCCCCCAAAAAACCAACAAACACAATGATGCGAACACACCCATGAAGTGTCGTTTGCAATTCGTAGGATCTTCGTTTTCTCAAGCTTGTAGTTGAAACTTCTCTTCCGTAGCCAAAGTGATGGCTTTTCTAGACCAAAGTGATGGCCTTTACTCGTCCAAAGAGATGAACGTGGAGATCAACGTAATGATCTCGAAATACCGAAGAAACGTGTTTGAGTTGCTCGAAGCGACGAGCTACGGGATAGATCGATCTGTGGGATCGAAGGAAAGATGCAAGGGATTTTGGAAAGGAGATAAACTCAACTTAATTCTCAAAATCTGCATAAAATTACAAACTAGGGTTTTCGGGTTTAAATACCGACTAAAAAGTAATAATAAAATAATAATAAGTTTTCGGAAATAAAGACGAAACAGTGAACGTTCGGGCCCGTTTCCGCTGTCGCGGAAAATACTTCCGCGATCGCGGAAAAGTTCCTATAGAGCCAGTCGTTAGTGCATTTTCCGCGGTCGCGGACATGGGTTCCGCGGTCGCGGAATCGTTGTTGTTCGTTCGTCTGGCTCTCCTTGACGGGGGCGACTAAGACGGGACCTCACCTAATCCTTCATAGGTCAAGAGAAGGACCCATTTAGGACTAGATGAACCCGCATCACTTGCGTGCGCCCGCGAGACTAATGATTGTGTTGCTCGCTTCATTGCCCTTGCGCGAGCTCTTGTTATCGGGCCATTCGAGCGCACCTTCATTGCTTCCTCTTCGTCCTTCGCCGTCATCGAGGGGGTCATGTAGCTATCAATCTCCCCTTCTTGGCTGTGAAGCGTCTCCGCTTCGTCCTCGTCGTTAAAAGTAGAAGGCGTATAAGGAGAAAGGCCAGCGACGTTGAAAGTCGGATGCGCACCATAGCCATCGGGTAAATCCAAGCGGTAGGCGTTGGCCCCAAGGCGTTGCAGCACCTGGAAAGGACCATCACCTCTCGCGTCCAGCTTGTGGCGTCGCTTCAATGGAAAGCGTTCCTTGCGCAAGTGCAGCCATACCAAGTCGCATGGCTCATAGGCAACCGGGCGTCGGTTTTTGTTACGTTGCGTGGCTACTTGCTCGGACCTCCGCTCCAACTGTTGTCTCGTCCTCTCATGCAGGGCCTTAACCTGGTCCGCCCGCTCCACTCCCTTGATGCTTTCCTTTTCCTTCATTGGCCGTGGTACTAGATCCAAATGGGTGAGCGGATTGAGGCCGTAGACCACCTGGAAGGGAGTCTTCTGCGTAGCCGAGTGCATGGATCTTTTATAAGCAAATTCAACAAAAGGCAAGCACTCTTCCCACTTGCGGAGGTTAGACTTTAACATGGTACACAATAAAGCACCTAGAGTCCTATTAGTAACCTCCGTCTAGCCATCCGTCTGGGGGTGATAGCTAGTAGAAAACAACAACTTAGTCCGCAGCTTGGACCACAAAGATTTCCAGAAATAACTCACAAATTTAGCATCACGATCCGACACTATACTTCTAGGGATACCATGCAATCTAACAACATGTTCAAAAAATAAAGAAGCAATCTCAAAAGCATTGTTAGTAGTCTTGCATGCAATGAAGTGAGCCATCTTATAAAACCTATCAACTACCATAAATATCGAGTCCCTCCCCTTCTTAGACATGGGAAAACCAGTGATAAAGTCCATACTAATATCTTCCCATGGGACATCCGGGATAGGCAAAGGGGTATACAATCCTTGGGGACTCGATCTAGACTTAGCATGCACACAAGTAACACAAGCCTTGCAAAAACGTGTAACATGATGCAACATTTTAGGCCAAAAGAAATGTTCCTTTAATGCAGCCAAAGTCTTAGGAATACCAAAATGTCTTCTACCTTCATGAGCTTCTTCAATTAGCAACCTACGTATAGACATTTTAGGGATACATAGTTTCCCGACCTTAAATAGGTAGCCATTATCAATATAGAATCCATTAGACTCTCCCTTTTCCATGCATGTTTGAAAAATTATAGCAAAGTCATCATCATGCATATACACATATTTAATCAAGGAGAAGCCTAAGATAGAAGCATCAAGATGGGTAAGTAACACATACATGCGAGAAAGGGCATCAGCAACCACATTCTCCTTACCTTTCGTGTATTTGACCACATAGGGGAAGGTCTCCATGAACTCCACCCCGTGCATGGCGTCGACTGAGGTTGTACTGGCTCTTCAAGTACTTCAATGCCTCATGGTCCGAGTGAATGACAAACTCCTTAGGCCATAGGTAGTGCTGCCAAGTCTTCAACACCCGAATAAGAGCATAGAGCTCCTTGTCATACGTTGGGTAGTTGCGTTGGGCGCATGTGAGCTTCTCGCTAAAGTAAGCAATGGGACGCATATCCTGTAACAAGACCCCTCCAATTCCATGATGAGAGGCGTCACACTCTACCTCAAAAGTCTTGGAGAAGTCCGGTAATTTCAGCAAAGGAGTGTGGCACAACCGGTCCTTCAAGGTGGTGAATGCAGTCTTGTGTGCGATCGTCCACTCAATTGACGTAGCCTTCTTTGTAAGCTCATTGATAAGCACTACTTTGTAGGGCTTAAGTAAGAGTTATTAGAGGGTTTATTGGTGCCATTCGGGTAGATTTAGACACATTCATGTGTATGGCGTTTGGGGGCGAAGTTTGGTGTTTTTGGAGGTGTTTGAGCTGTTTTGGAGATCATAGGAAGCCACAAGGAGAAGACGCCAAGGAAGTGAAGAGAAGAGTAGAAGAACAGTGTGCTGAATTCAAATGGTTCGTTCTCTTTACTCAGATGTCCAAATGGAGTGATTCCAATTCGAGGAGTTAGATCTTGAAGTCTACTACAAGTCCTCAAAATATGAGCGCAATCCGAGTTGGGAATCAAAAGTTATGGCGTTTTTACTGAAGTGTCGCAGAAGCTGAAGTACTGGAATCCCACCGCACCCCGCGGTGGGCACTGCCGCACCCGCGGCGAGGTCGTCAGAGAACTGGAGTTTCTGTTAAATGGCCGCACCCGGCGGTGGAGCCACCGCACCCGCGGTGGAGACGCGCTGAAAGTCTTTTACGAGTTTTCTTATTCCCGTTTTATTTTATTTCCGAAACTTTATTTCCAAGTTTGTTATTTTTCTTTTCTTTATTTCTGAATTATTGCTTTAGTATTTAAGTTAGGTTTAAGACTTTTTAGAGAGGATCCAATTCTCAAAAAACCTAGTTGCCACAGAGAAAATAGTTAGACCTAGTTTCATTCATCGTTGTTTTTCCCTTTTGCTCAGGCAGACAATTGAAGCCTTTGGATTGATTGGATTGTGAGGTTATTCCTTTACTCTTTCTATGATTGTATTAATTTTCTCTCGTGCTTAATCTCATTGATCATATATCGATTCCCCTTGATTTGTTGATTAGGAAATCAATTAGATTGTTAATAGTAGTTCTCTCTAGTCTGACAACCTAGAGAAATTAGTATTATGCTATTGGTTCCCCTTTTCCATACAACCTGTTGAGATTGTTATTGATCATACTACTAAGGATTAGAGGATACTGGTTGAGAATCTAAATCCCTTAGTTTGTGTAGAGAATTAATTGCATGTAATTGTATGACTGGTTGCTACACTTGCATATACCTATCTATTCCTGAACTTCCTACTGCTATTGAATTAAATCGTGAAGGTTAGTAGGGATTTGTTTAATAGTTAGGGTTATCAAGACTGGTTGGACTGGTAACTAATTCAGAACAAGGATTAGGACTTTCATGAGTATTGAGGACTAGGAATAATCAATGATCGATCTATCAATCTGAAGTGTGGATATTTGTTTGGCTGAGTTATTTTTCCAATTTGATTTCAAGTCTTTGTTTTTATTTATTTTGGTTTTAATCAGCAAACCCCCTTGGTTACTTGTTGGTATACAATTACATCATTGGAATAGTATTTGATTCTCTGTGGGATTCGACCCTTACTTACCAGACTACATTAGTTAGGTTTGTTTAGGATTATTTTGTATAGGTGTCACGACAACGCCTATCAAATTGGCGCCGTTGCCGGGGAGTCAATTTTACTATTCTAATTGTGTGTTTGTTTACCAACTGTTGTGTGGACCTATCTTACGGTCCACACCTGTGTTACTAATTGGTTTCATTGAGATCTCAATCCAGACAGATGGCAGCATTTGATTTTTACTATCAGCAGCAAGACTGGCCCCATTACTATCCTGAAACTCAAGAGACGAGCCAAAGTTCATATACGTCAATGGAGGAGGGCTTCAAGTCACTTGTGCAGAGCATGATGACTATTCATCAGGCGACAAACTCCAACATCCAACTTCTAACAACTCAAGTTGGAAGTTTGGCAACTCAGCTTGGAAGGTTGGCTCAAGTTGTGGCAAATATGAATGAGGATTTTGAAAAGCCATCACCCCAACCGACCCCAGTGGCTAATGTGAGTGTCATATCACAACTGAAAGGAGAAAAGACAGAGGAGAAAGTCGAGAACCAGCGTCCGTAAGTTTGGACAAAATTTTGCGGATCAGTTCTTGGAGTATACCCTTTGGAAGCGATTCCTGTTGATTACACTCCTCCACCTCGTGATCCTAGGAAGCCACCTCCTCACCTTCCTAAGATGCTAAAAGTGAAGAAGAAGCCGGTGCTTAATATGGAGCCGCGCAGCTCCATAGGTGAGCATGAGGTAAATCTCCCTTTACTTGATCTGATGCATGTTGTGCCTAAATTTGCTAAATACATGAAATGCTTATGCCGGCCTAGGAAGAGGAAGAAATTGATAGGAGTAATTAATTTGAATGAACATGTGTCTGCTGCATTCGGAAGACATTTGCCTGAAAAGTGTAGTGATCCTGACATGTTTCGTATTCCTTGTGATATAGGTTACTCCAGGTTTGATCATTGCATGTTAGACTTGGGCTCATCTATTAATGTGTTACCCTACTCTGTGTATAAATTGCTAGATCTTGGACCTTTGCTTGAAACTGATTTAGTTATTCAATTTGTGAATGGATCCAAAGTTTTTCCGAAAGGAATAGTTGATGATGTTCTTGTAAAGGTTAATAAGATGATTTTTCCTGTGGATTTTGTGGTGTTAGACATTGGTTATGATATGCATGTGCCCCCTATACTGTTAGGTAGGCCTTTTCTTAAGACTGCTAACATCCGAATCATTATGAGTAGAGGTATTGTGTCTGTGAAGTATGGGGGTGATAGGGTGACATTTAAGATATTTGATCATAAGAAACACCCTCCTGATAGTAAGTCTGTGTTGTGTTCTGGATTGAGTGATATCACATGATCATAGTAGCACAATGTCAAGCCATGACAATAACTAAGGCGCTATCCGGGAGGCAACCCGAGGTATGCTTTTCTTTTCTTGTTTTTCTTTCCTTATTTTTGCATTTGTTTTGGTGTGTTTTTGTTTCCGACTAACCTGCAGGGAGGAGACCCCATGCCTATTGAAGAAAGTGTTTACCACCATTGTAAGTCTTTCCTTCCCTGCACTAAGTCACCCCCCGAAAAAACCTTAAACGGGGAGCAAAAAAAAAAAAAGTAAAAAAAAAAGAAAAAAAAAAAGGTTTTACCGAAGGCCAGCTGTCCAGAATTTCCCATGGAGAAGGTGCGCATCATGTTGTCAAGGAGGATACATTGCCTTACACTTGATTTGGCAACGATGATGGCCCTACAATTGACAGCTGAGGAGAAGGAACACTAGAACCCACACCATGATTACATCTGGGCTCCACCATGTGTTCCTAGAAGGCCGTGCAACCCCGCCATACATGCTATACCACTATTTACTAAAGTGGTTCCCTTTTGGTTGCACGGTAGGAGAAGATTATAGAGTTGATGAAGACACCCGCCCAACACCAGAGACCTAGGCATTTATTGAGAAGACCGCCAGCGACACCTACAGTGTCCAAGCAGCTTGGCGACGTTTGTGAGTTATTTTTTGTTTTTCCCTGTGCTTCTATTCTTTTGTCTTTCATTACATTGAGGACAATGCAATGTTTAAGCATGGGGGAGAGTTCTATACTTGCTACGTTGTTGAGGAGAAAAAAAAATTGAAAAAGCCAAAAATTGAAAAAAGGCATACATAGAAATCCTGGGATAGGTCGAAAACCCGAAAGGGCGGCCTAGGCAATAAGCAGGTGGCTTGGACCAGCATTAGGCTGGGGTAATATGAGGTCAAGAGTGACGTGAGCTTATGTGAGTACATCTATTGTAAAATGATATGAGTGGCTTGGTGAAAACCCGAAAGGGCGCCTTGGCAAAATGAGTGAAAAGAAGAAGAGTGATTTTTAGGAATCCTCATTTTACTTGGCGAGGCGTCATAAGAAGAGGAGTCAAAGAAGGATTGTCGGGTAGGTCACTCTGGGAGGCATAAGGAGCAATAGATGGAGGCTAGGATTAGAGGTTACTCACACTATTGGATGTCCGGGTTAAGCTTGGGGGAAGTACTCTGCTTGCCCCTTAAGCTTGTTGAGTATGGATGTGTTGTAGATGAGATTGGTGCCAGGAGCTTTGGCATGGGTTAGGTGACTCTTAGTTGGAGGATATGCTTCCTGAGACCTTGGGTGCTGCATTGGAGGAGTGGACTTTCTTTTAGTTTACTCGAGGACGAGCAAAGGTCTAAGCATGGGGGAGTTTGATAAGCACTACTTTGTAGGGCTTAAGTAAGAGTTATTAGAGGGTTTATTGGTGCCATTCGGGTAGATTTAGACACATTCATGTGTATGGCGTTTGGGGGCGAAGTTTGGTGTTTTTGGAGGTGTTTGAGCTGTTTTGGAGATCATAGGAAGCCACAAGGAGAAGACGCCAAGGAAGTGAAGAGAAGAGTAGAAGAACAGTGTGCTGAATTCAAATGGTTCGTTCTCTTTACTCAGATGTCCAAATGGAGTGATTCCAATTCGAGGAGTTAGATCTTGAAGTCTACTACAAGTCCTCAAAATATGAGCGCAATCCGAGTTGGGAATCAAAAGTTATGGCATTTTTACTGAAGTGTCGCAGAAGCTGAAGTACTGGAATCCCACCGCACCCCGCGGTGGGCACTGCCGCACCCGCGGCGAGGTCGTCAGAGAACTGGAGTTTCTGTTAAATGGCCGCACCCGGCGGTGGAGCCACCGCACCCGCGGTGGAGACGCGCTGAAAGTCTTTTACGAGTTTTCTTATTCCCGTTTTATTTTATTTCCGAAACTTTATTTCCAAGTTTGTTATTTTTCTTTTCTTTATTTCTGAATTATTACTTTAGTATTTAAGTTAGGTTTAAGACTTTTTAGAGAGGATCCAATTCTCAAAAAACCTAGTTGCCACAGAGAAAATAGTTAGACCTAGTTTCATTCATCGTTGTTTTTCCCTTTTGCTCAGGCAGACAATTGAAGCCTTTGGATTGATTGGATTGTGAGGTTATTCCTTTACTCTTTCTATGATTGTATTAATTTTCTCTCGTGCTTAATCTCATTGATCATATATCGATTCCCCTTGATTTGTTGATTAGGAAATCAATTAGATTGTTAATAGTAGTTCTCTCTAGTCTGACAACCTAGAGAAATTAGTATTATGCTATTGGTTCCCCTTTTCCATACAACCTGTTGAGATTGTTATTGATCATACTACTAAGGATTAGAGGATACTGGTTGAGAATCTAAATCCCTTAGTTTGTGTAGAGAATTAATTGCATGTAATTGTATGACTGGTTGCTACACTTGCATATACCTATCTATTCCTGAACTTCCTACTGCTATTGAATTAAATCGTGAAGGTTAGTAGGGATTTGTTTAATAGTTAGGGTTATCAAGACTGGTTGGACTGGTAACTAATTCAGAACAAGGATTAGGACTTTCATGAGTATTGAGGACTAGGAATAATCAATGATCGATCTATCAATCTGAAGTGTGGATATTTGTTTGGCTGAGTTATTTTTCCAATTTGATTTCAAGTCTTTGTTTTTATTTATTTTGGTTTTAATCAGCAAACCCCCTTGGTTACTTGTTGGTATACAATTACATCATTGGAATAGTATTTGATTCTCTGTGGGATTCGACCCTTACTTACCAGACTACATTAGTTAGGTTTGTTTAGGATTATTTTGTATAGGTGTCACGACAACGCATCCCGAGCCTGCGCAGCGTCGACTGTGTACTCTCTCCCCTTGTACTTGAAAGAAAGGGAGACAAGGGTCTCACCATCCATGGTGAGGCTGAGCGTGGTGATAAACTGCCTGCTCAGAGTCTCGTATGTGGGGGCATACACATCAACGAATCCCCCCAATCCCATCTTCTCCAGACAGAGCTGTGTACACTCAAATAGCCCCAGAGTCTCCAGAGTTCCCCTATCCAGGAACTTAGTCGGGGTCACATCCCGGTCCTTCACAATCTCAAATATTTGTTTCTCCTCCGCAGTCATCCCGACCTTTCGTGATCTCGACATGGTGTAAATGAACAATGAAGAGAGCGAGAGGCAAAGAGAAACTCACAAAAGACACCGGGATGGTGCCTACTGCTTGTCTGCCGCGGGTGCGGTGGTGTAGCCGCGGGGAGCGGTGGACTGACAGGGAGGAGCAACGTTCTGGGCTCTCGCCGCGGGGGCGGTGGGCTAACCGCAGGGGGCGGTCTGGGCACTGGGCGAGTTCTTCGCGTGGGGGCTTCTCCGAAAGCTACGAAACGAATTTCCTTCAACTCCTTAGGGCCGGGTTTGGGTCAAGGGTGGTAGATCTGGGTTGGGAAGGGTTGGATCCGACGCGGGTGCGGTGGATCTTGGGGGTGCGGTGGTTATGGGGGGGTGAGGATGTTGGGATGAAACTTTCGGGTTTGCTTGTGGGGGTTTCGGGTGAGGAAGGTCGGGTTGGGTGAGGGGAAAGGTGAAGGTTTGGACGAAAATGGTGGTTTTTGGTGGAGGTTTGAGGGTATGGGGTTATGGAAGCTTTGAAAGCTATGGAGGCAAAGGGATGGGGTGGGCTGGAAAGAGAAGGGAGGGAGTTCGTGGGAATGAGGGTGGAGAGGGAGAGGAGTTAGGGATGGGGTGGGCTGGAAAGAGAAGGGTATGGTGGGCCCATAAGGCCTCTTTTACTTAATCCAATTTTTACTCCCCATTTATGGCTTTTTCGGGGCCCAACTTTTTCAATTTTTACTCCCCCACTTGGTTTTTGTCAGGGGCCCTTTTTTTGCCTTTTTTTTATTATTATTATTATTTTTTTTTCGCCTTTTTCTCTTCGAACAGGGGCTTGCCGCGGGGGCGGTGCTTCCACCGCGGGGTGCGGTGGGTCTCCAGAACACCGGCGTGACTTTCCTTCGTATCTGCGAGGTTAGTCCGCAGGCGAAAACGAACGAAAAAGAAACACAAAAACCAACACAACTACCTAACTAAGCGATGAAAAAGAAAAGACAAAAGAAAAAGAAGAAAACAATACCTCGGGTTGCCTCCCGAGCAGCGCCTTGGTTCACGTCGTTGGCTCGACGTAGACTTTCGTCTATTCCTTTTCAGCACTCGGCTCCTCCAGAGCCATCTCATCAATCTCTGCAGTGGAGAAACCCTCATGGTAAGGTTTTAACCTTTGACCATTGACCTTGAATGTCTTCTGAGTTGTCGGCTCGATTAAGTCAACGGCGCCATGTGGGTAGACCTCAGCAATAATGTACGGTCCTATCCACTTTGATCTCAGCTTCCCCGTGAAGAGTTTCAGGCGGGATTGGAACAAAAGGACTTTGTCACCGGGGTGGAAGTCCTTTCGCAAGATGTTCTTGTCATGCCACGCCTTGGTTTTTGCTTTGTAGATCACAGCATTGTCATATGCATCAAGGCGTAGCTCCTCTAACTCTTGCAGCTGAAGCTTGCGAAATTCTCCTACTTCATCAATCCTCATGTTGCACTGCTTCACTGCCCACCATGCTTTGTGTTCCAACTCCACAGGTAGATGGCAAGCTTTGCCAAATACGAGCCGGAAAGGAGACATCCCGATTGGAGTCTTGTAGGCAGTGCGGTAAGCCCACAGTGCATCATTCAATCTCAAACTCCAGTCCTTCCTGTTGGGTGCCACTGTCTTCTCAAGGATCGTCTTGATCTCTCTGTTTGACACCTCAGCCTGCCCATTAGTCTGTGGATGGTAGGCAGTGGAAACCCTCTGTGTGACATGATACTTCTTCAGTAGGGCGGTCACAGTCTTGTTGCAGAAGTGGGTTCCCCGATCACTAACCAAAGCTTTAGGGATCCCAAACCTGGAAAATATGTTCTCTTTCAAGAAACCTGCCACAACTTTAGAATCATCAGTCCTGGTGGCCTTCGCTTCCACCCACTTGGAAACGTAGTCCACCGCAAGCAAAATATATAGGTTCCCGTGAGAATTGGGGAAGGGTCCCATAAAGTCAATACCCCACACATCAAAAACCTCACAAAAAATCAAAGAGGACTGAGGCATCTCATTCCTCCTAGAGATATTTCCCATCCTCTGACATCTATCACATACCTTGCAAAAAGCAAATGCATCCCGAAAAAGATTGGGCCAATAGAAACCTGCATCTAGCACTTTCCTAGCAGTTTTATTTGCACCAAAATGGCCCCCGCATGCCTCAGAATGACAAAAGCTAAGGACAGATTGTACCTCGTTATCCGGAAGGCATCGACGGATTACCTGATCGACACAGTGTCTCCAGAGATAAGGATCATCCCAAATATAGTACCGCGCTTCTCTCCGCACCTTCTCCCGTTGCGCCTTGGTATGATCCGGAGGGAATTCCCCACAAACCAAGTAGTTCACGATGTCGGTGTACCATGGTCGGAGGGATCGGATCCCGAGGACGGACCTGTGGAAGTACGCCTCGAGTGAGGAAGCGCTCTCAGCAGAAAAATCACGAACAGCTTCGCTCACTGCAGGTTGCGGTTTATCCACCGCTGGGTGCGGCCAAATAGCAGAAACCTCTCGAAAAAAGTCGCCTCTCGCCGCGGGTGCGGTTGGGTCCACCGCTGGGTGCGGTACATCTGGGCAATTTTCTCGAGAAAAATCACCGCCTTCGCGGGTGCGGTCATCCACCGCAGGGTGCGGCCATTCTCCAGAACCTTGGCCTTGTAAATCCTTCTCTTTACCGCAGGTGCGGTGGGGGTGGCGCCCGGTGCGGTGTGGCTCCAGTACATCCACTGAAAAGAGGGTGTCATCCGGGAAGTTTCCGTGGATTGGGGTCTGCTTCCCGGGCTTGTCCTCTTCGTTCACCAATCTACTCAGATGATCCGCTACCAAGTTCTCTGCTCCTTTCTTGTCCCGTATCTCCACATCGAACTCACTCAGCAGGAGAACCCATCGAATCAATCTCGGCTTCGCCTCTTTCTTCGTCATTAGATAACGAAGGGCGGCGTGATCCGTGTAAATAATCACCTTCACTCCTAACAAATACTGCCTGAACTTCTCCAAGGCAAATACCACAGCTAGCATCTCTTTTTCAGTAGTGGAGTAGTTCCGTTGCGCGCCATTCAGAGTCATGGACGCGTAGTGAATCACATGAGAGGCCCTTCCCTCTTTTTGTCCCAGAACTGCTCCAACTGCATAATCGCTGGCATCACACATGATCTCGAACGGTTTTGACCAGTCCGGTGCTTGAATAATCGGTGCACTAGTCAGGCGTTTTTTCAAGCAGTCGAACGCCTTCTTACACTCCTCGTTCAGATCAAAGGTCACCTCTTTCTTCAGCAGCTCGCATAAGGGTGATGAGATCTTCGAAAAATCCTTGATAAACCTGCGATAGAAACCTGCATGGCCTAGGAAGGAACGAACTTCACGCACATTAGTAGGATAAGGTAAAGACTGAATTACATCAATCTTCGCCTTATCGACCTCAATACCCCTAGCAGAGACAATATGACCTAACACAATCCCTTGTTCAACCATGAAATGACACTTTTCAGAATTTAAAACCAAGTCAGTTTCAACACATCTTTTCAGCACAAGTGTCAAGTGGGCCAAACATTTATCAAAGCTATCCCCATGTACTGTAAAATCATCCATGAATACTTCAATAAAATTTTCAATGTACTCAGAGAAGATACTAACCATACATCGTTGAAAAGTACCGGGTGCGTTACATAGTCCAAAGGGCATTCTGCGGTATGCAAATGTGCCAAAAGGACATGTAAAGGTAGTCTTCTCTTGGTCCTCTGGCGCTATGGCCACCTGGAAGTATCCTGAATATCCATCAAGGAAGCAGTAGTAGGGGCGCCCAGCAAGGCGTTCTAGCATTTGATCGATGAATGGCAAGGGAAAGTGATCCTTTCTGGTTACCGCGTTCAGCTTGCGGTAATCTATGCAAACTCTCCAGCCCGTTTGTGTCCTTGTAGGGACCAACTCTCCTTGTTGGTTCTCAACCACTGTGATTCCTCCCTTCTTGGGAACAACCTGAGTGGGGCTGACCCAACGACTATCGGAAATCGGGAAGATCATGTCAGCTTGAAGGAGCTTCAGCACCTCCTTCTTCACCACCTCCATCATAGGTGGATTTAATCTCCTCTGTGGTTGCCTGGACGGCTTGGCGTCATCTTCTAGGAGGATCCGATGCATACATGTTGAGGGACTAATCCCTTTGATATCGGCAATGGTCCAACCTAATGCAGTCTTGTGCTCCTTTAAAATCTCCACTAGCTTCTCCTCTTGCTCCTTCGAAAGCTTACTAGACACAATGACTGGCAAGGTGTCGTTGACTCCAAGGAAAGCGTACTTGAGGTGATCCGGGAGTTGTTTGAGTTCACTCTCGGGAGCCTGTATAACAGAGGGAACGAGCTTCTCGCCCGGGGTTAATAGAATGGGGCCAACGCCCAAAGGGTCTATAGGAAGCTTCTCCATTTGAGACACCATCGCCTGCATGTTAGTTGACAGAGCATATTCTGTGTGGAACTCATCTATGTCATTCTCAATAATAGACTGCAGCTCATCAGTACCAGAAATATCAAATACATCTTGCACAATGGGTTCAATCACATCAATAGAGCATAGAGAATGGTCATCAATAGGGTGTTTCATAGCGTCATAGATGTTGAATTGTACCACCTCCCCATCGAATTCCATAGTAAGTGTCCCACTTACATAATCTATCTTGGTCCTAGCAGTTTTTAAGAAAGGCCTTCCTAACAGAATAGGGGCCGCATGGTCATCATGTTCCATATCTAGGACAAAGAAATCAGCGGGGAATATCAAGTTGTCAACCATAACAAGCACATCCTCAACTACCCCCTTAGGGTAAACACTAGACCTATCAGCAAGTTGCACAACAATTCCTGTTTCATGCAAAGGTCCCAATCTAAGAGATTTATAAAGAGAGTAAGGCAACACATTAATAGAAGCACCTAGATCAAGCATGGCTCTATCAAACTTAGTATCACCAATAACACAGGGGATGCTAACCATACCTGGGTCGGAGCATTTCTTGGGCATACGCCTTTGAAATACCGCAGACACACGTTCGCTGACCTTCACCTTTTGTTTCCCCTTCAGCTTCTGGTTTCTCTTGATCGTGCAGAGCTCCTTCAAGAACTTAGCATACTTAGGAATGCTCTTCACTAGCTTGAGCAATGGGATGTTGACCTCGCATTTGCTGAAGGTCTCAAAAAGATCTTTGTCATCAACGACCCTTCTCTCCCTGAGTGCTTCTGGAAAGGGGGCGGGTGGCTTCTCGGAACCGAGAGGAGGGAAGTAGGGACGAACGTAATCGTCGACGTAAGGCTCTTTGACAATCCCGGAAGACTCGCCGCAGGTGCGGTTCTCGACCGCGGGGTGCGGTGGAGCTACAGGAATTTCCCGAGAAAAATCACCGTTCACCACAGGGTGCGGTATTCCCACCGCAGGGTGCGGTCTATCGACAGTAGCCTTCTGCTTCTCCAGGTCTTGCTCGCCGCAGGTGCGGCCACCGTGCCGCTGGATGCGATCGTTCAGCAGAGCATCCTCATTCTCTGAGTCGTCCTCTTCAGCACTAGGATCGACATGTAATTGCTTCCCACTTCTTAAAGTCACAGCACTGACGTTTTCCCTCGGGTTCACTACCGTTTGTGACGGTAGTTTTCCCGAATCACGAGCTTCTAGATTACTCACAGCTTGAGCAATTTGTGCCACATGCTTCTCAAGATTCTGAATGGAAGACTTCGTTTCAGCATCCTTTTGCATGACCGACTGAGCCAATGACTTGATCATGTCCTCAGCTGACATGGTTTGTCTAGGGTTGTACTGTGGCCTCGGTTGTTGTGGTTGCAAAAGGTGAGGGTTCTGGACATTCTGTTGGTTACTCCACCTGAAATTCGGATGATCTCTAGTTCCGGGGTTGTAAGTGTTAGAGAATGGATCATATTTTGGCCTTGGTTGCCATCCTCCTGCAGCGTTTACTTCCTCGGTCCCATCATCCTGAACTTGAGGGCAAGCCTCGGTGGGGTGGAATTGATCGGCACATACCCCACATGCTTTGAGTTGTTGAGGGGCTCCGTGCAGCGTAAGTCGCTTCACCATGTCCTTCAACTCAGCCATATCATTAGCATACGAAGAGCGACTAGACTCAGCAGCATGGACTCCTCTCTTGGTAGCAGATCTACCAAAGTTTCTCGTGCCCTCAGCCATCTCTTGAATCTTTACCATAGCGAGTGCTGGAGTTATGTTAAGAATGTTTCCGCCACAAGCAGCGTCAACCATCCTCCTCTCATTATCCAGCAGCCCGTTATAGAGATGAAGTACCAGGTCCTGGTTGGAATACCCATGGAATGGGCAGCTTGAGCAAAGTCTCTTGAACCTCTCATAGTAATCATATAGGGTCTCGTCACCCTCCTGCTCGATGTTGCTAATGGCTTTCTTCAAACTGTTGGCCTTCTTAGCAGGGAAATACTTCTCCAGAAAAGCCTCGTGAAGCTTGGTCCACGTGTCAATACTTCCAGTAGGAAGATGGTAATACCAGTCATCAGCGGTATCTTTCAAGGTGAACCCAAAAGCTCTCATCTTTATTTGCTCCTCAGTAACATTCGCTGGTTTCATACTCATGATGACTGTGTGGAATTTACCCAGATGCTTGATTGGGTCCTCTCCAGCCAGTCCATGGAACTCTGGAAGCAAATGAATCAGCCCCGGCTTCAACTCAAAGTTCACGCCTGCAGCCAGCCCAGGGATTACTACAGCCAAAGGTTGCTGCTGCAGGTCTGGTGCAGTCAACTGTCTCAACGTCCGATCCGCGCCATCGTTAGCCATCTCGAATGTAGGGTTGTCAAACACTAAAGAACGATTCACTATGCGAGCCTGTGAAAGAGTTCGTGTAATTTCTGGATCAAAATCAAGAAGCGGTGAATTAGTAGCACGAGTGTGGACCATAAGATAGATCCACACCAAGGGTTAGTAACAACAAATCACAAAAACAGAAAATTTGACTCCCCGGCAACAGCGCCAAATTTGACAGGGCTAAAGTCGTATACCCAAATCAAAGAAATCCTAAGCAACCTACTATAGAGTATAGCAAGCAAGTCAGGGTCGAATCCACAGGGAATCAGGTTATCAATTCTTGCAATTCAAGGTTACCAACTTGGAACAAAAAGGGGGGGTTTGTATGTGTTTTCTAACCAAATTAATAAGAAGACAAGAGAGCAAAATCGCAGATTTATGGTTGTAAATATGATGAGGAAAAGCGCCACACTTAACAAGAGATCCACCGAACAAAAGATAAGTTGATCCTAGAATTCTATCAATCTTAAGTCCTTAACAATCCTATTGTTGTTCTTATCCCGATCTTAAGTAATTGTTAGTTCTACCAGCCCTAACAATACTTATTACTAAATCAAAACCGAAAACCTTCAGGAATCAATAAAGCAATAGCATTCAACCAAGGATTAGCAAGATACATGCAATAGAAACAACCCGTTACTATAAGCATGCAATTAATTCTCCCTCACAATTGTGCGCTCGGATCCCCTATACGCACAACCGTGTTCGCTACTAGATATGCAACCTGAACACAGAATCACAAGTCCTAGCACTTAGGAAAATATCAATAAACCCAGGTGATCAATCTAGATAAACCAACATAAGCCAATATAAATTAAGCACAAGAGAATCAATCCAACCAATAGGAAACGAACAAGAGTAGAAAACTCACAACCAATCAATTGTTGGCTTCAAACTGTCAAGTGCAACAATGGAGGGTTTAGTTCTCCATAAAGTTTGTAAGCAAATACGTAATAACGGCAATTAGGGTTCAAGAGAGAGAAGAAGACCCTCTCCAAAATAGTCTTAACCCTACTTAAATACTAAGGAAATAATTCAGAAATAAAGGTAAGGAAATAACAAACTTGGAAATAAAGTTTCGGAATAAAACTAAAACGGAAATAAAAACTCGCAAATAGCATTCAGCACACGCAACCGCGGGTTGCGGTCTCTCCACCGCAGGGTGCGGTGGACCTCCAGTACGTGTTCAGCCGAGCTCGCCGCAGGGGCGGTTCTGGAGCCGCAGGGTGCGGCCTAATGGCAGTAGCTCCAGCTCTTCAACCGCAGGGGGCGGTGGACTCCGGCGCAGGTGCGGCAAGGCTTCAGACCTCCTCTTCTCATCAGCTCTTTCTTGCTATCTCTCGCACCGTGCTCAACTCTTCTCTTCACTCCTATGGCGTCTCTCCTTGGTGGTTTTCTTCCTCGGTGTCTCCTATGATCTCCAAAACCGCTCAAACACCTCCAAAAACTCTAAACTTCGCCTCCAAACGCCTTGCACATGAATGTGCCTAGAAATACCCGAATGACACCAATAAACCCTCTAATGACTCTTAGTTAAGCTCTACAAAGTAGTGCTTATCAAATTCCCCCATGCTTAGACCTTTGCTCGTCCTCGAGTAAACTAAAAGAAAGTTCACCCCTCCAAAATAGCACACAAGGTCTCAGGAAGCATCTCCTCCTACTACGAGTCACCTAACCCATGCCAAAGCTCATGGCGTCAATCTCATATACAACACATCATCATCAACAACAACAGAACTTGGGGGCAAGCAGAGTACTTCCCCCAAGCTTATCCCGGACATCCAATAGTGTAAAGTGACCTCTAATCCTATCCTCCATCTAAGACTTCTTATGCCTCCCGAAGTGGCCTACCCGACGTTCCTTCTATGTCTCCCTTCTTATGACGCCTCGCCAATAGATAAAGAGAAATCCTAAGAATCACTCTTCTTCTTTTCGCTCATTTTGCCAAGGCGCCCTTTCGGGTTTTCACCAAGCCACTCTTATTTTTTTTTTATTTTTTTTTTTCAAAGATGGACTCACATATGCTCACGTCACTCCGACACCATATTACCCCAGTCTAGCACTGGTCCGGGTCACCTGCTTGTTGCCTGAGTCGCCCTTTCGGATTTTCAACTCATCCCAGGATTATTTTTTTTTTTTTTATTTTATTTTTATTTTTTTAGAAAACTCACAACCAATGCAATGCAACTCCGAAAAACAGAATGAAACACACAAAGAAAAATACAGAAACTGTACATAAAGATAGAAAGTGAATCTACTCCCTCCCCCATGCTTGTAATACGCATTGTCCTCAATGTGGAAAAGAAGACAATCATAAAATAAGGGAAAGAAAAAAAAAAAAAAAAAAAAAAAGACTCACTGCTGTGATGGAAAAGCCAAAAAAAAAAAAATTGAAAAAGCCAAAAATTGAAAAAAGGCATACATAGAAATCCTGGGATAGGTCGAAAACCCGAAAGGGCGGCCTAGGCAATAAGCAGGTGGCTTGGACCAGCATTAGGCTGGGGTAATATGAGGTCAAGAGTGACGTGAGCTTATGTGAGTACATCTATTGTAAAATGATATGAGTGGCTTGGTGAAAACCCGAAAGGGCGCCTTGGCAAAATGAGTGAAAAGAAGAAGAGTGATTTTTAGGAATCCTCATTTTACTTGGCGAGGCGTCATAAGAAGAGGAGTCAAAGAAGGATTGTCGGGTAGGTCACTCTGGGAGGCATAAGGAGCAATAGATGGAGGCTAGGATTAGAGGTTACTCACACTATTGGATGTCCGGGTTAAGCTTGGGGGAAGTACTCTGCTTGCCCCTTAAGCTTGTTGAGTATGGATGTGTTGTAGATGAGATTGGTGCCAGGAGCTTTGGCATGGGTTAGGTGACTCTTAGTTGGAGGATATGCTTTCTGAGACCTTGGGTGCTGCATTGGAGGAGTGGACTTTCTTTTAGTTTACTCGAGGACGAGCAAAGGTCTAAGCATGGGGGAGTTTGATAAGCACTACTTTGTAGGGCTTAAGTAAGAGTTATTAGAGGGTTTATTGGTGCCATTCGGGTAGATTTAGACACATTCATGTGTATGGCGTTTGGGGGCAAAGTTTGGTGTTTTTGGAGGTGTTTGAGCTGTTTTGGAGATCATAGGAAGCCACAAGGAGAAGACGCCAAGGAAGTGAAGAGAAGAGTAGAAGAACAGTGTGCTGAATTCAAATGGTTCGTTCTCTTTACTCAGATGTCCAAATGGAGTGATTCCAATTCGAGGAGTTAGATCTTGAAGTCTACTACAAGTCCTCAAAATATGAGCGCAATCCGAGTTGGGAATCAAAAATTATGGCATTTTTACTGAAGTGTCGCAGAAGCTGAAGTACTGGAATCCCACCGCACCCCGCGGTGGGCACTGCCGCACCCGCGGCGAGGTCGTCAGAGAACTGGAGTTTCTGTTAAATGGCCGCACCCGGCGGTGGAGCCACCGCACCCGCGGTGGAGACGCGCTGAAAGTCTTTTACGAGTTTTCTTATTCCCGTTTTATTTTATTTCCGAAACTTTATTTCCAAGTTTGTTATTTTTCTTTTCTTTATTTCTGAATTATTACTTTAGTATTTAAGTTAGGTTTAAGACTTTTTAGAGAGGATCCAATTCTCAAAAAACCTAGTTGCCACAGAGAAAATAGTTAGACCTAGTTTCATTCATCGTTGTTTTTCCCTTTTGCTCAGGCAGACAATTGAAGCCTTTGGATTGATTGGATTGTGAGGTTATTCCTTTACTCTTTCTATGATTGTATTAATTTTCTCTCGTGCTTAATCTCATTGATCATATATCGATTCCCCTTGATTTGTTGATTAGGAAATCAATTAGATTGTTAATAGTAGTTCTCTCTAGTCTGACAACCTAGAGAAATTAGTATTATGCTATTGGTTCCCCTTTTTCATACAACCTGTTGAGATTGTTATTGATCATACTACTAAGGATTAGAGGATACTGGTTGAGAATCTAAATCCCTTAGTTTGTATAGAGAATTAATTGCATGTAATTGTATGACTGGTTGCTACACTTGCATATACCTATCTATTCCTGAACTTCCTGCTGCTATTGAATTAAATCGTGAAGGTTAGTAGGGATTTGTTTAATAGTTAGGGTTATCAAGACTGGTTGGACTGGTAACTAATTCAGAACAAGGATTAGGACTTTCATGAGTATTGAGGACTAGGAATAATCAATGATCGATCTATCAATCTGAAGTGTGGATATTTGTTTGGCTGAGTTATTTTTCCAATTTGATTTCAAGTCTTTGTTTTTATTTATTTTGGTTTTAATCAGCAAACCCCCTTGGTTACTTGTTGGTATACAATTACATCATTGGAATAGTATTTGATTCTCTGTGGGATTCGACCCTTACTTACCAGACTACATTAGTTAGGTTTGTTTAGGATTATTTTGTATAGGTGTCACGACAACGCCTATCACTCATGCAATGGGGCTGCAATGGTGGAGAAATCACGCACAAATCGGCGGTAGAAGCCAGCCAAGCCCAGGAAAGACCGAACCATGGTTGGAGTTGTGGGACGTGGCCATTCCTCTATGGTGCGGACCTTCTCTTGGTCAACTTTCAGCCCATCCTTGCTTACAACAAAACCAAGAAAAATAGTGGAATCCGAGCAAAAAGAACATTTACCAAGGTTAGCATAAAGTTTCTCATTTCTAAGACACTCTGAGACCTTCCTAAGATGCTCAACATGCTCATCTAACGACCTTCTGTAAACAAGGATATCATCGAAGTAGACAACTACAAATTTGCCTAAGTAAGCCCTTAAAACATGATTCATCAATATCATAAAAGTGCTAGGAGCATTGGTCAAACCAAAAGGCATAACCAACCACTCATAAAGGCCATACTTAGTCTTAAAAGCAGTTTTCCACTCATTACCCTCATGCATCCTAATTTGATGATAACCACTCTTAAGGTCAATTTTAGAAAATAAGGTAGCACCATGCAATTGATCAAGCATATCATCAAGTCTAGGAATAGGGTGTCGATACTTCACTGTAATTTGGTTGATTGTCCGACAATCAACACACATGCGCCAACTACCATCCTTCTTAGGCACTAGAATGACCGGTACTGCACAGGGGCTTAAGCTCTCTCGGACGTGGCCCTTATCCATCAACTCTTGCACTTGACGCGGCAATTCCTTGGTTTCTTCCGGGCTCGCGCGGTATGCAGCTCGGTTAGGAAGAGAGGCGTCGGGTACAAAGTCGATTTGATGCTCAATTCCACGAATAGGCGGCAATCCTTCGGGCAGCTCGTCGGGCATCACATCCTCAAATTCCTGCAAAAGAGAAGTCACTGCAGGGGGTAAATCAACAAGATCTTTAACATTTAAAAGACACGCGAAAGGAACAAGTAAAAAACAAGGAAGACGTCCCTGAATGATTGGAGAGACATCCCGAGACCTAGCCAAGAGAAGCCGGTTTTCACACGATCCTTGAATGCCGTTGTGAGCTGGCTTAGGGGACTGTTTAGGTGCTGATTTTGGTGGCTTATCACGGTCAGCTGAGGGCAGTGGATGTCCCTTGGCTTGTTCAAGTGCCTTGACCCGGTTCCTTTCAACATGATCTTGCATAATCTCCTGAGGGCTCATAGGAAGTAATGTCACCTTTCTTCCATTGTGCATGAAGACGTAGTTGTTGAGAAATCCATCATGAAGAGCTCTCTTGTCAAATTGCCAGGTCGCCCTAAGAGAAGATGAGTTGCATCCATTAGCACTACGTCACAAAGCACTGAATCCTTGTAATGACCAATGCTGAAATTGATAGTGCATTGTCGCTTCACAACATTGGAATCATCACCCTTGAAGATCCATTGTAGGCTATAGGGTTGTGGGTGTAGAGTTGTGTCGAACTTGAAGTGCTTGATCACCTTTTCGTTGATGATATTGCAACAACTTCCACCATCTATAATGACACTCAAAGAAGCATCCTGGACCGCACACTTAGTATGAAACAAATTTTCACGTTGGTCAAGTAAGGTACCTTCTTTGGCGGTAAGAACGCGGCGTGTAACCAAGCTAAGAGGCATGTTGCCTTGATCATCCAAAGGGCTGCATATGTAACCGTCCAACTCCTCCTCCTCATCCTGGCCGTACGTGTTAAATACCGGCCCTGACGTCGGAAGTGTCCTCGTCAAAGGACTCGTATCCGGAGGTGTTCGAGAAGAGGACTCGCTTGTTGTTGGGGCAGTCCCGCTGCATGTGGCCACGCCCTTGGCACTTAAAACAGACCTTGTCCCTTGCCCTATTATCGGAAGGAGGCGCTCGACGCTGCGGTGGTTCATTGACGCGCGTCGGTGTGTTGCTCGGCCGAGTGGCCGGCGCCGGTGTTGTAGTCGCGGGAGCGGACTGCGAAGAGGAGCGCACATTAGAAGGAAATGAACCTGAATTAGGGGAAGGAGCATACCTTGTATTAGTGCGAGACCAAGACGCTCTTTTGGCCGCTTGAGCTTGCGACCATATCTCTTCTGCCGTATGTGCGCACTTTTAGAGGTCTCGTATGTTAAGCACCCGAAGTTGGTTTCTAATAGGCTCATGCAGGCCATGAAGGAACATACTCCGAAAGTCCTCGTCAGTGTGATGGATACCTGCTTTATGGGATAATTCTTCAAGTTCAGCATAAAAATCAAGGGGAGAACGGTTATCTTAGGCCGCTAGCTGTATCTTGAGGCGCATTTCAGAAGTAAAGTCCTCGGGGACATACTTCTTTCGCATGATCCGCATAAGATGGCGCCAAGAAGTGACTGGACGCTCTTGGCGACACTCAAGGTCAGCTCGGAAACGATGCCACCAAGCCTTGGCGGCACCGTCGAAGTGCAAAGCGGCGGTTTCAACCCGTTCGTCTTTCGAGTAGCGATAGTGATCCAAAATATACTTCGTGGACTGTTGCCAATCAAGAAACTTAATGGGATCAAATTCACCAAAAAAGTTTAGAAGTTTTACCTTAATGTCGGGGCGACGCGGTCCCTGGCGCCCAGGACTGCCGGCGCCGGTCCGGTGTGTGTCAGCGGTTGTCGCGGCGCGCGGGGCGCATCTTCACTTGGCGTTCCATCTCATACGCCTCATCGTCATCAAAGTTGTCCCGGGAGTAGTCCGAGGCACGGTAATCATCATCAAGCTCGGAGTCGGAATCGTCATTCCGCGTATGGTGTCGGCTTCTTTCCTGACGAAGACGACGGGAGCGATCCGAGGAGTAATCATCATCTCTAGGAGCAAACATAGGATTATACCGAATGCTGGGGTCGACACGCTTAGGAGGGTAGCCTTCAATTTGAGAGCGAAGCCGATCATGCGGGGTAGACAAGGTGCTTTTGCCCTTGCGGTCCATTGCTCGACTGGTGGAGGCCGTGGGGTTCAATAATGGATCAGTCGTGGGCAACCTCAAGTCACTCACTGTCCGACGAAGGTAGGCAAGCTCGGCAGCCTGCACGGCGAGTTGGCGGGCTTGATCGTCATTCGAAGCTTGAAGTGCGTCATTCGACGCATGAAGTTGGTCAATTTGCTCATATGTGGAGTCCATGTGTCCGGGGCTGCGGTGGCCCGTAGAAGGAGAGTAGCTTGTCGTAGGAAACTCCATAGTACCTATACGAAACATACGACACAAGAAGTAAGTTGCACCAAGCAAAAGAACAAGTCCAAGCCAAGTCCTTGTCTCAAAAGTGAACCAAGAAATTATTTGTTGGGCGTACTAATTTTGGTTGCTCGTGAGGAGGGAGAGGCTTGAACGGAAGGCAACAAAGCAAGAACTAGCAAATCAAGTCCCAAACAACACACAAATGTCCAAGTGCAAGCAGATCAAATCAAGTTTCTCAGAATTAATCACAAGAGAGTTGGAAATTTTGCCCTTTTCAATGAGAGTTGCGTAGAGACATGAAAGAAGAGAAAATGGAGTATGACCGTATGGTGCGTTCTCTTGCCTTTTCTTTGTTTCTTTTTGTTTTTGAGGCTTCCGTCTTCCCAAACCTTTTTTTTTGTTTGATGGAAGATGAGAATGGTATGTTTGTTTTTGTTTATACAGTCACACTGTTTTTTTTATATGATTTTGAATCAAGCAAGAAAGAACCACACAAGCAAGTGTAGGAGAAGAAAGAAGAGACGAAGCAACTATGAGATAATAAGATCTAACAACTAGTCGATCAATTAATCCGAAGATGAAGCAAGGAGTAATCAACAAGAAACAAGGAAATCAAATATGCAACTAAGGAAATAAGATATTGCTAGAAGGAGAGATTTAAGGAAAATTGAAAAGTCAAAGGTTACTCTAACTTGAGAATAACCCAAAACCTAAAGGAAAATTAGGGTTGCATTCGTGAGGGAGAGGGTGGCGGACAGGGGTGGTGGTGGCGGAACGATGGTGGTGGTGTTCACGGCGGAAGGGATTTCGGCGATGGGTGGTGGGAGAAAAAAAAATATGGGTTTGTAAGCGGAAAAATTTCAAGGAATCACAATAAGAGAGAAGAAACAAACTTAGCTTGGATAGGCTCTGATACCAGTTGATGCGAACACACCCCTGAAGTGTCGTTTGCAATTTGTAGGATCTTCGTTTCCTCAAGCTTGTAGTTGAAACTTCTCTTCCGTAGCCAAAGTGATGGCTTTCCTAGACCAAAGTGATGGCCTTTACTCGTCCAAAGAGATGAACGTGGAGATCAACGTGATGATCTCGAAATATCGAAGAAACGTGTTTGAATTGCTCGAAGCGACGAGCTATGGGATAAAAAGTTTCCGTGGGATCGAAGGAAAGATGCAAGGGATTTTGGAAAGGAGATAAACTCAACTTAATTCTCAAAATCTGCATAAAATTACAAACTAGGGTTTTCGGGTTTAAATACCGACTAAAAAGTAATAATAAGTTTTCGGAAATAAAGACGAAACAACGAACGTTCGGGCCCATTTCCGCAATACTTCCGCGATCGCGGAAAAGTTTCTGTAAGACGCGATCATTCGTGTCAATTTCGCGGTCGCGGAAAAGTTCCTGTAGAGCCAATCGTCAGTGCATTATCCGCGGTCGCGGACATGGGTTCCGCGGTCGCAGAAACGTTGTTGTTTGTTCGTCTGGCTCTCCTTGGCGGGGGCGACTAAGGCGGGACCTCACCTAATCCTTCATAGGTCAAGAGAAGGACCCATTTAGGACTAGATGAACCTGCGTCACTTGTGTGCGCCCGCGAGACTAATGATTGTGTTGCTCGTTCTATTGCCCTTGCGCGAGCTCTTGTTATCAGGCCATTCGAGTGCACCTTCATTGCTTCATCTTTATCATTCGCCGTTATCGAGGGGGTCATGGAGCTATCACACAACCTGCAAACAAGAGAATTTAATTAAAACTTCTCCTTCCAACTATTGACATATGCTATTTACTAAATCTCCAAATAGATATTTTTGTCATTATCCACATTTTTAAAGTTTTTTTAATACTTTGGTAGTTAACCAGTCAATAGTTATGAAGTTACACAATCGAAGGGGAAACAATAAGGAAATTCAACTAACGTATATATATAGGGTTTTTCACCTAATGCGTAGGTTAAGAACCTTATTTTAGAAAGTTGTGGTTATGTGTTATCATTTTAGGAATTTTATTTATTTATAGATGGGTTTAAGCATTCTCTTTTAAGAAATAATTTTCAAAATAAAAAGGATTAACCGGGCATAGGATAGAAAAACCGATATATATATAATGTTTTTGTGCATATGAGGCTAAAAGTATAACGTGCTAATAGATTTCAGCAAATTAAATAAAATGGTAAAAAAATAACATGATCGAATTTCATTAGTGTAAAATCTAATTTATTAACCGAAAAACAATTTTTTATGTACCAAGTTGTACCATTTTATACATAAAAATTTATTAAAATGTGCATCAAAATATATTCCATGTTTGTGGCTTCCCTTCTGCATGCTCAAATATAAATTTGTCAAGGTAATTGAAATTGATTAAAAATGAGATATTCGATTAGGTATCTGAATGGAACTAAGGGAAGGGAAGCAATTCCCTTTAATATGGGTCTGTTCGGTATGACTGAGGCTTATCGGGGCTGAAGCTGAAGTATGGACTGAATTGGGCTGAAGCTGATTGGAAAAAAATAAGTTGTGGGTTGATTGTACTATGACTGAAGCTGAATGTAAGAGTCTGAAGCATAATTATATGTTCGGTATAAATGACTTATTGAAACTTAATTTCACATAAAAATTACAAATTTGCCCTTATTAAATTTTTTGTGGGGTATCACATTTATCCCCAATTTTTAGGGTTCGTTATTTGTAGCTGGCAACTCTCCCAATTCGTCTCCAGTTGCTCTCCAGATTGTCATCACGAGCTTGCTTGCAACTTCTGAAGCCAACCAGTAGCGACCAAACCTCTTTCTCCCATGTTGTCTACCTCCACGAGCCTCCTTCCCCAACAAGCAGCGACGTAGCACCGAAGCCACCCAACAACCTCCTTCCTTCCAGCTTCCGATGCCGAAGAACACCAACACCGCACCGAAGCACCACTGTAGCTGGTTCGAAGCACCGAATCCACCCAATAGCCTCCTTCCTTCCAGCTTCCGACGCCGAAGAACACCAACACCGCACCGAAGACCACCATAGCTGGTTCGAAGCAACGAAGCCAACCATCACTGAGTTGTCGCTGATCTGGGCGAAGAGGAAGAGTTGCGCGAGGACAAAGAATATAAAGGCGGAAGAACGATAGGAGGAGGACATGTCGGGGAGGGGTAATTGTTGGAAATGATATTGATAAGACTTTTGAGAAAAACCCCGTAAGTTGGAAGATGAAGCTTATTTTTTGGCCAAGATTTCAGCCATGTTCAGACCTGATAAGTCGCCTCGTCGCCGAACGCACCTTTACCCAGCGCTTCAGCCATCTGGTCTTATTGGAGAAGATAAGCCATGTTCAGCCCTGATATAAGGCATACCGAACGAGCCCTATATCATGTATATTTCAACTATCGTGTATGGGCATATTCGGTAGGTAAGAAGTTGAAGTGACTTAAAGAAAGCTGAAGTGAAAGTAGTAATTAAACTGAAAGTATGAGTTGAAGCGAAAGTTAAGTAGCTGAAGTGAAATTTAAGAGGTTCGATAAACTAAATTTTTGAAGGTTAAAGTGATAAAATTAGGGTGTAAAATTATTAAAAAAAGGTATGAGATTTTAGTGATTTGGGGATACATGTACCCATTAGGGACAATTTGCTTCAACTTCAACCGATTGGTTCAACTTCTCACCCACCCCAACATTACGATTTTGCTTTAACTTTAACTAGATAACTGCTTCAACTAATTTGCCGAATGAGATGTTGGAGGGTTAAAGCTGATTGAATTCCTTATTTAATGTTGCTTTAACCCATGCTTCCAACGCGCGAGGGGAACAAGCTAAATTAATGAAAAGTAGATACTAAGTGGGAAGGCACAAACATGGAATATGTATACGTTGTACTCCGTATTAAGAAAGAAAAGGAAGAGATCGATAAGATAAAATAATCAAGAAAAGGTGGGGCGTATGATGATCTTTATAATTGAAGTAGATACTCAGTGGTCATTAATTGGCGAAGAACTTAGCTTGCACAAAATTATACAAAGGCAGCTCGTACGGATCGGCTAAAAGAAGAACGCTGATAATTTGATTAATTAGTAGAATAACGTGCCAATAAATGTGCAGATTGTTCTAAGGTTTCTATATCTTCATTCACTAGCAGTTTCGCTTCGACATATTATCTATATCAATTTGTCTTTGTTAAAAGCCTTTGCCTAGTAACAAAAAGAAAGGCACCGTTGCTTCAACGGCACTCCTCCACCAGTCTTTCGCTTCATCTCACTTTTCTTCTTCTTTTTTTGGTCCTTTTTCATTTTTAGGGTGCCAAATAATTGAGCGTGCTTTATTACGAGTTACGATTAATTAGTATATTCGTAAGTAATTAACTATGAGTCGAGTGCCTTATCTACCTCAATATAATATGACCCACACACCGTAGCCCAACTTAATTTTGCACTATTTGGTTATGGACAAGAGAGATGTTTCATGGCAAAACTTTGTTAATTCTCGTAATTTATTTTCATGCACGGTGAGAAATATAAATACTTTCAAGTTGAGTTTTGAGAAAGCTAGATTTTTCAAATTTTATTTTTATAATTTTTGGGTGTCAAGATCAGTTGTTACAGCCAACAGACAAGCAGCAACGTTCTTGTAAAATCTAACGTCACTTTGGAGTTTGGAGGAAGTCAACAACTTGGCCTCGGATCCCCCTTTTTAATTGGTCCTACTTAAATTACTTACTGTACAATTACTCCTCTATAACAGTTCCTATTTCATTTCATTAGTTGATCAATAAGTGTTCAAACAAATAAACCTACACTTTTATGTATGAACATTGTACTGAAAATAATGATATCTATCAAAATAAACTTACAGATTTGTGCAATTGAAAATTGAATTAAATTGCTCTTCTAGTACAACTCCAATTTCCATGTGCACTCTTTCTCTTGTGGTTACCTTGTCATTTTCAACCTTCTCCTTCATCAACCACACAAGCTATCTCCATTCACTCGGACCACTCAATTCAATGTCTCCTTTCATCTCTCTCCAGAAATATAATAAAAGTTGCACATTATTATCTTCCAAAGGTACAATTACTCCCTTCTCACCAAAAAAAAAAGGTACAATTACTCCCGATTCATGCATGCTTTCTGTCGGTTGCATATACTACATGCATATATAGGCGGTATTGAAATTTGGTACAATGTGGAAATGCTGATTTCTGTCAGTTTACTGGTATTATATAGTGCTAAAAATGGATAATTGGATATGCTCTGATTTTGTGTGACATTTTCATGTCACCTGAATATATAGTTACACACTGATAAGCCAAAAATAAATGGGTAGAATGTTCGCATCCTTTTTTTTTGCGGCGGATTCGTTTTTGGGCGCAACCAGGTTGCGTCCAAAAAACGGATTTTTTTTCCAAATAAAAAAAAACAATTCTTTGGGCGCAACCCGGTTCATGGCCAATTTTATTTTATTTTTAAAAAAAAATATCCGGTTCAACTTGGGCGCAACTTAGTTGCGCCCATAAAAAAATAAAAAAAATTAAAAATAAAATAAAATAAAATTGCGCCCAGAAAAAATAAAAAAAACTTTGATATTTTATATCAACAAATTTATTTTATATTTAAAATAAATTTACTACATATTCATCTCATTGTATCTATCTTGATATTTTATATGATTTGGAAATTCAAATACCTAGTAGATTTGTACATTTGTGTGCATTTGACTATAGTAATAGACGTTTTCAAGTAACCAGGGTTACATGGCAATAAATTTGTTTGTATCATGAGGTTTCAATATACTTTTATTCATATAAAATTCATGTATGTTTCTCCACTAATTCGTTTGTTATTAACTGTTTATTATTATTATTCTCGAAAATCACATATAACTATGGTTATATCTAATTTAGTTATATCTTATGGTCATATACTACGGTTATATTTTATAGTTATATATTATGGTTATATCTTATAACTATATACTATGATTATATTTTATGGTTATATTCCATAGTTATATACTATGATTGTATCTTATATTATATCCAATTTGGTTATATCAAATCGTTATGGTTGCTACTATATACACGACAAAAATTGCCTATGCGCACGACATTTTGTACGCCAGAAACCGGCGTACGCAATCAATGGGCGTACAACATGAAAACGGTATAATTATTTGAAATTCGGTACTTAAACCTGTACACTGTATTTTAGCGTACGCTAAAAGTGTTGGAGATCAGAGACATGCGGGAGGATTTCACATGCGGGAGGAATTCGTTGGACATGGAAGGAAGAGTAAGCCGCGGGCGCGGCTAAGACTACCGCGATCGCGGCCTTGAAGATCAGAGACATGCGGGAGGATTTCATACGCGAATTATCTTGTTACCTTATTTTCTTTATTATATTTTTATATTTTGATTATTATTTTTAACAGATTGTTAATTTGTAACAAAAATACATTAAATTTCTAAAATTTATTTACAATGTAATTTTCATATAAAGAAATTAAATTGCTCTAAGCTTATGTACTATAGTTACACTTATATACTATAGTATTTCATTATATTTCATATAGTTATACTTATATACTATAGTATTTCATATAGTTATACTTATATACTATAATATTTTCATTATATACTATAGTATTTCATTATATTTCATATAGTTACACTTATATACTATAGTATTTCATTATATTTCATATAGTTATACTTATATACTATAGTATCTCATTATATTTCATGTGAATATACTTATATACTATAGTTTTTCTTTATATTTCATGTGAATATACTTATATACTATAGTATTTCATTATATTTCATATAGTTACACTTATATACTATAGTATTTCAATACCTAATTTTTATAAAAAAATATATAGAATCAAATACAACATACAAAAAAATTCTAAAATACCAACAATTTCTAAATGCAATACCTATTTCAACATTAAATACTTATTTCATTAAATACGAATTATCATAGTATATACTATGGTATATACTATGATAAAGACCCTAAACCCTAAAAAACCCTAAAACAATCCCCCATACACCCTTTGGGCGCAACTAGATTGCGTCCAGAACTATGGGCGTAACTAGTTGTGCCCAAGGGGTTTCTAGTGTTTTTTTAGGTTTTAGGGTTAGGTTTTAGGGTTTAGGGTTTGTGGTTTATGGTTGAGGATTTTTGGGCGTAACCAGGTTGCGTCCAAGGGGTTTCTATATACAATGATTATATCTTATAGTTATATGACTTATATCCAATTTGGTTATATCATATCGTTATATGATATAGTTATATACTATGATTATATCTTATGGTTATATTACATAGTTATATACTATGATAATATCCTATATTATATTCTATAGTTATATACTATGGTTATAACCTATAATTATATACTATGATTATATCTTATAGTTATATACTATGGTTATATCCTATATTATATCATATAGTTATATACTATGGTTATATCCTATATTATATCATATAGTTATATACTATGGTTATATTATATAGTTATATATTATGACTATATCTTATAGTTATATCCAATTTGGTTATATCATATCGATATATCCTATGATTATATCCTTCGAAAATCACATATAACTATGGTTATATCCAATTTGGTTATGTCTTATGGTCATATACTACGGTTATATTCTATAGTTATATACTATGGTTATTATATCTTATAATTATATACTATGATTATATCTTATGGTTATATTCCATAGTTATATACTATGATTATATCCTATATTATATCATATAGATATACTATGGTTATATCATATAGTTATATACAATGATTATATCTTATAGTTATATGACTTATATTCAATTTGGTTATCTCATATCGTTATATTCTATAGTTATATATTATGACTATATCTTATAGTTATATCCAATTTGGTTATATCATATCGTTATATCCTATGATTATATCCTTCAAAAATCACATATAACTATGGTTATATCCAATTTGGTTATGTTTTATGGTCATATACTACGGTTATATTCTATAGTTATATACTATGGTTATATCTTATAGTTATATACTATGATTATATCTTATGGTTATATTACATAGTTATATACTATGATTATATCCTATATTATATCATATAGATATACTATGATTATATCATATAGTTATATACAATGATTATATCTTATAGTTATATGACTTATATCCAATTTGGTTATATCATATCGTTATATTCTATAGTTATATATTATAATGATATCTTATGGTTTTATTATATAGTTATATACTATGATTATATCATATAATTATATACTATGATTATATCTTATAGTTATATTCCATAGTTATATACTATGGTTATATCCTATATTATATCATATAGTTATATACTATGGTTATATCATATAGTTATATACTATGACTATATCTTATAGTTATATCCAATTTGGTTATATCCTTATAGTTATATCCAATTTGACTATATCCTTATGGTTATATTCTATAGTAATAACCAAATTGGATATAACTACAAGGATATAACCATAATATGTAACTATATGATATAACAAAATTGATTATAATTATAAGATATACTCATAGTATTTAACTATAGGATATAACCATAAGAATAACCAAATTGGATATAACTACAACACATCCAAGTTTTTTTTTTTCCTTTTCTGGGCGCAACGTGAGCCCAACTTTTTTTTTTTTTTTTTTTTCTGGGCGCAAAAAAAAAAAAGTTGGGCACAACGTGGTTGTGCCCAAAAAACCGATTCAGACCAAAAAACCGGTTCAATAATCTCTAAAATATCATTTTTCAAAATAAAAAAAACTCACCCAGACCTTGGGCGCAACCAGGTCTGGGTGAGTTTTTTGGGCGCAACGAGGTTGTGCCCAAGGGCGGGTGCGCCGCAAAAAAAAAACGGGTGTGAAAAAAAATCCTCAAAATAAACAAGTAATGTCAATAGGGGAACAATAGTAAAGCTTTGTGTAAAAAAGATCACTAAAGCATCATAATGAACCATTACATATACAGTGGAGAGAATAAGAGATGGTCATTATTAACCTAGCAGTGATGATGCTCCTATAAATGCCACCGTTAATGGACATCATTAATACACAAGTCAACATGCCAACGGTAACATAATTTCCCAGATAGTTTATTGCACGTTAGCTAAGAAGTTGGGCCCATTTCAGCCCAATGATAATAGCCATACAAACACAAGATGGGCTTTCCCTCCATATCCTAATAATGGGCTTTCACTCCAACAGGACTGTCATTATAAAGAAAGAGGCGAAATAATACTATTAATCTAGTAAGCAAAATGTACTACCTAACTCTACCTTCTCAAGGAAACAAGCAAAATGTACTACCTTATAGAAGGGGAAGATGCACACCAGATCATACCTCAAACGAACCTAAACTAACATTGCTGCACCTGTGCTGCAGCCACTGCAAGCGCTTCTCGTTGCTGTTGAGAGAAATGAAAACCTCTCTGGAGTTGGGATTCTCAAAAATATCCAAAGCAGTGAAGTATAGGGTCTGGCTAATGCCTTGTATATCATCCAATGCCCTAATACATGTAGTAATGCTGTACTTATTCCCATCTCTGGTGGTGGTGCCTGTGGCAGTTTGGAATTTTGAAGCTGCTATCATATCTGACAAGGCTTCTGCCATGGCATCTTGCAGTTGATCCTCGTTTCCATTGGATCCGCTAGGATGGGTTTCTGGTAGACGCTTCCTCTTGAACTTCATGTTCATAGCCTTTGCTACATCTTCTACTGATGCCATATTGTCCTCTAGAGATCTTGATGATGACGGAGCTTCGGAATGGGGGGTTTCAGCATCATTTGCTCCATTGGACTTGTTTTCCAAATCTTCATAATGGCTCGATTGAGCATATTTGCCATCTGCACCATTGTCTGCAAACATTATGCATAGTTGCTCAAATATAGGGCACTCCTTGATCTTAACTGATTCAGGCCTAGTTTGCACCTGTAGTAAAAAAAAGAAGAGGGAGGTAAAGTATGCGAGGAAAATTAAACAAAATATGAGAAGTATAAGCAAGAAACAAGCAGCATTACCCCCAAGCTGTCCCATAAAGCAAATCCAATTGTGCTAGAATCTTCTATGGCAAGGTTATTTTGGTGAGCAGACTTCAAGTTGTTGTACCGTATCCTCAAAACATCAAAGTGCTTCCTTAATTGATTGTTGTTGAAGTTGAGCCCTGTTTGCTTGTTAAATTCCTCACGAATATGACCCCAAGTTTTCTTGTCAAACACATTATTAGGCCTATTACCAAACTGAATCTGTTCTACAACCAAGTCCACAAATATCTTATCAAGGGAAGCTGTCCACCTTGTCCTGAAGCGTTCTTGCTTTGATTCACTATCCATCTACAATTTTACACCGTAAAAATTATTAATAAGAACAAGCTGCTATCTCCAGACTCCAACTATTAGGAACGAAATTTCCTGTCATCCCCCGAAAGGTCATCAACACATAGCCAAAGTATTATCTGTTTAGGATAGTAGAAGCAACTCATCCACTCCACATTCTATATATAGCAGCTCTCCAACATAAGAGACATCCAACATAAGAGACATTGATATAAGTTATGCAAATCCAAATCTCCAAATAAACTATTAGACTGTAAGTCAAACATGGATTTAACAGTTGAAATTAAACCAAAGTCCCAAAATCCAAAAATACATAAATCAGGCTAACAAAAGTATACTTTAATTACTTTGCAAATAATACTTCAGTTTTATTTATAAGGCACACAGCCCCACATTCTTTACATCACTGTAACCAGAAAGGAAGACAATCTCACATGAGAAGTCAGCTGCAAAAACGCCCCACAATATTCGTAACAAATCAATCAAAAGTTAACATAGACATAACGATGGGAAGATTTACACAATTAAAGCATCTAAAGGCCCATTTGGTTGCAGGGAAACAGGTTTTCAAAACGGAATAATTGAGGCGTTTCCCGTTGTAGCGTGATTGGTTCACAAATTGAACAGTTTATTTCCATTTGAGAATGGGATTATATGAATCACCTGTTTCCCCCAGAACACCATGTCCTCATGGGAGTCTCATTTCCATTCCAGAAAGGCAAGGCAAACCTCTGCCCACCTCTAGCGTGGACCTAGTGAAGACTTCAGTGGGCAGCACAATTTCGGGCGCAAGAAAGGAACTCCATTTCCCAGGTGATAATTGATAACAGGCCATGGGAGTGGTAAGAAGAAGTATACAAGTATAAGGCTTGGTCTGGATAACAAGTTGAAGTGGGAGATTCAGCTTTTTCATGAACTTAAACCAAAATGATCATCAAAGTGATTTTTTTTTTGTCTTTGGAGGACAAAATTAGCTTCTAAAAACACTTGAGCCAATCATAGAAGTGAACCATAAAAAATGCCCATGACAAAAGTGTACTTTTCATCTCTTAAGAGCACCAAATTCTGTGCAATAAAAAATTCTAGTCCTGTGAGAAGAAAGTGAGTTTGGTTTATAGATAAATTGTAAGAAGTCATGATGTGCAACTGAAAATTAACAAGCCAAACAACAAGAAAGACCACGCAGAGCTAATAATCTCAATCCTGGAACGAAGAAAACATGAATGACTCCGAAGTAATAAGCATTTCCTTTCCCTCTCCTTTGTCTTTCCATTTCCATTCCCCAGTACACATCCAAACACCATCTCAATGTATAGAATCCAAGCCAATCATAGAAATGTACCGTGAAGACTCAAGAGCAATAATATTGGTATACATTTTGATAATACGAACAGGGCGGAACATAACTGGGCAAAATTATTTAGATAAAAATCAGATCTTTCCATAGTTATTTGGATAAAAACATAATGTGCATACATATAAAACACTCAGATTTCTCTTGCCTGGAAATGAAATAGGCGCCATACGGCAACTGAAAACTATGTGCAAAAAACGGAATCTCAGACTAGGAGAAAATGTAAACACCAAAAAACAGCGATCAAGACTGTTACGTAACATAAACCCTAAAATTGAGAGTCAGAAATAAAAAGTAACGTCCCACCTTCAAAAAGGAGATCAACGTTGAAATCTTATGTTTCAGATTATCAATTTACAGAAGTTGTACGGTAGATTCAGACAATCACAAAGAGCAATTCCGAACATCTCGAACTCATCAAAGGTACATAGAAGGAGAAACAGCAAACAGAGACGGAAGAGGCTAAGAGAGAAAAAGAGTAAATCCCGATCCCTCACCTCTGTTCCAGTGCGGTTGTCGCCGGCAAAATCAGCGGTGGAGCAGCGCCTGATCGGCGACGGCAAGAAAGACAGAAAATAGAGCTGACTACTTATTTTTGTTTCTTATTTATTTCTACTAATTATTTTCGCTTATCAAAGGCCGGGCTTTGCCGAAAAATTCATATGGGCCTAAACCCATATAAGGTCCATGGATAACTATATGGGCCGGCCCATTTCCAATAAAAATGAATTCAAATCGACGGTTTTGATCGCAGACGAAAATGTCGGTGGTTAACCTGGGACGTTAGATCACTATACCCGACTTAGCACCCATAAGGGCATTTTCGTCATATAAGTAGAACCGAACCCGTTAGCAACTCCACACCTTTCGCGACATAGACCCGCCAGCGGCAGATCTAAACTTCACATAATCACACTTTTCTCCCTCATTTTTCCTTCTTTCAATTACGTGGGGAGAGAGAAACAAAAAAAAAAAAAAAAAAAAGCGGCAAAGAACTAATCTGACTTGCTCTAACCGACGTAGTGCTCTTCAGGTTTTCTCAAGATCTCCAAATCCACATCGCAGTAGCGAACACTCTGAAATTTAGATCTGAAATCTTCGGATCTTAGGGTGCGTGGTAATGGGACGTGAGGAGAAGTCCGGCGGGGGCTGTTGGGGTTGGCTTCTGGTGTTGGTGGTGGCCGCCGCGCTCGTCGCCGGAATCGTGCTCTTTATCCGTACGAAGCACCACCACGATGAAGCGGATGCCGTCCCCGGCCCACCCGGCGCCATCGACACCAAGTACTCCGATGCCTTGAAGATCGCCTTGCAATTCTTCGATGTCCAAAAATGTATGCTACTGCCCCTTTCTAATTTTTAACAATTATTTAATCGGCAATTTGGCATTGTTAAAGGTGGATTGCATGTTGATATTTACTAGCTGGATTGCCTGTAGTTATTCCCATTGATAAATATATGCAAGTTGTAGTCATATCTAGGTCAAAATCTGAGTAAATTTTATGAATAAAGTATGATTTGGATTTGAATGGGATTAATTTTGATTGCGCCAATGATTGAGCTGTAAATCTGTAATGCTACACGTTACTAAGATCTGAGTTTTGGTGGAGAATTTGAGCCAAAAACTGAAGAAGTGTCCTTCCTTTCATTTTCATTTTTGCAGCTGGTAAATTGGTAGACAATAAGATCTCATGGAGAGGCGACTCTGCTCTTAAAGATGGGAACGAAGCGAAGTTGGATCTCTCAAAAGGAATGTACGATGCTGGGGATCACATGAAGTTCGGTTTCCCACTAGCATTCACGGCTACGGTGCTGTCATGGGCCATTCTAGAGTATGGAGATCAAATGGCCGCTACAAAACAGCTTCAACCAGCTCAAGATTCCCTCAAATGGATTACCGACTACCTAGTCAATGCGCATCCTGAGGACAATGTCCTTTACATTCAGGTCTTTTTTGTGCTGTATGTTTTAAATGCAGAATATTCGAAGTAATCAGTTTACAATTTGGCATATTAGTATTGGTTTGGTTGATAACACATTTATGCGTTATAGGTTGGTGATCCTAAGTTGGATCATAGTTGTTGGGACAGGCCTGAAACTATGAGTGAGAAAAGGCCTCTGACCCAGATCAATGCTTCGACTCCTGGGACAGAGGTTGCAGCTGAGACAGCTGCAGCTATGGCGGCAGCATCTTTAGTGTTTAAATCTGATTCCAAATATTCTAGCACCCTTTTGAAACATGCCAAGCAACTATTTAGTTTTGCTGATAAGAATAGAGGATCATATAGTGTCAACATCCCTGATGTGGCAACATACTATAACTCCACTGGTTATGACGATGAACTCCTGTGGGCAGCCAGTTGGCTCTACCATGCAACTGGAGATGATACTTATATCAACTATGTAACTTCAGAGAATGGAAAAGACTATGGTAACTGGGGAAATCCAACTTGGTTTAGCTGGGATAACAAGCATGCAGGTACTCAGGTAAAGTAATTTTTTGTGATCTGCTTGGTTTTCGCTGATTTTTTTGTCATGTGTGCTTAAAGATTTGTCTCATGTTCTACACTTTGAGCTAAAGTTGTAATTTGATGCAGGTTTTACTATCCAGGGTCAGCTTCTTTGGTGGAAAGGGTGTCTCAAGCTCTGCAAATTCTGGCCTCCAACAATATAGAAAAACAGCTGAAGCTGTAATGTGTGGCCTCTTGCCAAACTCTCCCACTGCTACGTCCAGCAGAACAGACAGTAATCTCTCCTCCCTCTAAATATAACTGCATTTGACTCTATGCTGTTTGCTGAATTACGCACTTCGGTTTTTACAGCTAATTAGCTTTTTATATATGGATCTTCAATTCAACTTAGAATGGCTGAAGCTTCCAATAGGAAACTAATTATTCTAGAACTAACAATGGTGTACTTATATAGCCATTTAGGTCTTTGTTTAGTTGATCTTGCAAAACATGAGTGTATATCAATCAACCAACAAAAAAAGATCAAAACCTTTCTTTCTATGTTTTAATTGGGATGAATTGTTTACCATCCTTTTATTCTTGTTGCAGATGGTTTGATATGGGTGAGTGAGTGGAATTCTCTGCAACAGCCAGTAGCATCTGCGTTTTTGGCTACTGTTTACAGTGATTACATGCTTACATCTCAAACAGCAAGAATATCTTGCAGCGGAAGTACCTATAAACCATCGCAGCTTCGCAAATTTGCAATTTCACAGGTTAGCTTGATATCCATCCAACCATCCAAAACTATACAAGAACTTCATTGCAGTTCTTATATGTTATCTGTCTGCATTATCATTGCCAATCATTAATTTTTTCAATTTGGCAGGCTAACTATTTACTAGGTGACAACCCCATGAAGTTGAGCTTCCTTGTGGGCTATGGAGACAAATACCCACAGTTTGTACACCACAGGGGAGCCTCTATACCAGCTGACGCGACTACCACATGTAAGGATGGTTTCAAATGGCTTACGTCGGAAGATCCAAACCCAAATATAGCCACTGGTGGGCTTGTAGGAGGGCCATTCTTGAATGAGACATACATTGACTCCAGGAACAACTCGATGCAAGCAGAACCGAGCACGTATAATAGTGCTCTTCTTGTTGGCCTGCTTTCTGGTTTGGTCACTACCTCTTCAGTTGTTCAGTCATTTAGCAGCTAAGCTTCTACACCACGAAAAAATGGTTCTTTTGAAGGAGTGGAGTTGTTGAGTTGCTTCAGCCACTGTTGTAGATGTGTGGCAAGTTTGTGTAATATGTATTCAATCTTGTAGTAGAAGCTGCGTAGGCCTGCATTTATTATTTGTTATTCTTGGATTTTATGATGGTAATTTAATGAGTGCCTGAGTGCATTATTGATTTATTGGTTCACTTGGAACTTGGAAGATTGAGATTCCATGAAGAGATATTTAGAGGTCATGACTACCTTTCGGCTAATAAAGATTGGGCCTTTGGGCTTATAGTGATTGGGCCTTTTAACCTCTCCATGCATAAAGGCTAAAAACATCATGCTTTGTTAAAGGGAGTCAGCTTACATTAGCTAGCCAGATGGACTGCAAATAAAGCCACACAAAAAAGGGAAAAATAAAAGAATTTCAAGCCGATACGTGACATTAAGGGTTGATATTCGTTTGATTGTTGTCTCGATCTATCACAAGTCTCTTCTACGTTGTTTTTTCAAATTTCAAGCAACAAAAAATGATCCTTTAATGCATGAAATCTAATTTGAATTACTCCAGAATTTTGTTTTAATCTCTCGAATCGAATTGAAAAACGTAATAGTGATAACCTGAAGGATAAAATGTCGAACAAGCAATCATTCCACTCTTGAATCTTAGATTGAATGGATAAAATGTTGAACAAGTAATCATTCCACTCTTGAATCTTAGATTGAATGTTCTAGTATTACTAGTATATGTCCACGTTCCTTGCATGAGTCTGGTTAATAAATTATGAAATCAAAATATTATTAAATATTTACAAACTAAACTGGTAATTTATAAGCTTAATTTCTTGAACATATGGTGATAAGGAATTTAATACAAATAATTGATTACAAAAATATATAAATTAGATTTAAGTAATGAGAATGATTGATTATGTGTAGTTAATCAAAGGAAAAAATAGTTAAATCATATCACATAATTATTTCAAATACTTTTAATATATATTATCACTTTTGCGTCATGGATCACACTTGAGTAACTTGACCAATTATATTTTCAATCACATGTTATCAATTATATATATTTAAGCATTACAACTATAAGTATATTACATTCTTAGGTATATAATTTTGAAAAGCGTACCTTTTACATGGTTAAAATGTATTTTCTCCGTATCAAAATACTTGTCTTTGTGGACAATTACACATATATTAAGGAGAGTATAAAATGTACAAATATGTCCATATTTATTACTTTATTTTGTTACTTTTTCAATACAATTACTAACAATTATTCTCTCATTTATTAAGAAGTGGTAAAAACTATAAGGGCATATATGTAAAGTATATGTAAAATATACTAAAATGACAAGTATATTGAGACAAAAAATTAAGACTACAAAGACAAGTATTTTGATACGGAGGGAGTATATTTTAATTTGGCTCTATATATATAAATTTATAACGTATTTTAACGTATTTTAAAAAAAAATTACACACATATATATTATAAATAGTTTTAATTACAAATAAGAAGTAACATTACTAATAAGGTAAAGTATATCTTATGAATAATTTTATTCACAAATAAAAAAAACTAATAAGGTAAAAAGATATCAATAATATTTGAGATGATAATATGTATATAATTAAGGTAAGTTATTTTAAGTAAATAAATAAATAGATAATAAATAGAAAAAGTAGATATCAAAATTAGAGAGGGATAAAAGTGTAATTGTATATTGAGATTTGCCTATGTGGCATAGCTCATGGGTTGACACATATGAGAGACAATTAGAGCTTTAATATAGTATATAAGTTTTCCTTATTATATATATCGTATTCTTTATTTAAAGATGGAATAAAGATCGATGCTCACCGACGATGGAATCTTAGCTTTGAAAGAGGCGAAGGCAAGGGCAACGGTTCGTCCAATGTTTTGGATAGTTCTTTTGAAGAAGATTTACATGGAGATCAATCCAATTTTTTTTTTCTTTTTGGCGAGAGAAGATCGGTCCAATTTTGAGTTGATTAGTGTTGTGGAAGTTTTGAAATTGTTATCTTTTGTGATTAGTTTGTAATCTTTGTAATTGATTTATAATCTTTATGAATGATTTTTTTTTCAATTAGTAAAAGATTAGTGCTAGATTTAGGATACAAATGTTTGATATATAATTAATTTTATTTTAAGCGTGAAAAAAAGAAAACATGACATGTGATAGTTTTAATAAGAGAATGTCATGTGGCATAGTTAGGTTACAGTTTAGTACATAGTTAGTAGATCAATATACTATGTATATAAATGTATAAAGAATCAAAATTAAAAGACACGAAAGAGACAATACCAGCTCACAATTGATGCTATATACTCTCTAGAAAAGATGAGGTTTTGGTAGTCTGACACGATGAATGATATGATTTATAATCAGATTCTACTATATGAAACTCTAATATTACAATGAAAGACAATACCATGATAAAAAACACTATCTAAAAATATACAAAAAGATCTTGGTGATTATATATAATATATATTCTCATAATCTTTTCTTTCATAATAAATAAAAAGATCTGGCTTGTTCTTTAAACTTTATGGTTGTTGATAAACTATATAAAAATATTAGAAAGATAATGCATATATTTAAATAATTGTTTAATAGATATATATAATATTTTTTCAATCTTTTATTTCCTAATAAACAAAAATATCTTGCCTTGTTGATAGTGCACCCAATTTGGAAATTTTTTCTACAAATCTTAATCATTTTTCTAAAGCTTACAATAACACTCTATATCTATAGCACTGTATGATGATTTTTTCAAAGAAGTACCTGAGATGGCTAACTTAAGGAGTCACCATGTACTAACGCTTGTGATATTTTCTTCTCTTATGCACCACACAACATAATATATCAAATAGTAAATTATGGCTTGCTAACATGATTATCAACTTCCGAAGATAAAGAAAGTCTCCATAGGAATCGCCGAGTATATTTTGTTCAAGAAGCAACATAAACATAAACTCAAATGGAGTTTTGTATATTTTGTTGAAGCAACATAAATATTAAGTAAAATATTTTATTTTTAAAGTTATAATCTTCCTAATTGTTTGATTTGTAATCTTCCAAATTGCCTAATTGATTTGTAATCTTCCCAAATGATTTTTATTTACAAAAGGAAAGATTAGTTATAGATTTAGTATATAAATCTTTGATATATAAGTTTATACTCTTCCCAATTGATTTTTATTTTAATAAGGAAAGATTAGTTATAATATTAGTATATAAATCTTTAACATATAAGTTTGTAGTCTTCCCAATTGATTTTTATTTAAATAAGGAAAGATTAACCATATGTAGAGTATAGAAATCTTAAATATATAAGTTTGTAATCTTTTCAATTGATTTGTATTTAAATAAGGAAAGATTAGTTATATATTTAGTATGAAAATCGATCTTTAATATATAAGTTAATTTATTTAAAAAAAATAAAAAACAGAGAAAATAACATATGGTAAAATTAATATAAAAGTGTCATGTGGCGAAATTGATGTGAAAATGCTGTATGACGTAGTTTGATTCTACTTTAGTAGATATAGGCAGTGACTATATGCACACGGTTTCGTGTCTAAATGGATGCGAAACTATGCGCGTAGCATAGCAGCACGGTATCGTGCGCGTAGCATAGTAGCACAGGGGTAAAATGGGCATTTTTGAAAAGTCTGTGACAAACCTATGCGCGTAGCTTACGCGCACCCAAAAAAAATGCACTTTTTTTCTTTTCTTTTCCATAATCATATAGAGAATTTCAATACGAGTCCGTACATATAAAATTCGTCCAAAACGGACATCGTTTGCCCCTCCAAAAGCCCAAAAAACGAAGCCCTCCTAGTTCCTACCCATTTTTTTTACAATTTGGTGCCCGGTATATAGCGCATTGTAGTAAAAATTTTTGGCATTTTTTGCATTTTTCTACTATAATTTTGTATAAAATTTTAATACGAGTCCTTACATATAAAATTCATCCAAAACGGATATCGCTTTCCCCTCCAAAAAGCCAAAAATCGAGAATAAAAACTTTATATACTATAGTATTTTATTATATTTCATATATTTATACTTATATATTATAGTATTTCATTATATTTCATATAGTTACATTATATATTATAGTATTTCATTATATTTCATATAGTTACACTTATGTACTATAGTGTTTCATTACATTTCATATAGTTACACTTATATAGTATAGTATTTCATTAAATCTAGTATACTTAAACTTATATATTATAGTATTTTATTATATTTCATATAGTTAAACTTATATAGTATAGTATTTCATTAAATCTAGTATACTTAGACTTATATACTATAGTATTTCATTATATTTCATACAGTTACACTTATATACTATAGTATTTCATTAAATTTCATATAGTTACACTTATGTACTATAGTATTTCATTAAATCTAGTATACTTAGACTTATATACTATAGTATTTCATTATATTTCATATAGTTAGACTTATATACTATAGTATTTCATTAAATTTCATATAGTTACACTTATGCACTATAGTATTTCATTAAATCTAGTATACTTAGACTTATATACTATAGTATTTCATTATATTTCATATAGTTAGACTTATATACTATAATATTTCATTCAATTTCATATAGTTACACTTATGTACTATAGTATTTCATCAAGTCTAGTATACTTATACTTATATACTATAGTATTTCATTATATTTCATATAGTTACACTTATGTACTATAGTATTTCATCAAGTCTAGTATACTTAGACTTATATACTATAGTATTTCATTATATTTCATACAGTTACACTTATATACTATAGTAATTCATTATATTTCATATAGTTACACTTATATACTATAGTATTTCATTAAATTTCATATAGTTACACTTATGTACTATAGTATTTCATTAAGTCTAGTATACTTAGACTTATATATATAGTTACACTTATATAGTATAGTACATAAGTCTAAGTATACTAGACTTAATGAAATACTATAGTACATAAGTATAACTATATGAAATATAATGAAATACTATAGTATAGAAGTCTAAGTATACTAGACTTAATGAAATACTATGGTACATAAGTGTAACTATATGAAATTTAATGAAATACTATAGTATATAAGTGTAACTATATGAAATATAATGAAATACTATAGTATATAAGTCTAAGTATACTAGATTTAATGAAATACTATAGTACATAAGTGTAACTATATAAAATTTAATGAAATACTATAGTATATAAGTGTAACTGTATGAAATATAATGAAATACTATAGTATATAAGTCTAAGTATACTAGATTTAATGAAATACTATAGTACATAAGTGTAACTATATAAAATTTAATGAATTACAATAGTAAATAAGTATAACTATATGAAATATAATAAAATACTATAATATATAAGTGTAACTATACGAAATTTAATGAAATACTATAGTATATAAGTGTAACTATATGAAATATAATGAAATACTATAATATATAATGTAACTATATGAAATATAATGAAATACTATAATATATAAGTATAAATATATAAAATATAATAAAATACTATAGTATATAAAGCTTTTATTCTCAATTTTTGGCTTTTTGGAGGGAAAAACGATATCCGTTTTGGATGAATTTTATATGTACGGACTCGTATTAAAATTTTATACAAAATTATAGTAGAAAAATGCAAAAATACCAAAAAATTTCACTACAATGCGCTATATGTCGGGCACCAAATTGTAAAAAAAATGGGTAGGAACTAGGAAGGCTTTGTTTTTTGGGCTTTTGGAGGGGCAAACGATGTCCGTTTTGGACGAATTTTATATGTACGGACTCGTATTGAAATTCTCTATATGATTATGGAAAAGAAAAGAAAAAAGTGCATTTTTTTGGGTGCGCGTAAGCTATGCGCATAGGTTTGTCACAGACTTTTCAAAAATACCCATTTTACCCATGTGCTGCTATGATACGCGCACGATACCGTGCTGCTATGCTACGCGCACAGTTTCGCGTCCGTTTAGACACGAAACCGCGTACATATAGCCTTTTCGTATATATATATAGTAGATTATTCCATATTTCTCTTCAACGGTGGCAGCTTTGTAAGAAGGTTTCCCTTGGACATAAAATCTACTATATATCTACTAAACGCAAAGCCCGGCTGTGCCACGTGGCACTCCAATAATGCACCAATTTTTTTTGCTGCGTGGCGCTATTTTATCAACATGTACACGTGGCACTCAATCCGTTTTTTTTTTCGGTTTTATGTCTTTTTTCCTTAATTCGAAGATCTTGCAGTATATGCAGTTTTCCTAAACGTCGATATTTGTACGAATTTCCTATGCCAAAAGATTATGGTAGCCAGAAAATAAAACTGCCTAAAATATGCTGATTTCGAATTGCATAATTATCTGTAAAACCGTACAATTAATAATAACCTTCCACTCATAAACTAAACATGTTAAACATATACTATAAAAATGCAATAACATTTTTTGGTCTTTTAACCCAAAAACTGTTGCATAATATGAAGCTGATGCAATTAACCAAATCAGAGCTTCAAAATAAATGGCTCAAATGACAATAATGAACCTGCTGCAAAAAAATAGCCTAATACATAATTTTTTAACCCAAGGACATTGTGCAAATCATAACCTGCTTGTTTGAACCAAAGAAATGTTGAACCAGAAATGAACTTTGCCCAAAAAAAATAACTTGCAACAATTTGCTAACCAAATTAACGGCATTGCTAAATGCCTCAAGATAATAGCAAATCTGCAACTCTTTCCTCAAAACACATATTCTGCAAATCTGAACCTGTCATAAACAGCATGCATATTTTTTTTTTAAAGATTCTGATTGCAAGATCTGCACAATAAAGCCAAAATTATTATAGGATCATTCACAGCCGATGTTGAACCTGCAATATCTCCACAATAAAATCAAAATGTCAGTTGCAATATCTGTACAATATTGCAATATCTCCACAATAAAATCAATATTATAAAGGCATTTGCAATATGTACAAGATATTGCAATATGTACACAATAAAATCAATAATGTATACTAGCAGCAGTCCAACGATATTTCCAAAATTAAAAAACCGAATATTCGTATCCTTTCAGCACGATATTGGACCATAAATTGGAAAGCGTTTTGAGGCTATAAAACTACAGCCCCTCCCACAATTTCAGTTGTTCATTATACCAAAATTCATATTACAAGATCGATTGTTCATCAGTCTACAAGTACGTGTAAAACTACATCCCCTTCAGTTGTTCATTAGCTTCTATACTGATTACGATTTGTATTACTATAGATTTTTTGTTTGTGCATCAATCTGCAGTGCAATTGAATTTTCTATACTTGAATTTTCAGTCTCTCGGTTATTTTCAGTACAAACAACTACAGCCTCTCAGTTACTCATTTACCAGGTAATAACATCTAGAAATTATTAAAGCAGAATACTGATTCTACAACCTTTCATCCTTTCAGTATATTTATACAATTTGTTTTGTCCTCACCCAGAAATTATATATGATGTTATTCACTTTACAAAAAAATTTCGTCATTCACCCAAAAATTATATTTGCTGATTTTTATTCTACATGCTGATATTTTGTTCGACTTTACAATTTAATTTCCAGTCTTTTCCGAGAAGGCATGACTACTTGAAAGTTTTGTGCAGAATATGCTCGGAGAGTTTTTAGTTTAGTCCTTTTTTCAATTAAACTAATAACATCCCCGAGTATTCTCTGCACAAACTAATACCTTCTCAGAGAAATGACTGTTTATGCAAATTTTTAGGAACTAAAATTATGCTAAAAGAGTAGGCTGAAAGTATGTGCAGAATATGCTCTGAGAGGCTTTTAGATTAGTCCTTTTGCCGATGAAACTAATATCCCTGAGCATATTCTGCACACGTGTCTGGCACGGGAGTTTTGTGTGTGGATTTGCATACAGGTAAGGGTTATCATAGCACAAAAAAATTGAGAAGTTGTACGGAAGGACACTGAAGGCTTTGATGAGAAGCAGTTTTTACGTGTGAGACAAAAACTGCGGCATGACATCGAAATTAAAAGGTTATGTTTTGGTTTATGTTGTTTGATTTGTAATGGTTTGTTTTGTTTATTTACAATCAAATATACATGTCTTCACTTATATGATTTAGGATTACTCTATGTTTTTCATACAACTAAACTACTAACTACTCTATGCAAAACATCATCACAGTTTAAAAATACCTAAAGATGAAGATAGTAGGTGTACATGTAGTTCTTTCATTTTTATGCAATACCAATAATTGGTTTTGTTAATTCTGAGTCCAACCCGAGCTCACACATGCAATTCCTATACCAAAATAAATAGTTAAGTACTGCATACATTTATAAAATAAAGTACAATAGTGATGTCAAGTTTCAAGAGATAGAACCATGACCTTTTTGTATATCTTAATGCAGATTAAGAGTTGTATCTTAAAAGTTAAATCTTTAAACCTGTAATTCAAAGATTGTCGCAAATCATCAATTACAATACAGGTAAATGTTCATCAATCTAAATTTTAGTATTGGAGGCATACCTTTAGGTCTTTTAGTTTAGGTTAATAACATTCCATATTAAGTGTCCGAGTCTGATCCCACATGGAATTCCTAGAATAAAATAAATAAGTACATAATAGATTTATAGAGTAATTTAATATAGTATGATGTTATTGTAAGGATAAATAACCATGACCTTTTTTTGGACATTGAATCAGAGTAGGAGATGTATCTTCGATTTTATATGTTCAAACCTGTAAATGCAAAATTTATTGAATCAGTCATGACACTAGAGTAGAATATCATACATATTGGCTATGTTTTTATGTCAGAAGTACTACCTTGGACAATATGAGCCAAAGTGACCTTAATATTTTGGCTATCTGATTTCCATTTCAGAAGCATCTCTAATTGCAAAAGTGTAAAAGTAGGTAATTTGAATATATGTTAAGAAGCCATTTAAAGTTGCTTAAATTTGGCATATGTCTTTAATCAATCAATCAATGCCATACAGTTATGAAAAAGAAATCATGCCAAGAACATATATCAAACTTAAACAAAAAAGAATGGAACAAAAAAACAGATCTAACCAAACATGCATAGTATTTTTCTGAAAGAATATATGTGAAATTATATTATTTATAAAGTGTAAAATCAATGAACTAGAATAGAACGAGTCATAATAAATCATTGTTTTGATTCATACACTTAATGACAAAAAAATCAATATTATTTAGTAGAACGGGTGAAGGATTTCAAACCGAAAGGGTTGGCAGAGAGAGAGAGAGAGAGAGAGAGAGAGAGAGAGAGAGAGAGAGAGAGAGAGAGAGAGAGAGAGAGAGAGAGAGAGATCTTGCTTACCTTCGACATAGAAATGTTGGCAAAACATCCACCTTCCATATTTAGTCATCATCTGCTAGATCGCTTCATAAATTGCGATGGTGGCTTTGCATGTTTAATTTTTTTTGGATCTAAAAGAAACAGACTAGATCTGATGAGCATGAAGAAATTACACCAAGTTTTTTAAAGTACTTTTTTGGATCTAAAATTTTTGTAAAAGTAATTAGAAAGGGTTTGAGGTTATTTAGAGAGAGAGAGTAAGAGAGAGAGATGTTGAAGCTGTAAATAGAAATCCTCATGGTTCTTGAATGTTGCAGAGTCCTTTTAGGAAGGGGAGAGAGAGAGATAGATAGATAGAGAGAGAGAGAGAGAGAGAGAGAGAGAGAGAGAGAGAGAGAGAGAGAGAGAGAGAGAGAGAGAGAGAGAGAGAGAGAGAGAGAGAGAGAGAGAGAGAGAGAGAGAGAGAGAGAGAGAGAGAGAGAGAGAGAGAGAGATGTTGAAGATGTAAATAGAAATCTTAAAGGTTCTGGAGTGTTGAGAAGGAAAGAAATGATTTAAATCTAAGAAAATGAGTGAGAGAAAGCGAAACGGCAAAATGAAATAAGGGAAGAGATAGAGTTTGCAAATGTATAGATGGATCTGGAAGCTTTGAATTTCTTTATTTTTAAAAATCGAAATAGTAGATTGCAGATGTGAAGCCCATTAAACCAATTGGAATTGGGCTTATAATATTTTCAGCCATTTATTCACCGTAAAAATAAGCCCATTACTATTAAACATGTAATGGGTCAATAATCCCATTATTTATTTATTTTGTTTTAAAAAATAAACATATAACAAATTATTTTGTCGGTTGTAGTAAATTATATATAGCAGAGTGGGTCGATTTTTTTTGCCAGACTTTACATATATGTAACTTTAAATTTGGGCCTAAAGCCCAAAATAACCCCATTAAAATTTAGCAACGTAATTTCAAGTATTAAGTATTAAATGGGCCAATAAATCAATTTAAAAGTGTATACTACATATCTTTGAATATTTGTCAGATATATAGGTTTGGGTCGTAAATAAAATTGTGTCAAAATTTTAATTAGGCCTAAAAGCCCATTACATTTTATAAAGCAGTGTTAATTTTAATCGGTTGTAATAAATTTTAAATATACATATTCGGCCGGACTTAGAAATTATATATATATACATTAAAACTTAATGGGCCAATAAGCCCAATACATAGAATGAAATAGATCTGAAATAATTAGAAGCCCATTCTATTTTTTCAAAAACCAATTTGAAGCCCATTAAACAAATTTATGTTTGCCTGATATTGTTATTTCTGGTGTATGAGCCCAATTAATACTATTAAACAAGTAATGGGCCAATAAGGCCATTACTTACTCTTTTTTTTGGGTCAAAAAATTATTAGTTTTTTTTAAACAACAAATATCTAAAACAATTTTTAGTCTATTGTACTACTTTTTAATTGGGCCAATAAGCCCATTAAGTTTAGAACACTTATTTAAAATGTAATCTGTTGTATTCAAATTTAATGGGCCTAGAAGCCCATAATATCCTACCAACTTTAATAAATATCTATATTTTTCTAGAGGCTTCTTATCTGTAGTAGATTTTTTTCTAAAATCAATTTTTTTAATCCGTATATGATTGAATCAATTCATTAGTTTAATAAAAAAATTCATGGCTCAAACTAAATGCAAAAAACATTTATACAAAAAAACACATAGGTTGTTATGTGAAAAAAAATTACTATATTGTCTGGGCCAGTAAAAAGAAATCAAGACCAAATGAAATTAAAATCCCACATGAAAATTGATTGTAATACACTAGAAAATCAAGACCTAATGAAATTAAAACAATGAACATAAGGTAGTCGATTTTTTTTAAAACACCAGAATCAAAAAGATGTAAGTAAATAGATATACAAACAGATATCTTACATTTTTTTCCCCTTGATGATAGATCGACAGAACATCATTGTTGAAGTTGAAGTCCTCACAAATCCAAAGATGTCCTCATATACAATGAAAAATTAAATGTTGTCAGAGAGTAAATAAGCAGCAAAAAAATGAGTTTCCATTTAAAATTGACCCACTCTGCTATATGTTTTACTCAATTTTTATAGAACACAAGTCAGTTGAGCATTTCAAAAGAAATCGATAGCCATAGATGGAGATATATACAGATATATAGAGATCTTACATTTAAGCCTCCAGATATGCTCATCTTAGGGTTGATGTCTTTTGCATGGTATAAGAATATGTTACATACCTCATAAAATTAGGGTTTGTATCATATTTCCTATCTATAAACTAATTAACATTTGAAAAAGATAAAATAAAGACAAAGAGATAGTGAGAGGAACTTACGATCGAAAAATATAGATCTTCTGGCGGTGGTGGAATCTCTATCGCTTAAACATCCTAGACGAATGGCGAAAAGGCGAAGGCAGTGGCGATAATCCTTTTTCCATTTTAGATCTTTAAACTGATATCTTCAAGGTAATTTCTTTTGGATCTGAACTTTGTAAAAGCGGAGGAAGACAAACGGCGAAGGAGAGCGATGGTTGGCCGAGATTTACAGGCTCAAAAGAGACAATCGGCTAAGGTTTCGTCAACGAAGGTTGAAAATTGATTTATGCGAAGGTTTAAGAATGCGGAGGTTGAAGATTCACAAAGAAGGACACCGACCGAGACAACGCAAACAAATTTCGACCTAGATTTTGGCGAAGGTTGAAGAAGGTGAAGTAATTTCAGATGGCGAAGGATGTTTTTCTTACAGAAATTGCCATGGATCTACAAGAGGTGAAGAATACGAAGGATGACAGAGAAAGAGAGTGTGAGAGCGTGGAAAGAGACGAGAGAGGAGATGAAAACGGCAATGGCTGAGAATAGGGCTCCCGCGTTACAGAAATTGCCATGGATCTGCAAGAGGTGAAGACTGCGAAGGATGACAGAGAAAGAGAGCGTGAGAGGAGACGAAAACGGCAATGGATCAGAATAGGGTTTCCGCGTTAGGGTATAGAAGCATCTGGAGCTTGATGCTTCGGATTGGGCTTATTAGCCCATGAACCAGACGAGCCCAAAACCAGCCTAATTTACTTAAGTGGCAGCCGATCAACTGGGCATATAATAGGCCCATAAAACAATTCAAATTACCTGCTACTATTACGGCACATCCACATATAATATTGGCCCATAAGTTCATTTAATATTTAAATTTATATTTTAAAAATATTAAAATTAATATTTAGTATTTACATATATTTTTCCTAATTTTTCATAAATATATTAAGTATTTACATATGTCTATATATTTTTATTATATTAAAAAATGATTAGTATGTACATTCAATTATTTCATTTCGAATTTTGAATATAAATTGATGATTCCAGTGATTGAGTTATGAACGAAATTACGTCGATTGTATTCGATTTATTATGTATACATATTTTTCAGTGATTGTGTTATTAACGAAATTAAGTCTGTTGTATAAGCCGATTAACGTTTAGGAGGCTAATTATTATTTTACACATTTAATGGGCAATAGTGCATTATTTATTTCATTTTTGTTTATCAATATAAATATATTTAAAAATTAGTCATTTATATTAAATTTTATTATACATATTGGGCCCGAAATACATTTTTAAAAATTTGTATTTGGGCCTATTAGCCCATTACAGTTTATAAAGCTTATTAATCATGTAATGGCCCAATAAGCTCAATAATTAATTTATTTTAGTAAATATATAGTAGATTTACACTAAAACATATAGTCCGTTGTGACAAAAGACGAAGAATCAATTCAAAGTTGTGCCTATTATCCTATTAAACCAATTCAAAGTTACATTAAATATTTACGGCCTACACAAATATAATTTGGCCCCATAAGTCCATTTAGTAGTTATAAATTTATATTTTATTTTTATAATAGTAAAATAAATAAATAATTTGTAAATTGTTTAATTTTTTTGATTACTTATATTAAGTAGTTCCATATGTTTATTTATTTTTATAATATTAGGAGAAAAATAGTAGTATGTAAATTTATTTATTTTACTTTGAATATATTTAAGATTTTGCAGGGTGATTTTGTTATGGACGGATTAACTCGACATAACCGAGCGTTGAGATTGGCTGTTATTAGAGATAAACGACAACGGTCAAATTCAAATCGATGAGGTCAATAAATTGCATTCAATTCTTTCACATTTTTTTTTCCAATAAATTGAAATATGAACTTTAATATAAATAGTAATTATGCAGGATCTATTCGTGGAGTTAGTCCCAATTCTTTCGTTAGTGATCGTATCCCCTTGTCCGACATTTTAAATGGTTAGTAATTGTTATTCTATAAAATCTCTATTTAATTCGATTTGACCATCTATATTGTAATCAGTGTTTGATGTTAGATAATACAATATATCTTTAATTTCATGATTCTAAAAAAATGTTTAAAATAAATTTAACTATGTTTATAACTATGAAAATATATAATTGTTGTTTTATAATTTTTGCTTATACTTCAAATTTGTAACACATATCCATGTATTTATGCAGTAAACCAGAATATTACACCGTCGGCTTTGCATTTACCTCAAAGTGATCAAAACGTTCATAATTCACTTTTACCTATAAGTGTTCCAGACGAAGAAAACTACGGTGTAATTTTTTGGTCTTACTATCCGTTTTATTAAGTATCAAAATTTATGTTGTGTTACTAACTTACTATCAATAATAAGTAGATTATGATATAACTATTTATTTGCAGTTCAATTGCACAATGTCATGTTTACAGAACAAAATCATTTGCACAATGTCGAATAAGGTATGGTATTCTTAAAAGTGGTATGAAATAAGTGATTTATGTATTTATAATATTAGAAATTTATTTTCATGCACAAATTAGCTCGACAAAGGAGGAAATTGAGAATGAATGTGATAAGGCATAAGCGGGATGGAACACCGCTAATCGAATCATGTTAGAACAAAATATATCATATTTAATTAAAATTTAAAATAAATATAAATTTTGCTTAACCAAAATTTTATGCAGGCAATATACTTGGAAATATTAACAACTCTATATTTACCTAAGCTACACCATTATCTATTATAGTTTATGGTTAGTCATTAATGAAATTTATTATCTAATATACTTTTATACATGGATGGTCTTAAGTTCGAGGCTATTAATAGTCGATTAGTCATTTTTTATTTAAATAACTAATCGAATATATATTGAAACAATGACTCGATCATGGATAATTAAAATATACTATTTTTAAAAATGTAAAAATAAATAAATAAATCCCGTGCACAAGCTCAACAACTTCTTATAGACATCCAAGGTTGTCTTTGTAGCCAGGGAGCGTCGAACCAAGTGGAGGCCAAGACGGTGATGATGATCCAAGGATGTGTCGCGGTGCAGACAAATCTAGGGTTTCTTCAATCCTCCGCATCAAAAGGGTTTTGTTGTATGAGTTTGAAGAATAAAATTGGATGTGAAGGATCGTTACAAGCTTGGTGTCGTCCTGGTAATTCTCTTCCCCGGATTTAGCACCACATGGCCTAAATATATCCTTACATTAATCCTATACCTTGGCCCCATTACAACCCTATAAAGTCCTCATGGTTTTTGTTATGTACATGGTCTTCCGTAGTGGAGATTTAGGACACTGTTGCAAGCCTATGGTAGTTTAGCATTCAAAGTAGAGAAATGATCGAAACATAAACCTAAACACATGAGTGGAGTGACTTCATTTCTTTATCCTTGTGAGGTTTGGAGTAGAGGAACTATCTACATCTCTATCATTGGTTGCAAAGCATGCTATGACTGCACTTGTCTTATGTTTGGACTCTCATGATCATTGTTCACTTGTCTCTTGGGTAAAAACAACCTCGACACATTTTGTGGATTTATAGATTGTGTACTTGCTTGAGGACAAACAAGGGTTAAGTTTGGGGAAATTTGATGACATCCATTTTATACATATTTAGGACATGCATTTAGGCTATAGTTTAGGCATTTTAACGTTTATTATCTTGTAATTTTAGCTAGTTGCATCAATTTCTTTAGTTTAGAGGTCTACACGAGTCTTTGCATATTTTCAAGTACTTTAGCAGGCAAAGGAGGTGCATTATAAGGCATGGACGTCATAGGAGATGTGCACGGTCGAACACAAAGACGAACGACGACAAAGAACTCGCTTTGGCGCGCAAGAGATCTTTGTTTTCTGTCCCGTCTTTGAAGAAGTATAACTTTTGCTACGTAACTCCAAATTGAGTAATTTCAATGCCAGATTAAATACCACGATGTCAACTACAATTCCTCCAATTTGCAACGCGTTTGGACAAGGGAATAAAAAGTTATGACGATTACAAAATCGTATCACAGCTCTGTAAAGAGGCACGGTTTGTGACAAACCGTGTCACAAACCGTGCGCGTGTCCTGCTACTCTCTGTTGTGCCGCACGGTTTGTGACAAAACCCGCACGGTTTGTCACAAATCGTGCCACTCTCCCCCGCGTCCCGAAACGTTATTTTTCTACCCTTTTATTTTTGGACAGTATAAATACTTGTAGGGTTTTTTTGGCACTTCTCTTTTGCCACTCTCTCTAGCCCTAGTTGTGTTTTGAAGTTTATTTGAAGATTTCTGAAGATTGAAGATTGTTTCCTTGGATTTGATCAAGTATTTATCTTCTTCTAATCTAGTTGAATGATTTCTATTGTTCATATGATGTTTTTGATTGTTTCTCCAAGCATGTCTGGCTAAATCTCTAAATTCTAGGGTTGGGGTGATCCCAACAATGGATTGATAGACTTTTGTATGGTATTTGCCTGGATTGAAATCTGGAACATTGTCTGATTTAATCATAGAGTTCTTAATGCAATTGATGAATGTTGATTAGGTTTCTATTAGGTTTGAGTCTGAAAGGAAATAACCTTAATAGATAACTCAGATATGGTATGAGTCTAAAATGAGATTACTTTATCACATTACTAGGTATTGAACCTGAGTGTTATTTGTGCGACAACAACCTAATTACTCTTGTGGAATCCTAAGCTATCATAGAAACCCTAGGTTTGCCTGGACTTAGCGGAGCGCGACAATGAATGTTAACCCAGCTTGATCCTAGATTCTAAGTGCCCAAAGGGTCTAGATTTGATTAGCTTTGCGTGACAACGATTGTTAGTTACAATTTAGGCACATCTATTATCGTATGAAAGGAGTTAATGGAGACATTAGATAGCTTACCTTCAGACAAGTTCAGACTAATTTCATGCAGATATCTATAAGTTTATCAAGACATTGTTGTGGGGATCCCTGGTCCTAAGATCTTCTCCCTAATTGTTTACAACCATCCTTTGCAATTCTTACTTCTTGTTTTCTTAGATATTAAACAAACGAATTTTCCTTCTTACGGCTTAGCTTACCATTTTAAGTTTACAAAAGGTACTACATAGTCCTCGTTGGGAACGACACTTGAAAAGCTACAATTGAACCCATACGCTTGTGGATAGGTTTTTGTCCTATCAGTCCCAGAATGTGCAACATAGATATCATCATCAACCATAGGTTGGAAATGAATTTTCCATAGTAGTTGAGCATAATAAGAGAAGATAAAAGGAACAACAACAACATTCCAAGCAGCCTCATCATGATGAAGCGGTGAAGCAAAGTTGTTATGATGCCCACAAGTAACAAGCAGGTGTGCTATAATCAAATTCATCATGTCGCTCAATTTCATGCCACTACAACACCAGTCAAGATTATCAACAACAAGTAACATTTCTTATCCTACAGGGTCAAGGAAGAAGGGTTCTAAACAAGCAACTGAACCAAACGGATTCGTTTCTAGCACCAAGTTCTGTTGTCTAATATTTTCCTTAGCCTTAGCTAGGTCACATTCTAAAGCGAGTAGATTATATTTATTCGCAATGATTCCAAATAGAGAAGCTCCCCATTATAGACAACTCATAAATACACATCGAATTACTATCCTTCTTTTGAGGAATTGAATCTAGATTAAGCAAATTACAAAAAAAATAACAATGCTCTTCTTCTTAGGTCAGAAACAAATATTTCAACATAATAATCCCTTTAAACCCAATAAATTCTCAATACTATATAATCATCATTTGCTAGAACATATGGAACACTGGGCACCCTAGACAAATCAAGCATTTTGATATCAATACCTATAAGTGTAAGCTCAGGCATCCAATTGTCGAATTCCTTCAGTAAAGAATTGGTGATAGCTGACAAAATTGTGCTCGGAAGTATCTCAGATCTTTGTGGGCCAGTAAGTGAAGACTAGATCAAGTTCTTCCCATTATTTTCGGCTCAATCTTCTAACCATACATGTAGCACCCGGTACTTGGTTTGTAAGGGTTAGAGTGTTAGCCATGTCAACAAGAGCTCTTTATTTTTATGATTAAAGTAAGGACAAAGAACTTTGAAGTTAAGTGTGATAGAGAAGAATTAGGTTTGGAAACGTTTGGGCAATTTTAGTAATTATGAAAAGTTGTTGGAGGGCACTTTTGCCACAAACCACACACTTGAGGGGCACGACCGTAATTTCCGGGAACTTCATCCCCTTCCTCCAGCCAAGCCCAGCCAAGCTCTCGGCCATGTCCTCCTATGGCGGTTTGGGCCCGATTTCGGCCCCGTTTTCGCCTTTTTTCCTTCGATTAAGTAGTGAGCTTTGTAGCTTGGATCAAAACGCGTAAGATCTCCATGAATTTGGGATGAATAAGTTGCGGACGAGATCAAATTTTAACATTTAAGGCAAGAAAATATTCGAACGTGTCGTTCACGTTTTTGGCGAAATTGAATCCGATTTGGGATCGTTTTTGCCCAAATTTGTCACAATTGTGTAGTTCTTTCCAAGATATTTCAAACCCTATAAATACTCTTCCTATCGAAGTCTTTTCGACACCCAAGTTCAAGCCAAAACATCCGAGTTCATCACCCTAGGTCGCGGCTGTTCGTGGCGTTTTTCCGGCCACCCCGGTACTCCACCACCACAATTAGAGCCACAATTGGAACCGTCGTGTCGTCCTCTTCAAAATCCCCTTGGTCGCGCACCCGGAGTCACGCCACCGAGCCGCCGCCGAGCCCTCCTTGCCGCCCGTGAGCAGTGGTTGCTAGAGGTAGGAGACAATGGCAATTTCGTAAATATTTCCATTTGTTTTGATTTCGGGTATTTTATTTAATTAGGTTAATTTATTAATTAATTAGGGTAATTTAATAATTAAGTAGGTAAAATATATAATTAGGAATATTGTTTAATTTAATTTGGGTTAATCTTAATTAAGGTCTTAAAATTTCCTATTTAAGTTAATGAGGTAATTATATTAAAAAAATATGCACATATAGTTATAAATAATTATGTTTATAAATCAGGGTTAAAATAAATTAATGTTGGTCAATTTATTTTAATTAGGTTGTTGTTTTATGATTCAAGGAATTAATCATAACATTATCTGACAATTGATTTATTTGAACTTAAATCAATTCAGTTAGAAACCGATACGAGTAACGTTCAATTTCCGATTAGAAATAAATTATCTTATCATAATTTATGTATGATGTCTAATTTTGGGTACGTCTCGGATTTGCTTATGGAACGGAAATAGGGCAGGGATTCAAGTTGTTACTCGGAAGCAATCATTCTCGTGATATCGTTCATCTCTTCGTGATCTAAGGCAAGTGGTGGTTCACTCTTGTCATTTCAGTTATTCTTTTGACCGAAAATTAATATTAAAATTAATTGTTAATTAATTGGGTAATTTCTAAAACTTAATTAATGTTTGGGAACACTTGTGTGCTATAAATAAATTTGTATCTAGGTTGTTAGTTAGTATATATATATAGTTATATATAAGTATATATGATTAATGTTGTTATCGTCGTAATGACGGTATTGTGTGTGGACTTTGTGTGTTATGTGTGGACTTTATAGTCATTAAATGTGGACTTTAATTGTCGTGTGTGTCAGGGATATTATGGTCTTGTGAGACGTAATGATCTCTTTATAACTCAGTATTAGTCAGAATAATTCCCTAATACTTTTAAGGTCACGACCATTGCTTCTTATCCACCCGTTAAGAATAAGAGGTGTCTAAGCACCTTACTAGTGCAATTGGGTTGAATGTAATGTCACCTAGTGTTATTCTCGTAATTATTCGAGATTGTATTAAAAGCTTTAAGAATAATTGTGGTGTGGTGAAATTAAATAAGATAAGTGTTGTGAGCACATAATTAATAAACTTTGAGCAAGAAGTACAACTTGGAAACCGCTCGTGCTCTAGTTTAAGTGGGTCGTCTTTCCAATCTGGATTCGCATTATGCGGTGAAGTTGGTTGGGCCCAATTACTCAATGGGGTTTAATATGTTGTGTGTAATTTAAAACGTTCCCAAACAAATCATATCTTCTTCCCATAATACCCACATTCATTTCGAGTATTCTCTTGGTGCATATCTCTTTTGTCCATCCTTCATTTCAGTGGAAGTATTTTAGTTTTACATCGTCTATCGGCTTTTACTCGAGAGAAAATGATAGTAACTGGATACAACCACAAGAACCATTCTGTTTGTACCCTTACTTAGTCTTTCATTAGACTAACCAACCACTATTTTTCCTTGCATGGTTGGCTGGTGTCATCCGTCCTATACGGGACATCAGTCGACTTGCCTCAGGATGTTTAGGAGTAACGAGACGGAGAAGAAGACTTGCGGTTGAAGTTTAGTTTTTTGAAGAACTTTCGAGTTTGTTTTAAATATAAGATTTATTTTCTTATTAATGTAATAGGTATAAGTGTTAGGTAACCTAGTCTTGTAATTAGAATTTATGTAAACTCTTCTGTTGTAATTCCAATATCATTTGTAAACTATCCTCCTCAATTTACGGGGGGAATATTAATAAAATATTTGATATTTATTTCAAAGTCTTTCGCTATTTACTCTTTATTATGATTGTCTTTAAGTATAGTTGTTCAGATTAAAGCCTAGGATGACTTGGACTTAAAGTCTGAGGTCATTGGCGTGTGGCACTACCGACGTAAGTCGGGGGTATTACAATTTCAGTTCAACTCTTCTGCTCCCCGCCCCGTTCCCTAAACCCTACACCACACCCATCAACCCTTCATCTCCCTTTTAGTTTCGGTTTAAACGGCTGAGATGGAGAGGGAGTAGGGAGAGGTACAGGAGAGAGCTTAAAATTTGGTTTGTTACAATTTGCCCGATGGATTTCTAATTCTCAACAGCCCTGATGACGAAGACATCTACCATCATAGTAGTGATATGCCCAATCGTGAGCATGTTTATTTTGAAATCATACACGTAAATGAAAGCCACTCTTTCCCGGTAAGTATATCACATCCTCAACCACTCCAATTTTAGAAGATACATGATATATCACTTGATCGTTGATTTGATGCATTTGAGAATTAATTTTCACAAGTATTATTCGATCTCTTACCTCCCCAGCCATTTCCGAGAGCACCGAGATTCACAAAGGAGTCCCAAAAGCCTCAACGAGAAGCTTCTTCAAATGTGTGAACACATCCTTCCAATTTCTATTATTTGTTCTATTTGACATCTCCAAGTTTCACCCTACAATCTTCTACTCAGCCATGGTAACACGTCACAAGATCACTGGTAATTCCATCTAGGAGCTCCGATTGAGTCTGAAACTAGGTGATTCCAGATCTATAAACCAATTGTAAAGAAAGATGAATTCGTTCGAAGATTCAAGAAACAAGGAAGTCATAGAGCAATACATATAATGAAAGGCTAAACCGGGATTTAGAAAATAAACGATGAAACTGGAACAAATCGGGTATAATAAAACCCATTAAAAAAACCATGCAAATCTCATATTCATGTAACAAGATCAGACCAATCTCACTCCTCATCTCTCGCTCTACTCTACTGACCTTCTCATCTTTCCATATTCCAATCGATCATTGTGAATGGGCTCCCGAAAATATCAAATTTGCTATGGAAGTGGTTCGATTCCTAAAATGTATCGTCGTTGTCAGTTGCGATTCGTACAAGCGGTTGTAGAGGACCTTAGCAAGCAGATGCCGAATGTCAGATGAACATCCGTGGTTCATCGCTAATGCACGAGTCACTTGATAGGGCACTTTCTCGAGAACCACTAAGCCATAATATGGAAGCTTTGCTCTTCCTGTTGGATTTATCTATATCTAGCCAGATCACGTTCTTGTGACATTCTTCTAGCTATACTTTCTAGCTAGTTAATTTAACATTATCATGTACATCCCATTGATCATTTTCTTTATAGTTTATATCGATTACGCTATAAATTCAACATCTATTTTGTGAAAAGGTGGTAGGTGGAGGTACAAAGCTGAAGCATGAGAGCCCAGAATCTGTATGGAAATGGTTCTTGATGAGGTAAATTTGGAATTTTCCTTATTAAATATGGTGATGTTAAAGCCCAATTAATAGGCTTGGCCCAAGGAAAGGTTACCAAATTAAATGAGGTATAATAACCCTAAAAGCCTTAGCTAAATGAGTTTCCTATTCTTTTGAGAAATTGGCAGCCACCATAGAAACTCTTAAGACCGTTCTTCTTACCGATTTCTGACTTAAGCGTCGAAGGGGCTTTAGTGGAGATTCAACCCTCCTGTTAGCTTTTTCTTGTGAGTGCAGATTATTCATTGAGAAAATCAAACAAGTTCTTCAGCAGAGCTCAACCGTTTCTTCTCTTACAATTTTTATGGTGAAAATTCTTGCTACTACAGTTCTTTTAAAGTATAGAGTTGTAGAGTTACTTCAGCCACTATTGTATATAGTATGTGTGACAGTCTTAAGCACGAGATCTGTATTTATTATTTGTTATTCTTTTCTTGTTTGTAAAAACCTCCTTGAAACAATGTCCATGCATAAAAGATAAAAAATAAAAACTTCATTCTCTATTTAAGGAACAGTTTACATTAAGGGTCCATTTGGATTCCTAAAGATAATGCATTAAGGGAAAATGTCATGTGAGAATATGTAATAGGGTGAGAAATGAGAGTACATTTTAGCCTTTGGATGGCAAATAAACCAAAGGCTAAGATTATACTTTCATTAAAAGATCATGTGTCATGCACATGACCTGATTTTTTAGAGTTTGACCGGTCAACATGACTGGCCAAACCAGTCACCGACGGTCAACGCCAAAGCTCTGGCGTTGACCGGTCAAAGTTAGTTTTTTTTTCAGGCACAATTTTTGGCTTGCGACGACATGTGCATAGATTTTGGCTTGTATGTGGATCGATATTGACTTGTATGTAGACCTGTCAAACGGGTCAAACAGGTCGGGTTCGGGTTTAAGCATATCGGGTCGGGTCAGGTTCGGGTCAATTACGGGTCAAAATTTGCGGGTCGATTGTGGGTCGGGTCGTTGCGGGTCAGGTACGGGTTCGGGTCGACCTAGCGGGTCGAGAGCACCATGTCAAAATTTTATAAAATGACTATTAAAATAATATTTTAATTAAAACAAAAAAAAATCAAAAAAAATTATTATATAATATTTTAATAACAAAATATATTATAATATTTAATATATAAAATAAAAACACATTTGTAATGACCCAACCCGTCAATGACCCAACCCAGAAGTTTTCGGGTCGAACGGGTCAGGTCACTTTTGACCCAATACTTTTCGGGTCGGGTCTCGACCCAGAAAACGCGGGTCGGGTAAAAAATTGACAGCTCTACTTGTATGTGTATTGATATTGCACAAAATTTGTATAGGATTTTTTATTATATGTGTGACTCTGTGTATGTGGAAATCCATGCACTTCTCATCATGTGCATATATTTTGGCTTGTGTATGCATAGATTTTGACCTATATGTGCATCCAAATTCTACTTGTGTGCATTATTTTCTCGGGTTGAAGTGTGTATGAGTTTTGGCTTGTATGTGCATATCTTTTGAAGTGCATGTCTTTTTTTATGTATGTGCATCTAAATTCTATAAAATCTGTATAGGGTTTTGACTATATGTGTGACTTTGTATATGCGGAAAACTCATGCACATACATACAAAAACTTATGCATTTCACAGAATGTGCATATGTTTTGGCTTGCGTGTGCATAAATTTTGACATGTATGTGTATCTAAATTTTACTTGTGTGTGGGTTAAAATGTGCATGAGTTTTGACTTGTATGTACATGTATTTTGAAGTGTATGTCTTTTTTGGCTTGTATGTGCATACCCTTTGAAGTGTATGTCTTTTTGCTTGTCTGTGCATGTAAATTGAACTAGGCGTGCATAGGATTTGACTATATGTGTGACTTTTTATAAGTGGAAACTTATGCACATACATGTAAAATCTTATACACTTTTCAGAATATGCATAAGTTTTGGCTTGTATGTGCATGAATTTGACTTGTATGTGCATCTAAATTTGACTTGTATGCATCATTTTCTTGGCTTGAAATGTGCACGAGTTTTTGGCTTGTATGTGCATACCCTTTGAAACACATGTCTTTTTGCTTGAATGTGCACATGCCAAAACTTATGCACATACAGTGTACAACTCATGCACATTTTCTCTAGAAAATAATGCACATTTTGTACAATTTTTAGATGCATATACATGTCAATATTGATGCACATACAAGCCAAAATATATGCACATGCCATCTCAAGAAAAAAATAATTTTGGAAAAAAAAATGGGCTGAAAAAAATTGAAAAAAAAAGAATGGAAAAAAATGGTCGGACAACACCTTATAAAATTTTAATAAACATACAAGTCAATATTAACTTCGACGTTGACCACCAGAGTTGATCGGCTGGTGACCTGTTAACAATCCACTTAAGTGGTCATGTGCATTGCACATGACCACTTAAATGATAGTCTAAACCTAACATTTGAATTTTTTTAAATTCAAAGGCTAGGAGGTATTCTTATTTCTTACCATAATGTTCATTCTCACCGGATCCACGCTCATGCATTAAAAAGCATTATCTTGCATTAAATTGTAATAAATTGTCAATTTAATGTAAGATAATGTAATTTAATGCATTATTTTGGACATTCAAACGAACCCTTATCCATTACAAATAAATTCACACAAAAAAGAGGAAAATTGTGGTGCTAGAATTCTGTGCATTCGCGCCTAAATAATTGTGGTATGGACGGTACATCAGAAATCAACAAAATCAGCCTCAAATGGAAAATCGAAACCCTAAAACACTCTATTTTACTCTCAAAAACTCCAACCTCCAAACCCTTGACACTGAACAGCCGTCGCCGCTCGATTTTTTAATCGGCTTCTTCCTGATCTTTTTCCATCACAATCTTCTAACCCATCATGCTCATCCTTATCTTCAAACCTCAAATCAGAGTTTTGTTCGCCTTGACTTTGGTCTAGAAGCGGATTATAAGGAGAATATCCTGCTTATTTTTCTTCATACATTCTGTGTGAATAACCTGCTTCCTTACTTGACTCTTCAACCGTCCTACCACCTTACTTTACACAATTACAGATCTCAGAGGAACATCTTTTCCTGGTATGGAGTTTGTGTTTTTCGTACTTGGGTTCTCTCCTATTCTCTGCGGATGGGGCTGGGGCTTTCTGTTCAGAATGGGAAACCTTGCTGGAAGATGGACCAACGTCGCCAAGTGTTCTGCTGGAGTTGGCTCTGCTCTGTGAAGGTTCGGCTTGACACTGTGGAGCGGTTCTGGCCGAGGGATAATCACCATCCCAACTTCACTGTTTTTGGACCTGGAAAATAAGAGGAAGCTTCCTGGTGCCGGTATGGGATTCGGGTTTGCATGAGAGATGGACTGTAGTCGGCGAAAGTAGAGATTTCTCTTGCGCGACTGTGCTTGTCTTGTATCTCGGGGATCTACACCTCTACCACTTTTCAAAGGTCGAGATTTGGTACTGCGATGGCTACCATAATCTTGCCAAGGTTGCTCAAGAGAGGACCTGGTGTGGTCAACCGTTCGATTCCTCCCGTTCTGGAAGATCTTGGACGTTGTTGCACATGTGTATTCTCTCATTACCTTTTTCTTTTATGTTGCTTCTTAGTTTTTTCTGTGTTGATCTCAACAAGAACCTTTCTTTTCAACTTGGATTCTGGAATCATACTATCTATCATTTGGCTAGTGCTATGAAACACCAGGATATCTTCCTGACCAAACCTGTCATTGTTGTTCATTTCTTCTTGAAGTGGATTGAGTACATGTGTAAAAAACTCTATCCCATGAACAACCATTCTACGTTTGATCTTTCCCTGAAAAGGACCTGGTTTAAAACTGAAAGGAGATATTGCTCAGTCAATGTTTGCAGAAATGGCCATGAACAACAAACCTTTATGTCGAGCTTGGTGTGCTCCTTTAGAGGGTTGGACTACAAAAATTATTGTGTGGATCATATCTATGATAGTTTTCTCTCTAGCTATCGATTTTTGTATGTGTGTTACTACATGTTATAGCCTCAAACCAAATCAAATATTGAGATCCTTGCTTAGTTGTTCTCTGATGACCTCTTCTTCATTCTACTCTACCTTGACTTTGAAAACTGACAAGGATGACATTTATTGGCATTGTGTTAATAAGCTGCTACTATACCTCGGGCAAGTTGTGGCTAGCCTCCATTTTAATCACTGTGATTTACTTAGCAAAAATGAGGTAAAGCTCTCCTTCATTGTCCATGACTTCTTTTGCTATAATTCTAATTTGATCTTTGTTTTACAACCAGTGGCACATAAACCTCATGATCTCTTGAAAAAACAAACGTTGCAATCTGGAGTTGGTTCTCAAATCAATACACTAGGAAACTGCATGAACAATCAAATATGGCAATCTGGAGTTGACTTTCAAGTCAATAAACCAGCACTATGGAAAACCATGGAAACAAAACATAAAATGTCAACCTATTCTATGAAAAATCAGTTATGGAGGTTAACCTTAATGACTAATTATGAAATCAGGTTTATATTACAGATTTTGGTGTTTAATAATGAAATTTGGAATGAAAATCTTTATATCCTTGTGAATTATCAGATTGAACCTCTATGGAATGGCTGGGAACTACTGCTACTTCAGCTTCGAAAGCAGGTGAAAAACAATCTCTTGAAGGCCATTCACAAGCCTATGGTAATACTCTTTCCCTACTTCTTTCAATTTGTTTGTTATACTTCTAATGAGAAGCTTGGAACAACTACAAGCTTTTATACTCTGAAGGAAAAAATGGAAAATCAAAACTTGAAATCCGGAGTTGGTTTCTACACCAAAAAACCAGCAAAAACGGAACCCATGTAAAAACCTATAGCACAAGGAAACCATTCAAAGTACAATCATCTTTGGAGGTGTATGCTTCTGAAAATGTATATTAATTTCTTAAGTATGACTAAGTTAATACTTTCTGTTGAGAATCATAGAAGCTTACTATTATCAATGCTACACACAATTGAAACTTGTTGTTTTGTTTCTTGTTACTTTGTAGCTTGCAACAATTTTTGTAGGCAATGGATACATTGTTTTAAAAATCTCCTACAGCTGCAAATTATCAGACTATAGGGTTTATCATAACTACTGCCTCTCTAAGGTTGATTTATGGTGTTTTAATAACTGTATTGATGGACCCTACATTATTTCGAACAATGATTCATGTAAACCTTTTCACAACAATGATTTTGATCACTCAAAGAGACATGTTTTGTGTCTTATAAGTTTTGATTGTGGGTGCAATACATGTAATACCCCCAAAACTTAACCCTTTTGGAAATGTATTACCGCCAGTGACCCTAGTGTTTCTTACCGAGATCACCCAAGGCTTTACCATTTAAATACAATTTATGAAATGCAATTGATACACAATGATCAAGCATTAAATTCCAAAACATAACATTGTCAAGGAAACAAGAGTTACGGGATTACAACCCAATCCCGAATAGGTCAAAACAGAGTTTAAACCAAACACAGCGGAAGTCTCATAAAACACCTTACAACCAAAGTCATTGTCCAAAAGATCTCAACCTGATTAAAGAAATAATTAAAACGTTCAAAAACCATCGCCGACTCCATAGTCCTTCTAATCTTCTGGGCTACTTTCGATCTGATGTGCCGAATCGAACGGATGACACCAGCCAACCATGCAAGGGAAAATATTGGTTGGTTAGTCTAAATGAATAGACTAGCAAGGGTACAAAGCAGAATGGTTCGAAGCAGTCGTATTAGGTTAGAATCCTCGTCCCTCGAATAATAATCGAGTACGCTTGTCAACCACCATACTCCTACTGGAATAAACAAGAGGTATGCACAAGAGAAGATTCTGGAAGACTGAATCTTCACAGAAATCGACTCGAAAGAAGACTCCAACGGAAATGAGTCTTTAAGGAAGTATGACAATTCTGGAAAGTTACAGAATCATACAACAATGATTTAAAACTGACTGAGATGCTTCAGTCAACGACCAACCTCACCGCCTTTCAGCGAATCCAGATCGGAAAGAAGACGTACTACATTCAAGTCAACACGAGTCTTCCTAGCGGCACTATTACCTAGCTGCCCTACTCGCTGAGCGTTCATTAATTATGTGCGTCAAGGTAGCACTTATCTGATTATGTTTCAAAAACACACATCACATTATAGACTTTTACATGTGTACCGTTGGTGGGACGATACATCTTGGTATACGTTTCGTCGAGAGTGACGTACACCGAAAGGTTTGTGACACCAGCTAAGTGTCCTGTCTCTACACACTTGTGAAAGAGACCGATCATGATCTTAGAATAGTACCAGATGGAGATGAGCCACCCCGATACCAGATTATAAAGAAACGACTGGACAGAGTCCGAGTAACGTTCCTATTTAACAGTGCTAACTAAACAGTTACATCACCACAACAGTTACAGGATAAATCCATATAAAGGCCCGAAAGGCGATCACAGATAATAGCGTTGTTCTAACAGATATACAACCTATTATATGATTTTCAAAACAGTTTAACAAAACCGTTTCCAGACAAACAGAATATTCATTCCAAATTAATTACTCAGATAGACTACTGATAATTAATGTAAATATGGAACGAATGAGCAAGAGCGAACCGCCACTTGCCTTGATCCGCAGAATAGTCTAACGACGTCAATTGGATTCCGGGCTCGACACGGTATAGTTCCGACAGCACAACAACCTTCGAGTCGACCCATAAAAGGAACCCTAAGTTAGATCCGACATAAACAGTACGAATCTAAACACGGCGAAAGAACACGAAAGGAAAGACGCCACGACGACAACCGACCAAGCCAAAGCCACGAAGGCATTCTGGGCACTGGCGGCGGTCGCTGTTCTTGGCGGCGGTCGCCGCATTCATCACGGCGGTCGCCGTGAAGAACACGGTCGACAGAGATGAGAGAAATCTCACCAAAACAAAGTGCGTTTCGACCCCTTTCCGCCTTGCTTGGTTTCTGACCTCCAAAGGCAACCACAAGGCTTCAAAAGAGCTGCTGGAAACACCACCAAACAACACCGACGAAAGCTTCGAAATTTCCGGCGAAGGCACAACTCCGGCGAGAGGCAAATTTGGCAGAGGTTTGGTGCTGGGATGGCTCAAAACCTCTCCCCCAACACCCCCTTTTATAGCCAAAACATCTGGAGCACGAAGAAGATGGGCCTACAGCTAGTTTGGCACGGTCAGAGCTCGCCGGCGACCATCGGACAATGTCCGCTGGGTAATCACGGCGGGCGCCGTGATTTTGCCTACGGCGGGCGCCGTAATTACGGCGGTCGCCGTTCCTAGCTCTGGCGAGCCCAGAGTAGGAGACGACGGCTGGCACTTCGGGCCCAGCGACGGCGGGTGCCGTTACGGTACGGCGGTCGCCGTTTCTGCCTTTCTCGCCCATTCAGCTCTTGAACGAACACGGCGTTAAATCGGGATAAAAGTTATCGTACGCGAACGATAATTAAAATCCGAGGCATGATGTCTGTATATTATTTCACTGAGAAAAATATTATAGATACAGAGCACATTACAGAATGTCTCAAACTCTCTGTATTAAATCCGACGTACACAACAGGTACTCGGGAAAATTCCAAAATTCCCAAAATAACCTTACAAAAATACGGGGTATCACATCTCCTCCCCCTTACAAGAAGTTTCGACCCCGAAACTTAGGTCGAGAATAACTCGGGAAAACGCCTGAGCATATCTGACTCGGTTTCCCACGTCTCCCAAGTAACTTCTTCGGTCCCTGACTTGGACCACAACACTCGTACCAACGGCATGATCTTGTTGCGCAAATGCTTCTCCCGACGCTCCAAAATACGCGCGGGCAACTCTTCATAAGTACCATTAGCTTGAATCTCGATGTCCTCATAACTAAGCACATGAGACTCATCTGGTACATACTTTCTGAGTAAAGATACGTGGAACACGTTATGCACCGGGTGAGCCGATGGCGGCAACGCCAAGCGGTACGCTAGAGATCCCACTCTATCCAGAATCTCGAATGGTCCCACGTAGCGAGGGTTAAACTTCCCACGCTTATCAAATATGAAAACTCCTTTGGATGGCGATACCTTGACAAAAACCTTGTCACCGACCTTGAACTCGACAGTCCTGCACTTCCGATCTGCGTAGGACTTCTGTCGACTCTGAGCGGTCAACATCCTTTGTCTGATCAAAGCAATGTCTGAAGCCGTCCTTTCGACCAATTCTGGTCCAAGAAGAATTTTGTCGGCATTATCATCCCAACAAATCGGAGATCTGTATTTGCGACCATACAAAGCTTCAAACGGAGCCATCTTGATTGTAGCATGCCAGCTATTGTTGTACGTGAACTCAATCAGACTCAAGATGTCCTCCCAGCTAGTCGGGCGATCGAGCACACAAGCTCTAAGCATATCCTCCAGAGTCTGGATGGTCCTTTCAGACTGACCCTCTGTCTGAGGATGAAAAGCTGTACTAAACCTCAACTCGGTTCCCATAGCCTTATGAAGTTCCTTCCAGAATCTTGACATGAAACGGCCATCTCGGTCCGATACAATGGTCTTAGGAATGCCATGTAAGCGGACAATCTCCTTCTGGTAAACTTCTGCTAACTTCTGGGTTTCCCATGTGGTCTTGATGGCTATGAAATGAGCACTCTTCATAAGCCTATCCACAATTACCCAGATAGCATCTCTCTGACTTCGAGTCTTGGGTAGCCCAGTGACGAAGTCCATGGAAATGTCCTCCCATTTCCATTCTGGTACGGGGAGAGGTAGCATCTCACCACCTGGCCTGCGGTGTTCGATCTTGACCTTCTGGCAAGTTAAGCACTTTGCCACAAAGTCTGCTACGTCCCACTTCATGTTTGGCCACCAAAACTTCTTCCTGAGATTCTTGTACATCTTGCTAGAGCTAGGATGTACAGAGTAAGCAGATGAATGAGCTTCTCTCATCACCAACTGACGAAGACCTTCTGTGTCAGGCACACAGATCCGATCCTGAAACCAAAGGGATCCATCATCCTGAACCACAAAACTGGGAGCTTTCCCATCCATCACTTCACTGCTTAACTTTACCAAGATGATGTCATCGACTTGCTTTTCTTTGATTTGATCCAGCAGTGTAGCCTGAATTTCCATCATACTCAGGTACCCTCTACGCTGGTCATACAAGACTTCAATGTCGCATGACGCTTGGTTTAGCTTGGTCTGAGCAGTAAGTAGAGCAACTACAGTCTCATGCGTTGTCTTCCGGCTTAGTGCATCAGCTACTACATTAGCCTTGCCCAGATGATACAACAACTCCATGTCGTAGTCCTTGAGCAACTCTAGCCAGCGGCGTTGTCTCATATTTAACTCCTTCTGAGTAAATATATACTTGAGACTTTTGTGGTCGGTGAAGACTTGGCATCTTATACCGTAGAGGTAATGCCTCCAAATCTTCAGCGCAAAGACAACCGCTGCTAACTCAAGATCATGGGTCGGATAGTTTTCTTCGTAAGTCTTGAGTTGTCTAGATGCGTAAGCAATGACTCTGCCCCTTTGCATCAAAACACAACCAAGACCACACTTGGAAACATCACTATAGACCACATAATCGTCGTTCCCCTCTGGGAGTGCTAACACGGGTGCCGAGGTCAACCGTCGTTTCAACTCCTGGAAACTGGCCTCGCACTTGTCATTCCAGACAAACTTCTTGTGGACCTTGCGGAGTAGATTGGTCATAGGTAGAGCGATCTTTGAAAATCCTTCTACGAACCTTCTATAATACCCGGCAAGTCCAAGAAAACTGCGCACCTCCTTCACATTCTGGGGCTGTGTCCATTTAGCCACCGCTTCAATCTTTTGGGGATCAACCATAACCCCATTTTTATTGATCACGTGGCCTAAGAAAGCCACTTCCTTCATCCAGAATTCACACTTGGACAGTTTAGCATAAAGCTGATGTTGTCTAAGGATTGACAAGGCAATCCGTAGATGTTCCTCGTGGACTTCTTCATTCGGAGAATAGATCAGAATGTCATCGATGAAGACCACCACGATCTTATCCAAGTACTGGTGAAAACATCGGTTAATCAAATCCATAAAGACAGCTGGAGCATTTGTAAGCCCAAAAGGCATCACTACGAACTCGTAATAACCATATCTGGTCCTAAACGCAGTTCTAGGAATGTCATGCTCACGAATCCTGAGTTGGTGATATCCAGATCTCAAGTCGATCTTGGAGAAAACCTTTTCTCCCTGCAATTGGTCCAACAAGTCATCAATCCTAGGCAAAGGATACTTGTTCTTGATCGTCACCTTGTTCAACTCTCGATAGTCGATACAAAGTCGGAACGATCCGTCCTTCTTTTTGACGAACAATACCGGAGCACCCCACGGCGATGCACTCGGCCTGACATAACCTTTGTCAAGAAGATCCTCAAGTTGATTCTTCAATTCTTGCATCTCAGCTGGAGCCATCCGATACGGGGATTTGGAAATCGGTGCCGTACCAGGCTCGAGATCAATTGAAAACTCTACGTCACGGTTCGGGGGTAATCCAGGAATTTCTTCCGGAAAGACATCCGAAAACTCCCTAACTACAGGAATATCAAGAACCTCAGGTCCATCCTTCGCAGGCGAATCCAAGTAGCAAAGGTACCCGACACATCCTTATCGTAGTAGCTTAAATACAGCCATCGCATTGATCAGCTTGCCATTATCAGCGTCATTTCGACCTTTGAACTTGCACACGAACTGGCCCCCGGATGACACCGTCACCGTTCTTGAACTGAAGTCAATCACCGCCTTGTGACGAGTTAGCCAATCCATACCGAGGATAATGTCGTATGGAGCCATGGCTATACAGATTAAATTTGCATCAAATTCCTTACCCTGAATGGTAATCGGAAAGTCGGATAGATGCTTGGGTCCCACCAAACGTTCTCCATTAGGAAGATTAACGACAAAAGGGTCGCACGATTAGTTGCACACTAAGTCTAACTTGCTAACACAACTATCCAAAATAAAGGAATGTGTAGCACCAGAATCAAATAGAATGCACACTGAAGTAGAGTGAAGGTATAAAGTACCTTGAGCAATTGGAGCATTGGGTCCATCTGCTTCACGCATCTCATACAAGCGTTGTCCCTGACTTCCAGAAACAGCTGGGGCCTTTCCCCTGTTCTGAGCAGTCGTCTGGACCGAAGGACTAGGAGTCTCGGCAGGCTTAAACCTAGGTCGGTTGCTCTGATGAACTGACCCTTGCTGCGACTCTACTCCCTTCTGCTTCCCCTGCTTGCAGAACTTCTACAGATGACCGTCACGTCCACACCCAAAGCACGACCTCTTCTCCTTTTGACACTCATTGCTCTTGTGCCCAGCAGTACCACAGTTATAACACTTAACTGAACTCCTGGTCTGCCCTGACTGCTGAGTCGATCCTCCTTGCGTCATCTCCGTCTTAGCTCAGCCAGACTTGGCAAAGTTAGACGGTGGCGCAGGGCGCTTAAAACCACCTCCTTGGTTCTGATTCTGCATCGACTTCTGTCGGTTGCGCCTCTTGGTCGACTCCTCAAGAGTTACCTCCAGCTTATAGGCACAATCAACATACTGCTCCAAGGTAGAGCATATGTGATGCACCATTAATGGCTTGATATCCGAACTCATCCACTCGTGGAAGTACCAAATCTTTTGGGCCTCGCTGGTAATCTCGGCAGTGGCGTATTACAAAAGATGATTGAACTTAGACGCCAACTCAGTCACTCTCAGACCATCTGTCTGTGGTTACAAGAACTCTTTATGCTTCTCCTCTCTCATAGCACGAGAGAAAAATCGATCAACCATCTTGGTCTTGAACATCGACCAAGTCAACACTGGGCTCTCAGCCAAACCAATGCTCTCCCACCACTCGCTAGCCTCCTCCTTCAGCTGAAGAGAAGCGATATGGACCTTCTCGGCCTCAGTACATTCCACGTTCCGAAACAGCCTCTCCATATGGGAGAACCAATGTGTCACTGCCACTGGCTCCCCTTTTCCGTTATAGCAATCGGGCCTCATGGAAGTGATGGTCTTAAGAGCGCGACCATAGCTGTCTCTTGCCCTGTCGGCAGTCTCCTGAATCACAGGGTTTCTGGGTTCCACAACATCAGGAACCACTGGGTGGGTAGGCACTTCTTGCGCTTGAGGCGCACTGGGTCTCAATACATCCGCAATTGCCTGCATCACAATCCCGCGAATCGCCTCAACAACTGCGACGTCAAACAGTGCTGGCGTTTGGGTCTGATCCTCACCTTCACGCCTCTGCTGGATGCGAGACTCAGACTCGTGTTCATCCTGAACACCTCTTCCTGCTGGCCTGGGATTTTGACTAGTCCCAACACCGGCTCGAGTCGAGTTCCTCGTGCTTCTTGGGTTCACCATCTATTTACCGATCAAATTCCAAGCATTCAATACATTAATATTATGCAATATACCAACGTAAATAAATTACTCAGAATAGATCAACTTGGCATTTTATAGATGAACCTTCGAACCGTTATACAAGCTACACATAAGTCTATCATTCGAGCGCTAGGACAACATTGCTCGAAGATATAAGTGTTTCACAGGGTACTTGCCGCAATACTGAAATATTACACAAAGTACAACTTGGAATACTAAGAAACGAAACTACTGCGATAGGCAACGCTAATCCTCCTCAAGGCGTTCCAAAATGTCTCCCATAAGACTGGCTACTCGTGCATGGTCTCTTCGGGCTAGGCTCACCATCGAGCTCTGGCGATGGGTTTCGCACCCTGCTTGACCCTGAAGCACATGGTCCTATCTCAGTCATCGTAAGGTATGGGTCGTCCATGACTGGTCCTCCTATTCCAGCCCTCCTCTGAGTACTGGCGATCAACTCATCCCACTGACTCTGCTGTTCTGTAGAGATTACCTCGCTCTGGCGGAGGATCTCATGCAGCTCGGATTCCGACCTCCATCTTCTTAGAGTAGGGATAGGTTGAGATTCCCTGTCACTTCTCCTAATACCGTACTCGGTATACAGTGCCTCCCAATCAGCTTCTGACATGGGTGCGTACTCTGGCACTGGTGGCAATTCTGTACCGGGCTCCTGATTCTGCCCTCCAAGGTCCAACTCCGGATCCTCTTCTGGATCATCCTCTATGGGATCCTCATCCTCGGGATCATCCTCGATGGGATCCTCATCCTCGGGATCATCCTCGATGGGATCCTCATCCTCGGAATCATCCTCGATCATATCCTCGTCCTCGACAGGATCTTGCTCAAGCATCTCCTCTTCCTCCTCCTCGTACTCGATCTCCTCTGGAATTGGTCCCAACAGAAAGTCGTCTTGGTAAACCCCTTGTTCATACCTTGATAACTCATCTTCATGCTCCCATTCCTGTACTTCCTCCACCCTTGGTGGCGGCACAGGTACAGCCTCAGGGACCATAGCATCCCTAGCTACAAGGACAACCGACTCGGGGAGAATGTGCTTGACGTCTTCGGGCGGGCTACTCGGGCCTCCAACCTCGAAACATCGTTGAGGTAACGGAAAATCTAGCCTCGGCTGGTCCGACTTGGCGTCTTCCGACCCCCCACCAATAGAAAAGCAGACACCCATCCTATCGAACAATGAGGAAGGAATTAGTCTTTCTAGACATAGAAGCAAGCTTACTACATCAGACTATAAAGAAGACACGACTATGAACGGTGTTTTTAAATTCTTTTCAGTATGAAAATTCAGAGCCCTTTTTAAAGCATTTTCGAAAACGGATAAATGGTTTATAAAAATTCCAAACCCGTTTTAAAACCTTTGGCTCTGATACCACAACTGTAACACCCCCAAAACTTAACCCTTTTGGAAAGGTATTACCGCTAGTGACCCCAGTGTTCCTTACCGAGATCACCCAAGGCTTTACCATTTAAATACAATTTATGAAATGCAATTGATACACAATGATCAAGCATTAAATTCCAAAACATAACATTGTCAAGGAAACAAGAGTTACGGGATTACAACCCAATCCCGAATAGGTCAAAACAGAGTTTAAACCAAACACATCGGAAGTCTTATAAAACACCTTACAACCAAAGTCATTGTCCAAAAGATCTCAACCTGATTAAAGAAATAATTAAAACGTTCAAAAACCACCGCCGACTCCATAGTCCTTCTAATCTTCTGGGCTACTTTCGATCTGATGTGCCGAATCAAACGGATGACACCATCCAACCATGCAAGGGAAAATATTGGTTGGTTAGTCTAAATGAATAGACTAGCAAGGGTACAAAGCAGAATGGTTCGAAGCAGTCGTATTAGGTTAGACTCCTCGTCCCTCGAATAATAATCGAGTACGCTTGTCAACCACCATACTCCTACTGGAATAAACAAGAGGTATGCACAAGAGAAGATTCTGGAAGACTGAATCTTCACAGAAATCGACTCGAAAGAAGACTCCAACGGAAATGAGTCTTTAAGGAAGTATGACAATTCTGGAAAGTTACAGAATCATACAACAATGATTTAAAACTGACTGAGATGCTTCAGTCAACGACCAACCTCACCGCCTTTCAGCGAATCCAGATCGGAAAGAAGACGTACTACATTCAAGTCAACACGAGTCTTCCTAGCGGCACTATTACCTAGTTGCCCTACTCGCTGAGCGTTCATTAATTATGTACGTCAAGGTAGCACTTATCTGATTATGTTTCAAAAACACACATCACATTATAGACTTTTACATGTGTACCCCACCAATGGGACGACACATCTTGGTATATGTTTCGTCGAGAGTGACGTACACCGAAAGGTTTGTGACACCAGCTAAGTGTCCTGTCTCTACACACTTGTGAAAGAGACCGATCATGATCTTAGAATAGTACCAGATGGAGATGAGCCACCCCGATACCAGATTATAAAGAAACGACTGGACAAAGTCCGAGTAACGTTCCTATTTAACAGTGCTAACTCAACAGTTACAGCACCACAACAGTTACAGGATAAATCCACATAAAGGCCCGAAAGGCGATCACAGATAATAGCGTTGTTCTAACAGATATACAACCTATTATATGATTTTCAAAACAGTTTAACAAAACCGTTTCCAGACAAATAGAATATTCATTCCAAATTAATTACTCAGATAGACTACTGATAATTAATGTAAATATGGAACGAATGAGCAAGAGCGAACCGCCACTTGCCTTGATCCGCAGAATAGTCTAACGACGTCAATTGGATTCCGGGCTCGACACGGTATAGTTTCGACAGCACAACAACCTTCGAGTCGACCCATAAAAGGAACCCTAAGTTAGATCCGACATAAACAGTACGAATCTAAACACGGCGAAAGAACACGAAAGGAAAGACGTCACGACGACAACCGACCAAGCCAAAGCCACGAAGGCATTCTGGGCACTAGCGGCGGTCGCTGTTCTTGGCGGCGGTCGCCGCATTCATCACGGCGGTCGCCGTGAAGAACACGGTCGACAGAGACGAGAGAAATCTCACCAAAACAAAGCGCGTTTCGACCCCTTTCCGCCTTGCTTGGTTTCTGACCTCCAAAGGCAACCACAAGGCTTCAAAAGAGCTGCTGGAAACACCACCAAACAACACCGACGAAAGCTTCAAAATTTCCGGCGAAGGCACAACTCCGGCGAGAGGCAAATTTGGCAGAGGTTTGGTGCTGGGATGGCTCAAAACCTCTCCCCCAACACCCCCTTTTATAGCCAAAACATCTGGAGCACGAAGAAGATGGGCCTACAGCTAGTTCGGCGCGGTCAGAGCTCGCCGGCGACCATCGGACAATGTCCGCTGGGTAATCACGGCGGGCGCCGTGATTTTGCCTACGGCGGGCGCCGTAATTACGGCGGTCGCCGTTCCTAGCTCTGGCGAGCCCAGAGTAGGAGACGACGGCTGGCACTTCGGGCCCAGCGACGGCGGGCGCCGTTACGGTACGGCGGTCGCCGTTTCTGCCTTTCCCGCCCATTCAGCTCTTGAACGAACATGGAGTTAAACCGGGATAAAAATTATCGTACGCGAACGACAATTAAAATCCGAGGCATGATGTCTGTATATTATTTCACTGAGAAAAATATTACAGATACAGAGCACATTACAGAATGTCTCAAACTCTCTGTATTAAATCCGACGTACACAACGGGTACTCGGGAAAATTCCAAAATTCCCAAAATAACCTTACAAAAATACGGGGTATCACAATACCAATCTGTTACAACTGACACACGAACAATTTGATACTTATTACAATCTTGATACAAACCAAAAACAAATAAAAGATATTCATTGTGCTTACTTTCATTGGACTTTTAAGCAAGCCTTTGAATCACTCTCTAAATCAACAACAATAGAAGCTAGATTAATTCATTACAATATATTGTTGTGTGAACTAAAGAACAATGGCAACATAGTCCAACTATATTACTTACCCAAGAACCATATAAATCAGGATGTCTCCCCTGATGCCAACTATTACAAACTTTACCATAGTGAACTTTCTAGCAAGACCCCTCACTGTCGATGGATATGGGGCAACATAAAAATTGGTTTTTTGTGAAGATCTCCACTTGGAATTGTCGGGGAATTGGTAAAAGAAAACTATCTGGATGGATTTAGAATCCTTCTGTAAGATAGAAATGATCCAATTACTAGTGTTATTTGAAACAAGAACAAATAAAGTACCTAGTGAAAAAATGTGGAAAAAAGCAGGATTTGATCAGTTTTACTGTGTCCCGGCCACAGGTTTCGCAGGCGGAATCTATGTTATGTGGAAAACATATCAACTTGTCAATGAAATACTTGAAATAGACAAGATTGAAAAAAGATTTATTAGTATTTTGTACTCTAACCTGTGTACACATACTAAAATACTGATAATTCTTACTTATGCTCCACCAAATGAAGCAGGTAAAACTGAATCATGGGAAACGATAATCACCTTTATTAAAAATAGTGCTTATCCATGCATTGTTATGGGGTTATTTGAACGAAATACAAGACCCAACTGAAAAAGTGGGAAGATCTTTACCACCTTTAACAAAATTTACTAGACTACGATACTTCAAAAATGAATGTGAATTATTAGACATTCCTTTCCAAGGAAATGCATTTACTTGGAGAAAAAACAAAACTGAAGTAGATAATATCTATGAAAACTAGATAGAGTCTTAATTCATCACCAAATTTTACAATGGTATCTGGACATCTGTACTAAAAATTATGCCTTTACGAGCTCAGATCATTGCCCTATATCAATTGAATTAGCCTCAACTAATTCATTCAAGAACCAACCATTCAAGTTTGAAAAAATCTAGATGACAAGAAAGGACTTTAGAAATGTTGTCAAACAAGCCTGGAGAACAAATTATCATAGATCAAGGATGTATGATCTAGTTTCAAAGACAAAACTACTAAATAAGCATGCCAAACTTTGGAATAAAATGACGTTTGGTAATGTTTTCACTCAACTTATAGATATAGAGAAACAACTATCTGAGATTCAAATTAATATCCGCACTAATGTAAATATTAGTGAAATCCAGAAACAAAAAAGACTTATTGACAAGAAAGAGAAACTACTAACCTTTAAAAAAAAAATTGGAACCAAAGAGCAAGAGTTAAACATATTAAGCTAACTAACACTAACTCGAGCTACTTTCATAAAATTGCAAGTGGTAGAAGAAATAGAAAAATCATTAAAGAAATAAAAACCCAAGAAGGAACTAACATTATTGGTGAAGAGAATATCATAAATGAAATTAGAAATGACTTCATCAAAAGATTTAAAAGTGAAGAAATGAATGATGCTTTAGTGCAAGAAAATCTGGAATTAATACACTTTGAAATATCTATGGAAGATAACGAAGAATTAACTAGAAATATCACTAATGATGAAATTAAGAAAGCAGTGTTTGTAATACCCCGAATTTGTAATCCTTTATAAGGATTAGAATGCTACCCATGTCAACAAGAGCTCTTCCTTTTCCTGGTTCAAGTGAGGACAAAGAACTAGGAAGTTAAGCGTGCTAGGGCGGGAGTAGTCTTGGGATGGGTGACCTCCTGGGAAGTCCCCGGTTGGCATGGAGACAACGTTTCTAAGGTCGTGGGCCTTACAGTGTTTGATATTGGTACAGACAAATCGCCAGAACCAGATGATATGACAACTGAATTCTATCAAAAATACTGGGATATTAGGGACCTTCTATAATCCAAGCTATGAAAAGCTTATTTCTTTCAGGAAGGTTACTCAAACAGATCAATCAAATTTATATCTCTAATACCAAAATGTGATAATCCAAATTCAACAAACCATTATAGACCGATTAGTCTATGTTCTACAATTTATAAAATAATCTCAAAAATTCTAACTAATAGACTGAAAAACACTATGTAAAAATTAATTCACCCTCTTCAGGGTGCATTTGTAGCCAACAGAGTCATCCAAGATAATATCTTAATAGCTCATGAAATTTTTCACTCTTTCAAATCGAAACAAGGAGCTGAAGGCTTTATAGCACTAAAATTAGATATGGAAAAAGCACACGACAGAATTGAATGGAACTTCATTCTTAAAATCATGGAGAAATTTGGATTCCATTCGAAATTCATAAACTGGATCACATAATGTATTACGACAGTGTCCTTTTCGATACTGGTCAATAATGTACCGACGGAAATTTTTAGACCAACTAGAGGTCTTCGACATGGAGATCCACTATCCCCTTTCCTTTTTATTTTAGGATCTGAAATTTTAGCGAGAAAATTACAAAAAGGAAGGGGATATACCAAGAAATCCCATTGGTTTCCAAATATTAAGACTTGGAACTCGAATCCCTTTCTTGGCTTTTGCGGATGATATTATGATATTTTCCCAAGCAAAGCATGAAAACTGTAAGGAAATCAAAGATATCTTGGATGAATATTGCAAAATTTCAGGCTAGAAAGTAAATTTTCATAAATTTGCTTTCCAGGTTGCAAAGAAAGTAACAAACACAAAAAAACTAGCGATACAAGGAACACTTTCAATTACAAATATGACATCCCTAGACAAATATCTAGGATATCCTATTATTAATGGCAGAGTCAATTCTAATACATTTGTTGATGTGTTAATTAGCACACAACGACAATTAACAGAGTGGGCGGTAAATTCCCTTTCTCAAGCAAGCAGAACAACTCTCATCAAAGCGAATCTTGCATCACGACCAAATTACCTGAAGCAAAGCTTTATGCTACCCACTCAAACCCATAATGAATTTGATAAACTAAATAGAGGTTTTTTCTGGAACAAAGACCATATATACAAACCCCTGATAGGATGAGATAAAATATGCAAACCAACTGAACTAGGCAGACTAGGATTGAGAAAATCAAAGGATATGAATAAAGCCTTACAATTTAAATTATTATGGAAACTTTTGAATGAACTAGATAATTTTTGGGTCAAAGTTATCACTGAAAAATATTTAAAAACTGAACATATTTTACAATACGGAAAGAAAGGACAGTGCTCATGGCAATGGTCCAAAATGTGTGAAATCATTGATGAATTCAAAACAATACTTATATGGCAAGTGAGAAATGGTAGAACCATTAGATTCTGGACTGATAAATGGTTATCTACAATCCCCCTTTGTGACATCATTGACATGCGACCTATACCAAACAAAACTGCCTTAGTAGCAGATTTTATGCTTCCAAATAATAAATGGAATAAAGAAATGATTGAACAATATTTACTAGATGACTTAGTTAAACAGATAATCTCTACACCAATACCTATAAACAACATTCATGACAGAATGTATTGGGAGACCAGTAAAAATGGTTGGTTCTCAACCAAATCTGCTATGGATATGCTCATACAAAAAGAAAAGATATACATCACATGATTCTTCATAGATTTGGAAATTGGACACTTATCCAAAAGTTAAAAAATTTCTTTGGAAAATTTTAAGAAATAGACTACCAACCAAATCAAGATTAGCTGAAAAAGGAGCTGTAATCCCACAAGGTTGCATTAGATGCAACTCACTAACTGAAGATTCTAATCATCTCTTATTCCAGTGTAACCATTCGTTGAAAACTATAGAAAAAATGAACAAACAAACTTAAAGAATCATAAGATCTTTAAACATTGGAACTAAAAAAACTGATGAGATTATTGAGGAAATCCAAAATGAAAAGACAGATCATAATTCATTGAACTAGTAGTATCATGGTGGGGTATCTGGTTTTATAGAAACCAACAAAGCTTCGGTAAAACAAAATATGGAATCCAGACTTCTTGGCTGATTTTATCCCCAAAAATACAACGCATAAAAAAAGGACGGATATTGAAAAAATGGAAAAAACCACCAAAATATATAATTAAAATTAATACTGATGGATCTACAAAAACGAATGGTGAATCTAGTTATGGGTTCATTTTTCGTAATAATAAGGGTGAACCTCTCCTTATATTTGGTTAGAAATGTGGTATATCAACTCCTCTAAAAACAGAAACCATAGCGGTTAGAAATGCTTTAATCAAAGCAAACGAAATGGGTATAACCGTATAACTAATATTCAACTAGAGTGTGACAATCTTACAATAGTAAACGTCATTAATAAGATCTGACACTGTCCATGAGATATTGAAATTTTAATTTCTGATATCCTTTGTTTATTACAACTTTTTTCTTCAGTGCAAATATGTCATGTCTTCCGAGAAACAAACGATTCGGCCGACTGTATCGCGAATCTAAGTCAACGGAGTTCCTTGGAAGATATTCAAGCAAATTTAGAACTTTTAGTTTTCATCCGCAAGGATGCTATAGACTGAGAAATCGTATTTTCTATGGTTTTTCAGTATAACTTTTACTGTATTAAAAAAAAGAAGAACAAGAAATCAGCAAAATCCATGGGAAGTACATTTATAATTGGGGGTAGTTCTAACTTTAAAAAAAAGTACATTTTTTTGCGATCATTAAGCTAATCATATACCCTAAATATACGCAAATAATATAATCCTGAAATTCCTGATTTCTAGATGGGGGTCAACGTGCAATGTCCGACTTAGCCGCGGAGAAGCCTAGCTGCTGCTCCACCTCCCATCTCAGCATCGCCACCGCATCTCGGTGCTTTGGGGTATAATCCTGCAATCACCCACCCCACACACGTGGACGGTTTAGATTCATCCAATTTGGGAATAATAAAACAACCCTTCTTTCTAGTCGATCGTTCTATTAGAGGCAAAAGTTTCTACAAATCATACATGTGTAGCTTACGTTTATTTTTTTAACTACCAGCCTTAAATTTATGTTTATTTTTTTAACTACCAGCCTAGTGTATAAGATTATGTTTATTTTTTTTAACTACCAGCCTTAAATTTAATCAATAAAGAATAAAATTTACATAAAAATAGCAAATATGTGTAATGTTCAAATTAAAAACAAATCTCATAATAATAAACATTTTTAACCGAAGATATTGAAGGTAGGCATGCATACTTCGAGGTTGCACAGGAGATCGTAGGCATTGGTGGCGGAGACAATAATGCTACGGGCAGCAGGGGCGATGAACCCTTCATCCACCGCCTTGTCTATGAAGCTCAACAGTGAGTTGTAATAACCGTCCACGTTCAGTAGTCCAACCTGTCACATTCACATCCCGCCACTATTATTACTCTTTATATATCCATACCTAATACTGTATATATATATATATATATATATATCATAGAGATTTAATTTTACTAGCTAGATTCTTACCGGTTTGTCATGGATCCCTAATTGAGCCCATGTAATCACTTCTAATAATTCCTCTAAGGTACCATAACCCCCTGCAAAGCAAATATACAGATTTGGGTTTAATTAGTATACTAAAAACAAAACTATATATATGTTGCATATAGGTAAAAATGCAGTCTTTTTTAATGGTACCAAAGTTGGAAATATAGGAGGGAGTCCAAAACAAGTAGAATTAATTATTAATTGAGAGGCGTTGTTGTCAATTGGGATGATCACATCACATGGAGATCGGAAAGGAACAGGGCAAGTTGGGGGATGTCCTTTTTGGTAACACTGTTCATTGCATTGCATTGTATGCAATAGTTGAATACTTGAATGCATGAATTAATATAGGGAAGTCAAGTGATTTTGAACGGCCACTAGCTACTACGTACGGACTCCAATAATTAGTTTTGAAAGTTCGTGGGCGGGCAGATAGACTAGGGTCGTGTAGACACGAACGCATAGGCATAGATAAACCCAGTATATAAGTCCAATGAGATTCCATCATAAAATCAATTGATAATAGAAGGAGTAGCCCATCAAGCTTATATACTAGACAGGTTATATTCTAACTTTAGATGTGAGACGTTTATATTCCAACAATAATAATAATCCGTAGTAATTATTGCAATTATGGCTTAATTAAGCAATAACTGAAATTAATTAATGAGTGAGCAGGAGGCTAACCTGGCAAGGCAATGAAGGCGTCAGCTTGACTCGCCATTTCTGCCTTCCTTTGATGCATCCCCGACACTGCTTTTACTTCTCCTACCTTCTCTCCCGTTATCTACATATATATTCACACAATATTATTATTATTTGTTGAAATTAATAAAAATGATAAATTGTACTTTCAATAATACGAACTCGAATAGTTATGGTAATTGACAGATCGAATTTCTCACCTCTTTTGGCATAAGCGTCTTTGGAATCACCCTGCAATTTCAAAAAAGAGAGAGATGGAAATTTAGGAAGGAACTAAGATATAATTAATGAAGTTAGAATATATCTTTGATCATAATATACCCTAAGACATGGCGGCCTCCGTTGTAGACGGCTGTGGAGACGAGACCCATGAGGCCAATGCTTCCTCCTCCGTACACCAAGTCTATGTTTCTTTCAACCTGATCGATTCCATCACACACACACACACACACGCACACGCACCACCAATTAATTACTTATGTTTTCTTAATTATATTAGGCAAATGAAAATTAATAAAGAAGAAGTTAAGATGAAGGCGCGTACGAGTTGGTTGGCGAGTTGAAGAGCGGCGAGTTGGAAGCTGGGGTTCTTTCCGGGGCTGCTACCGCAGAAGACGCATACTCTTTTGAACCTTGAATTCGTCGCCTTCTCGGTTTCCATTGAGGCTTGTTGTGGTGGTGGTTTCTTGATTAATTTAGTTCTAAATGAATGAAACAGAGGAGGAGAGAATAATAATATGATTCAAGTAGGTAGGCTAGGGGTTGAAAAAGAGACTACTCCGGAATCCGTACGTATATAGTAGAATTAGAGGAATCAAGTCAGCAAAGACGCACCCAAAAAGCTTGTCAATGGGATTGGGGGATTTATAGATCGAGTTGGGCGCGCAGGAGTGCTGCTTCTCAATTCTCACTTCAACTTGCACCTCCAATTCATCATTTCCACTACTTTCATTTTTCTAACACTTTTTATTAACTACGGTCAAATGACTAACAATAACAACTTTCAAACTATGCTTTCATACTCATTTTAAAATCAATAAATAACTTATTTATGTACTATTATTTATACTAGGCTTAAGATTTTCATATTTTCAATATGAAATTCATATGTGCTTCCTCAATATACACGCTCTTCCCATAACAAACTTGAGTTCTAAGCAAATAAATTTTTATAGCGCCTACAATTAATAATTAAACAAAGTTGATGTCATTCTTAATAATAGGTTGATATTTCTAAATATGGTAATTCGTCCATTAAGTTTTACTTTATTTTTTAGAATTTTTTACACATTAAGGAATTCATTAAATATGTTTTGAAAATATATATTTTTTAAAAAAAATTAATCACTCACCACCCTTTTCACCACTTGTGTTTAACCTAAATCTTGATTCAGAATTTCGAGTTCTCATCCGCAAGGATGCTCTAGGTTGATCCTCGCATCACAGCTAAGACCAGTCTAATTCTTTTCTCATAAAAAAAAACTATTTATTGAAAAGAAAAAAAAATAAGATAATCATTTTTTTTAATGATTTATTATATGTGATAAGTTGTCTTAAAAAGTTACAAAAATGTAAATATTTTGTGACTTAAAAGACAAATAAAACTTAATGGAGGGAGTATATCGTTGTTGTTAGTAGTTTCATTAAGGTTACAAAATTTTGTTACTCAAGTAAGAGTGTAAGACTCAAATCTGTATTAATAAGTACTCGTTGCAAGTGAATGACAATTATACAGAGTCTCACGCTAACATTTATCAGCTCAAATATTTACTGATGCTATACCTTTTTCAATTATTTGGGTTTAATCCGTTTACATTTCAATCGTCAAAAATATCAGGAAAATAAAAGTGGTAGCTCACGCGGATAGCAATATCGCATTCGCATACATAATAAACACGTTTACTTATATGGATTGGCACTTGGCAGAGACAACTTTGCTGGGTCAACAGGAGCATTTACAATAAATATCAATAATAATCCTGATTAATTTAAGCACCCTGCAATTATCCCTCTTCAGGAATCATGTGCCTTCCCACTTCCCACCACCAATCACTTCATTTCTCTCCTCTTTTTTTTTTTCCCACTAAACAAATACGGAGTACTAATAATTTCACACACGTATATAAATTTGCGCAATTTGTCAACTTCAATTCATACGCATTTCATGAGCAAAGTATGTCGTAATTTTGTGATTAATCAACAATATAAACACCAGCTAGTTGTATCCTTAAAGGGTGAAATTTGGCCACGTCACCCCTCCCAACTGCTATGCATAATTTAAAACTCCTCCCTAATTGCTGGCTATAGTGACAAGATGGACCTTTTTGGGTATCTGCCTGGAAGCTAAGATTCATAGCATAATTATTTCCATAATTATCTGGTTTCCTTTCAATTTGCATCACACATTTGTCTATCATCCTAAGTATTCTAATCCTTTTCTTCTGATAATTAATTAAGAAAATATACAAGAAGAAAAGCAGGGTTTTTGGTGCTGAGATTGGAACATACAGAGTATATGCCAATATACAAGGGAAGGAGGAAGATAAATTAATGGGCTCAGCTTCCCCTGTGGGGCCCACAAGGTGGGTATTTCCCACTTTCCCACGTCATTTAATTATACATAACCCACTCATGTATTGTGGGATTTTCAGTGTGTCCATGTTTATCACAAACCATCCCAAACAAATCATTTTGCTTAACACAACCCTAATTTGAACATGTGCATTATTTCTATCTTTGGTCATATATATATACCATCAGCAAAGGTGTGTATCCTTTACAAAAAAAGCACTTGGCTTTATGTTGATATCAGGAATTTTTCACATCATTTTACCTTGTATATATATAATATTCCAATTGATTAAGTTGATCTCAATAAGTGTGATAGCTACTTAACAAACATGTATAGTAGCACTCATTTTCTAGCTAGTACAGACTCTTAAACCAAGATTGAAACAACTTATACTATATATATATTAAAAATTAAATGTAACAAATTATAAGTAGACAGTAGTAAGTAGTAACTAATCTTGTGTCATTCTTTAGGCTATATATTAATCCCTATCATAAGCAAACCCACCGGCTCTAACTCTAGTGAATTGTCTAAAGTTGACACGACTCCTAAAATCTGGTGAAAAGATGAACCAAGAAACAAGCAATTTTTGAAGGTCACTATCAGTTTTGTGTCTTCATACGTACGTGGATAGAATATAAGCAACCTACTTAGGTGGCAACCCATCTTATTTGATAACTCACACTGAAATTAATGGTTGGTTTGTTTTCCCCTTCAATTCATTTCTTTTTTAATTCCTTGTCACCAAGGTTATTAAAATCGGGATTTTAGGATCGGATCACAGGGGACCCTCTGGATCGGATCGTAAAATCGGATCGTAAAGTCGTAAGATTTTGTAAACAAATAAAAGTTAAATTAATGATAAAATATGAACGTCATTTAACAAAAATATAAATAGATATTTAATATTTTAAATATTAAACTTAGAACATTGATACAATGGACCATTGATTCACCGAAACTCAAGCCATATACTCTACATTGTCAAAACTAATTGGATTTAGGACATGCATAAATGAGACATGAAGATTTTGAACAAACATTATAAGGGTTGCTTTAGTTTTTATCACGCATGAGTGGAATTTTGGGATTTCGAGCGTGACTACATGGGAGAGACATATATATAGAGAGCGTAAGTATGAGAGATGTGGAAATTTGGACAAATTGGGCTCTCAAACGGGGTGTTAGTAGCTCGTATAAGTTCAACGTTAGGATCTTACTCGAATCTTAGAATCGTAAGTTTCTACTAATCCTTTGAGATCCTGTAAGATCCAGAGTTAGATTTTGACATTAATAGATTTTAGTAATAGATCCGGATCAAACACCCTACCTTAGATCGTAAAATCTTAGGATTTTAAGATCCGGATCTAGATTTTAATAACCATGCTTGTCACGTCTTATGCATCTTAACTTTGACCGGTAAGCCACCTTTATTTGCACGCAATTAAAGTCCAAAGTGCTTTTTAATTCAGACTACTAATAAAATACATTAAGTCTTACATATACAAATACTTTGGGTCGTAGCTATAAGTATTACTCCGTCACTTTGGTATTAGTAGTCTTTTTAGACTTAATAATTTGTTCATATATAGTTATTCTTGCATTTAAATGTTTTTGACAATGTTTATTAAAAATATTTCTTATATTTATATTTATTTTAATCTACACTCTTTTTTTTATATAGACTAATTAATTTGTATGTCCCTTACATTACAATTTTTTGTGTATGTGAATTAAGGGTATTTTACATACAACTTAAAAAAAATTAATATGTGTGGCAAAGTCTAAAAAAACAATTAGATATGAACGAGGAGTATTTATATATCTTGTTTTGTCTAGCTTGTATTATATTTTCTTTAGCACAGTTTAACTTGTATTCTACTACTTCATCTGCCTATATTTTGTTCACAATTACTCTCTAGTATAACTTACATGCATTTTTTGTAGCAGTAAAATACTAAGTAACAAAGTCGGTGAGTTCAGGGATTGGTAAAGGCCTTATGAATAATAATAATTTGATAAGTGTCATATAAGAAAGATTATTATAATACAAAATAAGAATGAATATAGACCATTGAATTAGAAATAAATCAAAGGTCATGATTGAACTTTCATTAAAAGTCATGTGTCATGCACATGTCTTTAATTCAAAGGGTTGACCATCGGAGCACCACCACCGACCACCGGACCACCGTCGCCGGTCACCGGGCCACCACCACCGGTCGTCGGACCACCGCCACTGGTCGACGGACCACCGGTTGTCGGACCACCACCGCCGGTCGCCGGACCACCGACACCGGTCGCCGGACCACCGTCAGACCACCGCCGGTCGTCGGACCACCATCGGCCACCAGACCACCCTTGGGTGCATGTGAACTCTATTAGAAGTGCAAGCCTTTGAGTGTGCATGCTTTTTGACTTTCAAGTGCATGTGAAATCTAGTACATGCTTTATGTGTTATTAGTGCATGCAAGTTTTATTGGGAGTGCATGAAAATTCAACTGAAAAGTGCATACGAATTAGAAAAATGGTGCATGTAAATTCTACTAGGAGTGTGCATGTGAATTCAACCGGAAGTGCATGTGAATTCTACTGAAGTGCATGCCTTTGAGTGTACTTATATGTCTTTTGACTTTTGAGTGCATGTGAAATCAAGTGCATGCTTTATGTGTTGTGAGTGCATGCGAGTTCAACTGAGAGTGCATGTAAATTCTACTGAAGTGCATGCCTTTGAGTGTAATTATATGTCTTTTGACTTTTGAATGCATGTGAAATCAAGTGCATGCTTTATGTGTTTTGAGTGCATGCGAGTTCAACTGAGAGTGCATGTGAATTCTACTGAAGTGCATGCCTTTGAGTGTACTTATATGTCTTTTGACTTTTGAGTGCATGTGAAATCAAGTGCATGCTTTATGTGTTGTGAGTGCACGCGAGTTCAACTGAGAGTGCATGTGAATTCAACTGAGAGTGCATGCCTTTGAGTGTATTTATATGTCTTTTGACTTTTGAGTACATGTGAAATCAAGTGCATGTTTTATGTGTTGTGAGTGCATGCGAGTTCAACTGAGAGTGCATGTGAATTCAACTGAGAATGCATACGAGTTATACATGCACAATAATTCGCATACACATTTAAGCCAACAACTTGCACAGTTGCACTCCAATCCAAAAAAATACATGTGAGTGCATGCAAGTTCAACTGAAAGTGCATGTGAATTCAACTGAGAGTGCATGCGGGTTATATATGCACAAAAACGTTAAATTCGCATGCACAATAATTCGCATGCACATTTAAGCCAACAACTTGCACTCCAATCCAAAAAAATACATGCACAAAATGTTGAATTTGCATGCGCAGAAGTGTTGCATTCGCTTGCACTTTTCAAGTCATCGGCTTGCACTTTGTCAGTAATGTTAAAAAAACAAAGGCATGCACAAAATGGCCTCCGTGTTGCACTTTTTTTTAGCTTTTAATCTCATTTAACGGTTAGGATTCTTTCTTATTTTGTATTACAAGGCCCTTTCGCACCTGAATCGCACCCATAATAATTTATAATAATAATAATAATAATAATAACATCGATCGCCAAGCGAACTTGTACGTATTTCTTGTGAAAACATACACTTTAACATTTAATTTTATATGGAGTTTGTTCATATGACCTTGTTATTGTAATACCCCTCATTTTTTAGTAAGGGTATTTGGGTAATTTCCCCAACCCTAGTTCTGTAATCGTGTCGCTTTCGGAGAAGTTCAGATTTTTCTGTAACGTGTATGATCTCTGTAATAATTCCCTGAGTGGTATAAAATACATTCGATGTATTTTCGCGGCTTAGAATATTTGTTTGGGTACAAATATATAATTTTCGGGACTCAAACCCGTGCTAAATCCTTCCCTGAGCAAGCGGACGCGGAAAAGGGCATTTCTGCGACCGCGGATAAATGACACTCAGAGACGTTGGGCAATGGAATTTTCCGCGACCGTGGAATAATGCATGCGTGCGACGCCTCGTCTTCCTCCGTGCCTCGTCGAACGCATCGCCGTCGATCCTCTGAGCTGCCGTCGATCTGGTCGGGGGGCTGCTCCTCCTTTGGCTATAAATGGGGGCCGAGTTGGAGGGTTTTGGGCATCCAAAAATCAGATCTCCCCTCTCTCTCTCTCGTGTTCTTCGTCGCCAGAAATTTGTGGTGTCGTCGGAGCTCTCGCCGGAAGTTGTGGTGGCCGTGGGGTGGTGCATTGGAAGCGCGGTGATGATAGGAGTCGAAGCCCTCTCGCCTCGAGTCCCGTCGTGTCGTCGCCGGTGAGAATTTAGCCGATTTGGGGTCGCCGAGTTCACAGCCGCGACCGCGGACATGAACTGCCGCGACTGCGGACGATGTCCAGTCGGCCGCGACCGCGGACATGAACTGCCGCGACCGCGGACGATGTCCAGACGTCCGCGACCGCGGAATCCAAGCCGCGACCGCGGTTTGCCTTAGCAAACGCGATCGTGGCCTTGGACAAACCGGTCTCGGACGGGACCCTCGTTCTTTGGGTTCCGTTCATTTTTCCTTAGATTCATATTATTAATTGTCGAATCTAACCTAGGGTTTCGTCGTGGGTCGTTGTCGTAGGAATCTGTAATCCGATTTTCATTCCCGTTCCGGACCCAGAAACCCGTCGTCGCTCAATCGTTCGTCTAGACTAAGGCAAGTGACGGTTCGCTCTTGCTTATCATTCCATGTTTCCATTAATTATCAATTGTTTTTAATTGTTAATTAAATTGGGATGAAGGTTGTTTTCGTTTGGGAACAGTTTTGATAAACGTATGTGATATAAAAAGTGATATTATAATAGGTTGTATATACTGCTAGAAACAATGCTATTATATATGTTATTGCCATAATTGTATTGATGTGGACTATTGTGTGGTTTTAACTGTTTAGTTAGAACGAGTATTCGTAGGAACGCTATGTACCTTGCGAGGTCTAATCGTTTCTTTATAACTGGTATTAGGAGGATTTTTCCCTAGTACTTTCTCTGATCATGATTGTACCCTTACTCAGGGTAGGTGCACACAGCTGGTGCCGACACTCGGGATTTATCCCCTCTGATATCTCTCGTGTTGAGATGATATATCTTAAAAGCTTATAACGTAATTGTGCGTTTTGGAATTAAATAAGATAAGTGCGATTATACACATAATTAATATACCCTCGGGCGAGGAGTACGATTAAAGTAAATCCTCCTTCCAAATCTGAACTCGCATTGCGCGGTGAGGTTGGTCGTGGACCCAAATGGTCAAGTCTTTTTAAAAACGCTTGTGCGAAATTATAACGTTCCCGAACACTTGTCATACTTTCCGATAAGACTCAATCCTTTGGAGTCTTCTCTTCACACGTTTCCCATAAGACTCAATCTTCCAGAGTCTTCTCGTGATCTTTATGTTTCGTATATTCCTGTAGAAGTATTAAGGTTTACTATCGTCATCGGCTTTCATTCGAGAAGCGATGGGTCTAACCTAATACGACTACTTAGAATCTTTCTGTTTTACCCTTGCATAGTCTTTCATTAGACTAACCAACCGGTTATTTTCCCTTGCATGGTTGGCTGGTGTCATCCGTCTCATACGGCACATCAGGTAAACTCCCGTTCCGTGAAGGCTAGAATCCGACAATGAAGGCAGATGAAGTTTTTAAGAGTTTTATCAAGGTTGAAGATCCTAGGCGTGCGATCGCGTGATCAAGACCCTTATGTTATTTATTTAAGACTTCCGTTGTATTAAACATATTCTGTATTTCTGTTGTATTTGGAATTTACGGATGTAATCCAGAGACTTTGGTTTCAATAAAGATTATGATATTTCATATTATCAATGTATTTTATGTTTTGTATAAAGTAGTTAAGCCTTGGGTGGCTTCGGATGTGAAATCTGAGGTCACTGGCGGTAATACTTTCAATGTGATATTTGGGGGTGTTACAGTTATGTCGATCCCAAAGATATTAACAAGGAAGATTAGTTATTTGATAGATTGAATTAGAGAAAGGAAGTAAAATTGGGAAGGAAGAGGAAGAGAGTCAAGAAGGGAGACATACGTAGAGAAGAGAATAGGATAAGTGAGAGTAGGAGATGAGAAAAGTAAACATTTGATATTATTCTGGTTAATCTTCACATTATAATAAACCCCTATTTATACTAAACATATACCCTAATACCCATACATGACAGACCTCTTCAATGAGATTGATTCAATTTGGCATTTGTGGGGAAGAATAAATCTGGTCAAAAACATAAACTTCTGGGATGTAAACAAGAAAGGAACACATAGTGTTATATGAAGTGCCTTCCTCAACATGCGTGATGAAATACTCCAAAAGGTTAATGATAGACATGCTTCCATCATCATTTTATGTGAAGGTAAATATGATAGCAAATTAATGTATGATGCACTTAGACAACTAGACAATATAGTTGAATGGAACAAATTGATATGGAGCCTACTCATCACACCCAAAACCTCTTTCATGTGTTGGGGGTGTTCACTAAAAGCAAATTCAAGGCCATGGGCATTTTGCAAGATGATTTATGCCCTCTGTGCAACTGTGAGCCAGAAATTTGTCTTTTGGGTTTGTTGTATCACGATCACAATTTATCATATATGGAGATGCAAAAATTTGAGAGTTTTCCAGTTGAAGAGCATCAGTCCCATAGATTGCTCAATGATGACAATCAATCATGTAAGAAAATGTGTCATATCTAGATGGAAAAAAAGATAATTGAAAAACTAAAAATGATTCAAAAGAGTTAGGTTAGGAAATCTTTCTTGTAATATCTAGAATTCTGTAAGTTTTGCTTATTATGAATGAAAACAATTACCTTTTTATTCAAAAAAGTAATTTAATTCTATATTGTTTTGATCAGTAAACACTAGAAAAAAACTTATGAATAAGTTAGTTAATTTCTTACAAAACACCCCTAATAAGTAAAATTCTTTTAAAGATAACTTATTAGAGAAAAAGTAGCGTTTGTTTGTATATGGATGTCATTGGACTATCAAAAAGAGAGTGTGTATGGTGTAGGTTATGTCAAAGTTAGGGGATAAAATTATTTCAAAGTAACTAGCTTTACATATATACGAAATTTTATTTGCTTTGATTTTCGTTTTTGGAGGCAGGTCGACGGTAAAAAATCTGTCTAAAAGCTATTATTCAATTACTAACTAGATAGTATCACCACATAATTTTCAATCAACATCACCGGCCTTTTTTTATGTTCCTACAGGTTCAAAGGTCATACACTCATACGTACCCATATCTTGTGATGTAAATATTATAATCTTAACTTTATCGATTCTACCTACAACTTATATTTGAAATCTAATTAAATTTAAATGTTATCTTGATAAACTTCCTTTCGTTAATTGAATTTTAAAGTTACTGTAAAAAATAAAAAATAAAAACCGAAAACGAAGTAGAATATAAATAAGCCTATTTGGTTATGCGATTATTGCAAATTATGAAAAACACAAGGTATGCAAATGGGACACTGATACGTCTACACCTGGTGTAAAGTGGTGTAAAAATTATACACGTGTCACTTTACATAATAAAATAACAAAAAAATATTAACTTTATGCTATGTCCAATATTGTCTTTTTCATCCCTTCATTATTATAACCTTCAGTTTTTCTCTCCTTTCCCTTTCTTACTCCCACGTCTGTAATTCACAAATTATGGAATTTTAAAACAAACAAAACTAGAAGAATATCTCATCACAAATTTCATATCCATCTCAAACTCAAAGAAATCACCTTATCAAGATAATATCTTCTAGATATTTAGTATTTTCATATATTGTTTTGATATCTATCTTTTGCACAAGATAAGATTATGCTTGTAATCATAAATACCTTATTCAATGAAAGAAATCAACATGAGATTCTTTTCTACAAATCTTTTCCCTTCTCTAAAATTATCATGGTATCAGCCTAACTGATTCTAAACACAACTCTCCTCCTCACCCTCGACCGCCGGTTTCGTCGCACCGTCGCCGTCGTCATCACATCTTCACCGCCGGCTCTTCGCACCGACGTCACTCCTCGTCATGCCAGACACCGCCAAGGAGGGGACGATCACTTTCTCGTCCCCTACTATCTCCACCCGTAGGATAATTCGGGCTTCTCTATCTGCCCTGTGATCTTCAAGGGTGACAACTACGACGAATGGGTGGTCGCTATGCGCAATTCTCTATGCCCAAAGCGAAAACTTGGGTTCGTCGACAGCAGTATCAAACGCCCGACCGTTGATGCATCTTCGCCTCCTACACTAGAGGATTGGAGTATGGTCAATTCGATGTTAGTCGGTTGGATCGTGCAATACTTTGATATGTCGCTCCGTTCCTCTATCACTTATTTCGACAACGTTAAGGAGTTGTGAGACGATATTCGTCAACGTTTCTATGTTGGAAACGGACCATGAAAGTTCCAGCTTTGCTCCGACATCGCACGTTGTTGCCAGAATGGATCCAGTGTTGCGGCCTACCACAACACTTTGAATAAACTTTGGGACGAACTGTCCACTTATGTCCCTCTGCGTAATTGTTCATGCGGCAAGTGTGACTGCCAGCTGAACTCATTCTGGGCACAAGTACACGAGGAGGAATGCGTCCATCAGTCCTTAATGGGGCTCGACGACGCCTCTTTCGGTGCCCTTCGGTCCAATATCATGGCTCATAATCCTCTTCCGTCCCTGAATCGTGTTTATGCTCTTGCTGTCCAGGAGGAGCGTCTTAAGACTGTTGTTACGTCTCGAGACACCCCTCCTCCGATGCTCTGGCGCTAGTCGCTCGTCAAAATCGACCATCGCCGGCACCTTCAAGCTCTTCTGGTGGGTCTGGTTCATCGTCTCAACGCAAAGATGTCACATGTGACCATTGTGGTCGTAAAGGGCATGAGAAGAGTGGCTGCTACAAACTCATCAGGTATCCAGACTGGCTGAAGGAACGATGAGCCGCTCGTGACACTACTCGTGATGTTGCACGAGACTCTCGCCCGAAGCCAAAACCGCCCGTGCAAGCTGCCGCCAATGCAGCTCAGGGTAATACTGCGCCTACCTCACCCGTAGTGACCACCCAGGATCGCAACGCCTTTGGTCCGACTCCGTCCAATGACCAATGGACAGCTGTGATGAACATGTTCAATTCCATGCAATCTGGGTCTGCGTCCTCTAGTATGCTCTCTCCCTGGATTTTGGATACAGGTGCCTCAGTTGCAAGTCCACCAATTACAATCAACAACATACCCCTTCCATATTTCTTCAGATCTCTCCGACCTCTCTTTCCACTAACAATGGCAGACTCCAAAAAACACCCACAATTCGACTGCGAAATTGGAAAATTCTATTGTTGAACCTCAACACCCACACTTGAAGATCTCAGTACCTACAACCCGATTGCGAAATTGGCGGACTCCAATGGGCTGACCACCAACCTGACTGCGAAACACCATTGTTGAACCTCGTCGGCCAAGATGTTACCGACGCCATTGTTGCCTTGCACCCCTTATCCGCCTGGCAAATTGGGAAATTCGAAAATCAGGGAAATTTGGCGTCCGTGTCGCCTCTTCCTCCGCTCGACCATTGTCACCAACTTCGTCGAGAACGTCCACTCTGGCGCCTCCTTCCGCAACTCCGTTTGTTAGTATGAACTAGTCGGCCTCAGAATTAGCAAAAGAAGAAGGAGAAAAATAAAAATAGATGAAAAATAAAGAAGGAAGATGAAATATTTTTTTTATTTGAGATAGAAGTATGGGGAAGAAGAAGGAAGAAGATAAAGAATTTCTAAATAAAAAAGGAAACTTAATTATTATTTTAGAATAGTAGGTTAGCAGGAATATCAAATTTTCTGTACCCTAATTGTACACCATTTCATGTACCCTTTAAGTTTTATTTAATTATTTTATATTTTAAACTTTAAATTAGGGTTAATAATTAAGATTTAGGATTTATAGTGTAAGATTTAGGATTTATAGTCTATGATTTAGGGTTTAGAGTTTATGATATAGGATTTTAGGGTTTAGGGTATAGGGTTTAAGATCTAGGGTTTATGATTTAGGGTATATATTTTAAGATATAAGGTTTATATATTAGGATTTAGGGTTTATATTTTAGGGTTTAAGGTATAAAATAAATAAATTTAACTTATAGGATACATAAAAGGGTATATAAAAAGGGCATAGAGAATTTAACCTCGTTAGCAGGTTGGCAACAGACAATAAAATTACACAATGTAAGTGTAGATTTGTACCTGTAATGATTTTCATAATTTCATCAAATTTTGACTGAAAGCGTTGAAATCCCCAATCGGGTCGTTACACGTGCCTGACTGCTTTAGGTGAGCTAGGTTGAACAATGGTGGATTATAAAATACTCCGTACTTGTTGAATGTTGATTAGTTCCCTTGCTTTGGGATTTAGTTAATAATTAGTTTAATTACGACATCATGCATGACGTCATCATCCCATTTATTTTCCTCGGCTGCACATAAGTTTATTGGTTTTTCTAGTATATGTCCATGAGCACATGTTAACAAGTTTAAATAAAAAATTTATCTTTAAAATATTTTTTAATAGAAAATTAATAAATTATTAACAAATAAAATTAAACTAATAATTAACTAAATAATTATTAAAAAAAGAATTCTTAGAGTGTGCCCATAGACACACACTAGAAAAAAAAAAAAAAACCTAAGTTTATAAGTTTGCTTAGCTGCTCATTCATGCATGGACTTCTATTAGATTCTCCCTAGGAATTGTTCCTACGGAATCTGGCCGACAAGGGAGCTAAATTAATTACAAGTTTTTATTAAATTAATTTTGCGAAGCCTAATTAGGGAAATTTTGTGTTTGTATGCGTTAGCCTTAAACATTATACGGAGTAATAATTACATCATTAATTAACACTCTGTATTTTTGTACTCCGTATATTCTTGTGTAATATATACGTACTAAATATGTCATAAATTGTACATATTTGTTATATTTATCTAGTAGTATATGCTCATATGAGTACATTTATTTTTGTTAAGAAAAAACTGTTATTATATAACATATACTAAAACGTATTTTAATTTGACATATGACACCGTTGAACACATTAATAAGCATGCATGTTCAACTCGCTCACAATATTAGCCGTTTCAATCTTCTTTTTGGTTGAATCATGTGTTTGTACGTACGTTTTATATCTAGATGTGGTTAAAATTAAATAATCGAATAAAAAATGAGTTAAACTTAATAAAAATACGTACTAAGCTCTGTGTTTGAGTTTTGTTAACTAGTTATAAGTTACTCCCTCCGTCCCAGTTTATAAGCTCCATTTGCGTTTTTTATATTGTTCACAATTGAAGGAAATCTTCAAGATTTCTTCCAATATATAAGAAAAACCATAGTCATGTGAGGTCTTGTTTGATTCGTCTCAACGAGTACTTTGATAATATCGAAAAATTATAATTTTTAGGATTATGTAATTAGAGATATTAACGATACAAAACCCGCATCGGCATTTGAACCCGGTCAAAGTGGGGCTTATAATATGGGACAGAGAGAGTACTAAATACGGAGTATTAAAATTTTAGTCCACTTTCGCATGCCTGTGGTTTTTATTAAATGTTGATGATAATTTTAGTCAAACTAATTATTTTTCATTTAAAATAATTAATTAACTAGTTAATTATAATTTACTACACATTGTTTTAAATATTTTATACTAATAACTTGATAAAATGACCATTCAAGCAAACTCATAGTTTCTTATAGTACTCTTAGACTTGTTAGTTTGTCGCCATGTGGCTTCTGATGTAAGAAGAAGCAACTTGTCGCTTCTTCCTTTCTCCTTTATAACCGCCTCTGTAACAAACTTTACAAATTACAAAAAATAGAATTTTCATAAACTCTTTCTCTCTCTTCTCCCTCTTTCGTCTCTTGCAAGCTAAGGTCGTCTCCCATGGCGACTGCTTAATTTCTCTTCCGCGTAAGTTCTTCACGGTATCAGAGCTTTAGATTTAAAATCTGGAAGCTTCACAAACACACAGTTTAAGTCTCGATACTTGTTTTTTCCAGAAATCCTTTGATCCACAAAAATGTCGAATCAAGTTACATATTCGAATTCGAACAACAACAATGATCCACTTTTCATTCATTCTAGTGATCATCCTGGTTTGTCGTTGGTCACATAAATTTTTGATGGACATAATAGCTTCGGAGAGTGGAAGATCTCGATGAAGATCGCGTTGTCCGCGAAGAACAAAACTTGTTTCATTATAGGTTCGTTGCCTAAGCTCGTTGCCACATATCTTACACACGATCGGTGGGAACGATGTAATGATATGGTGAGAGCCTGGTTACAGAATGGATTGAGTAAGGAAATCAAGCGAAGCGTAATCTACATCAAGACAGCGCAAGGAATTTGGGAGGATCTTTGCGTTCGCTTTGGACAGATCAGTGGAGCACAACTTTTTGCTGTTAAGAAGGAACTTGCAAGCATGACGCAAGGATCTGACTCTATTTCTGGCTATTACACAAAAATGAAGGTTCTAAGGGATGAATTGAGTAGTGTTCGAAGCTTGCCTGGATGCAGATGTGATGTGATAAAGGAATGGATTAAATTGGACGATGATGAACGTCTAGTTCATTTTCTGATGGGACTCAATGATGTTTATACATCAATTCGAGGTACAATTTTGATGATGAAGCCTTTGCCAAGTGTAGCACATGGCTATGCCTTACTCCTACAAGAGGAGAAGCAGAGAGAGACAAAGAATAGCCCTCAGTTACAGCAGGATTCAACTTCTATGAATGTTGCTGCTAACAAGGGATCCTCTACTGGGAACACTGAGAGGAAGAGTTTGTTCTGCACGAAATGTAAGAAGACAAATCATATTGTGGATAAGTGCTTCTTTCTTCATGGATTTCCACCACAGTATCGAGACAAGAACAAGAAGGTTGGGACAGAGAAGAAATTTTCTGGTTCTGCATTATCAGAATTGACTCTAGACTAGGTTAAAGGACTTTTGAGCTTGGTTGAAGCAAGTACAAACAAGCAAAAGGAAAAGGTTGAGGATGACTTTGCAGGATTTGCAAGTACTTCCTCTTTTCTTTCTCAAGTTTTTAACAAAGTTTCCTGGATACTTGATACTGGAGCTAACTGCCATATGTGATGTGATATTGGACTGTTTGAGGAGAAACATAGCATGAGTAAACCTTTTGTGATCACGCTACCTACTGGTGAAAATGTAATATCCCTCATTTTATAAGGATATTTTGGAATTTTTCCAACTCCCGTATTACAAGTCGGATTAAATTCAGAGAAGTTCGGACATTCTGTATCATGTTTGATCTCTGTAATATTTTTTCCGAGTAATATAAAATACAGTTGACATATTTTCGGGGTTAAATAGTCGTTCGTATACGAATATATTTAACCCGGGGTTAAGAAGATTAACCCAAAGTCAAAACGGTCAAAAATGGTGAAAAATGGCCTTGACCAGTTGACCGCACCCCGTGGTCAAGTGGCCGCACCCGCGGCGAGGACCAGTTCTGAAGCAACAGGTGAGGCGGTCACTGGGCGCCACCGCACCCTGCCGCACCCCGCGGTGGGATATTTTTTTCTGACGATGTTATCCTCTTCCCCTCCACTGCAAGTGGCGCCAGTTGTCAGCAAGGGGTTGTCTCCCTTGGTCGAGGGCTTGTCCCCTGCTTGTTCTCCTCCTAGCTGGGCCTATAAAAGGGAGAGAAAGCTGAAGAGGAGAGTGTTGATCTTCTCTTCTTCCTCCTCAGAAAATCTCCATTAAAGCCCAAGCTTTTGAGCTTTGTTTGAGAGGTGATTGAACCCCTTTGAGCGTTTAGAAAGGTGTTCCTAAGTGGTATTCTAAAGCCTAAGAAGGTTAGAAGTGGAGTCACAATCGAATCGGAAGCCAACGAACCAAACCAAGTGAGTTTCGCCATTAAAGTTGTCGAAAGCTCTCGCCCCTGTCATCCCGCCGCACCCACAACAGAGGCTCCACCGCACCCGCGGCGAGCTTACCCGGGTTGTGTGTTCTTGGGTGTTTGGCGTTGGGCGAGGCTTGACTCCTTCGATTCTTTTAGTATTCTTTTAGATTCATATATGTGGATATTGAATCTAACTTAGGGTTTCATTTTGGGTCGATCCGAAAGAATCTGTGGTCTCAGATTTGTCCATGTTTCGGACCCAGGAACTCGTCGTCTCTAAGCTTTGCTTAAGCTTCTGCGGATCTAAGGCAAGTGGCGGTTTGCTCTTGCTCATCATTCCATATTTCAATTAATTATCAATTGTTTAGTTGTTAATTAATTTGGGATGATTTACTGTTTTCGTTGGGAACAGTTTTGATAACTGTTTGTGAAATGATTAAAAAGGAGATATTATAATAGGTTGTATATTTGTTAGAACAACTCTATTATACATATATATATGTGATTTAATACAGATATTATGATAGGTTGTATATCGTTAGAACAACGCTATTTTATCTGTTATTGTCCATGATGGCTTTGATGTGGATTATTACTGTGTTGAACTGTTTAGTTAGCACGAGTATTCGTAGGAACGCTACTGTGTATCTCATTGCGAGTGCTAGTCGTTTCTTGATAACCTGGTGGTTAGGATTTAGTTCCTACCATCATTCTCAGGGTTTGTGCACACAGCTGGTGCCGCTTGTAGGGATTTAGTTCCCGACTCCGTTGTTTGGGATTTAGTTCCCGAGGGATTTAGTTCCCGATTCGACTTTAGGGATTTAGTTCTCGAGTCAACTTCGCCTTAAGGATTTAGTTCCCGACGATATCTCTTTATCCCGTGGGGATGAGATTTTAAAAGCTTATAACGTGGTGCGCATTTTGGAAATTAATGAGATAAGTGCTTTAGTGCACATGATTAATATACCCTTGGGCGAGTAGTGCAGCTAAGCAATAGTACAGCTAGGAAATCTCGTCTTGACTTTGATCAGAGTAAAGTTCTCTTTCCAATCTGGATTCGCCTTGGGCGGTGAAGTTGATCGTGAGCCGAAACATCAAGTCGTTTTTGAACGCTTGTATGGTATTATTAATGTTCCCCAACATTTGTCATGTTTCCGATAAGACTCATTTCGTTGGAGTCTTCTTTTGGGATTGATTGTTGTGAGACTCGGTCTCCAGAATCTTCTCTTGATCATGTCTTTTAATAGATTTCAGTAGAGTATGGTGGTTGACTATCGTTATCGGTTTTGATTCGAGGAGAGATGAGTCTAACCTAATACGTCTACTTCGAACCACTCTGCTTTGTACCCTTGCTTAGTCTTTCATTAGACTAACCAACCGTAATTGTTCTCTACATGGTTGGCTGGTGTCATCCGTTCGATTCGGCACATCAGATAAGTTGTCATCCCGTGAAGGCTAGAACGACTATAGAGGCGAACGGTGTTTTGACCAGTTTATTCAGGTTAAGATCCTTGGCGGATGATCATTGCGATAAAGACCCTTTTGTTGGTTATTTAAAGTCTTCCGCTGTATTAAATATATCTTGTATTAAGTCTTCCGCTGTATTTTGGTTGTCTTTCGGATTATGGATGTAATGCCGAGACAATGATTTTAATTGAAAGTTATGATATTTTGTATCATAATTGTTGTTTGATGATTTATATCAACTGGAAAAGCCTTGGGTGACATCGGACAGTACGTCTGAGGTCACTGGCGGTAATACTTTCAAGAGGTTATTTGGGGGTGTTACAGAAAAGACAATAGTGGGGACAGTGGGATCAGTAAGAGTTTTGCCTGCTTTGGTCTTCAGAGAAGTGCTATTTGTGCCAATGTTTCAGTATAATCTGTTGTCAGTGGGGAAATTGATTACGGATATGCATTGCAAAGTCTTGTTTACACCTTCAAGATGTGTATTGCAGGCTCCTTTTATGAGGGCTCCCTTGGTGATTGGTAGGATGTACACGGATCTTTACATCCTAGAAACTTCAGAGAAAGAGACCACCAAGAGTAAAGGTGTTGCAACTTCAATATCAGGCATTGAAGACTCTCTTATTTGACATTCTCGTTTAGGACATTTGTCATTTTCTAAACTGCAAACTCTACATTTGATCACCTCAGGTGACTGTAATAAGCCTTGCACGATTTGTGCAAAGGCAAAGCAAACCAGGTTGACTTTTCCATTTAGTATAACTACTAAAGTTCCTTTTGAGTTGGTTCACATTGATGTTTGAGGACCTTATCATACTGCTACATACAATGGTTTTAAGTATTTTCTTACAATTGTGGATGATTTCACACGATCTACATGGGTGCATTTGTTGTCTACTAAAAGCAATGCTTTTGATATGTTCAAAAGCTTCTTGGCTATGGTTTCTACTCAGTTTGGGAGAAAGGTCAAGGAAGTTAGGAGTGATAATGCTTTAGAATTGGGAATTAGTAAAGAAATAACTGCTTTCCTGGCTTCTCAAGGCATTGAGCATCAAACATCTTGTGTGGCCACACCTCAACAGAATGGTGTGGTCGAGAGGAAGCATAGACATCTCCTAGAGGTTGCACGGGCACTGATGTTTCACTCTAATTTGCCAAACAGATTTTGGGGTGAAAGCATATTGATTGCTGCATACCTTATCAACAGGATACCCTCCAAGTTGTTGCGAAACAGAATACCATATGAGCTATTATATCACCAAACTCCTACATATTCTCATGTTAGGACTTTTGGTTGTCTATGTTTTGTTTCTACTCTCAAGTAGGGGAGAGACAAGTTCCAAGCACGAGCCTTACCTAGCATTTTCCTAGGGTATCCGTTTGGAAAAAAAGCATATAAAGTCTACAATCTAGAGACACATCAGGTTATGGTCTCTAGAGATGTAGTGTTCCATGAACAACTTTTCCCTTATCGTGATCCTTCTTTTCCCACTGTATACAACCCTCTTACTTATCCAACTGTTCCTTTGCCAGATGACATGAGTCCTCACGTGTCCAGTTCTTCATGTCCTCCATCAGAGACACTTCACAAATCTTCTAGATCACATGTGCAACCTGTATACTTGACAGATTATGTGTGTAATGCAGTGGAGACTGACTTTGGTTGTTTTTGCCACACCTTGACCTCCACTATTTCTTTTCCAGATTATAATTTATTCTCAAATACACGACCAGAGCATGAACCTTTCTCTTATGATCAAGCTTGTCAATTCTCAGTCTGGCAAACAGCTATGCAAGAAGAATTCAAGGCTTTAGACTTGAATCACACATGGGAAGTTGTCTCTCTTCCAAAGGGAAAGAAAGCCATAGGGTGCAAGTGTGTTTACAAAGTTAAGAGAAAGGCAGATGGGGCAGTAGAGAGGTATAAGGCTCATCTAGTGGTGAGAGGATTTACACAGCAAGAGGGGGTCGATTACAACGAGACATTTTCTCCAGTCATTAAAATGACTATTGTTCGATCCCTCATCTCAGTTGCCTTGAAGAAGAAATGGCAAGTGTTCCAATTAGATGTGAACACTGCTTTCCTTCATGGAGATTTAGATGAGGTGGTTTATATAAAGGTACCTCCTGGTTTACAAGTTGATGGTCCAGATAAAGTTTGCTTGCTTAAGAAATCAAAATATGGATTAAAACAAGCCTCTCGGCAGTGGTATGCAAAATTGTCGAGTGCATTAAAATCCAGGGGTTATTTGCAGTCATTGAATGATTATTCATTGTCCTATAAGAAATTGCGTGACACCACAATTTATGTTGCTGTATACGTAGATGATATACTGCTTACAGGCGGGGATTTACATGAAATTGCTCAGTTGAAAGCATTTTTGGATGAGGAATTCAAGATCAAGGATCTGGGTCAGTTACATTTGTTTTTGGGGATTGAGTTCATTATAGTTAATCAAGGCTTGATGATGAGTCAACACATGTTTATTATTGAGTTGCTACATGATTACCCTCTTGATCGGTCACATGATGCAGTTAGTTCTCTTGACACGCGCCTTAAGTTGTTGCCTGATTATGGTGATCTTCTTCCAAACCCACTGGTGTATCGCAAGCTTATTGGGAAATTGAACTTTCTTGTGAATACACGGCCTGATCTTGCTTATTCTATTCAATTCCTGAGTCAGTTTAATCGATCCCCGCGGCAACCTCATCTTGATGCCGCTTTCCATGTTCTTTTATATGTAAGAGGCACACAACACAAGGCACTTTTGCTCAACAATACACCTGATACCAAGTTAGTTGCTTATTGTGATGTTGATTGGGCTACATGTCCATATAGTCGCCGGTCTGTTAGTGGCTATTTGGTGTTCTTCGGTGGTTCTCTGATCTCTTAAAAGTCGAAGAAGCAACACAGTGTCTCTCTGTCTTCCGCAGAGGCTGAGTATCGCTCACTCCAGCGGGTTTGTGCTGAATTGGCATGGCTGAGTCGTCTTCTGGCAGAGTTGGAGGTCGATGATATTACCCCCATCTCAGTCCGTTGTGACAATCAAGCTGCTGTCTATATTGCCCGCAACCCTGTCTTCCATGAGCGAATGAAGCACATCGAATTGAACTGCCATTATGCTCGAGAAAAGCTTCTTGAAGGCTTAATCTCTGTTTCTCATATTTCCACTCATGCTCAGTTAGCTGATGTAAGAAGAAGCAACTTGTCGCTTCTTCCTTTCTCCTTTATAACCGCCTCTATAACAAACTTCACAGATTACAGAAAACATAATTTTCATAAACTCTTTCTGTCTCTTCTCCCTCTTTCGTCTCTTGCAAGCTAAGGTCATCTCTCATGGCGACTGCTTAATTTCTCTTCCGCGTAAGTTCTTCAAGTACAGTACTCCGTATTATTTTTCGGTGGTACTGTTACACATCATTAATACTATCATTCTAAGGCAGCTGGCAGCATTGAATGTAGTACATAACATCTAGTTTTAGTAGACCCGAATTAAGTACCGTAACCCTATTCAATGGTACTTGATCCAATTGTACGTTTGCAAAAATGTGATGAAACCAGAAATCAACAATAATAACGACAAAAAGATCAACACGGTTTGCATTTGGGAAAGAAACTTCCCCATAACTAATCAAACAGAGAAGTGCTATTCCAAAACGAGTCAAAACTCGATCAAATTATCCCAAAAGAATTTCCAATTAAACATTAACTAATTGAGAAATGAGCAATCCCCGGCTAACCACCCACTCTGATAGTAACCTTTGTTTCTTAATTGGCTTTGCCAGTTTGCATGACGGTGGTGCGCGCGCGTACGTGGCATGGATTATACTTTGCATCAACATTCTTTCAACTATCTATTCATACACATCCAACCTTTGAGTTAATTTTTTACTTATCAATAATATCATAGATTATAACCTATGCATTAAGAATTTATTTTAAGAAAATTACTATATTAAATAAAATACTTAAATCTGAAGAAAAAAAGTTAAAACTTCTGACACACAAATTTTCTACAACAAAATTCTTAACCTATATCCCAGGAACATAAGTTAAAAAAAAACATAAATATATATATACTTTCAAGAGATGTTACATACATTCGACCCAAAAACAAAGAGATGTTACATACAAACTTTGATTTAAAAAGATGTCGTATACAAATTATTCTATACAAAACATGAAAGAAAAAGAAAATGGGTCCATAATATCTTTAAATCACTTTGTTGTAACTTGTAACCTCGTGTGCACTATTTTATTTATTAGAGAATGACCATATCTTTGGGTCACTAGTTTGTAATGTTTGGGTCCAATTAACAAAGGCAGGGCATGTAATTTTTACACCGCGGGGCCACTGGCTATGAAAAGCAAACAACCTAAACTAAATTCACACCCAAAAATATCTGAACCAAATGTACGTAACGTAGCATATACTTATAAGTTAGTGTGAATGTAAGTACAAACGTAAAGTTTGGCGATATATGAAAGAAGGAGAAAATGGGTCCATTTGAATGCCCTAACCACCGACCGTGATAGCCTGTGAATGGTTGTAATTGTGTAATGCACACGAGCGGACTCGTCCATTTTATTTCCCCTTTCTTTCGGGTTCAATATATCAATCATTCACATGTACTAGTGTTTTATATCAATATACTCCCTTTATCTCTTATTTATGTTTTCATTTTGACCGGACACACCCGTCGATACGGGTTTTGTATCGTTAATATCTCTAATTATATAATCCTAAAAATTAAATTTTTTTGATATTATCAAATTACTCGTTAAGACGAATCAAACAAGATCCCACATGACTATATTTTTTCTTATTTATTAGAAAAAATCTTAAAGATCTTCTTCAATGATGAATAATATAAAAAAATTAAATGAGAACAAAAATAAAGGATGAAGGGAGTATTAGTATGTATGAAGTGACAAAAAATTTACACATGAGTTGAACCCCACGTGCACATGCACATTCACATGATTTACAGTTCTATAATTGATCCAGATATATATCCGACAACAACATCAAGGACAAATTCCGATGAACCAACACCCAATTTCACAACACCCAATTCCATATGGCATGTTAATTTGTTATTTATAACAGATTGATTATTAATTTTTTAATAAAAACTTGTAATTCGGATCTTGAAAATGGTTTAGCGTCCGACATGCTCAAATGTAATTCCGTAAAATCCCAGTTGTCACAATTGTGAGTAGTGAAGTGAGTTGCGGATGCACGCAAGTATTAAATGTCATACTAGCATAGTGTCCGTACCATGCACGGGTTAGGGTTATAAATTTTTTCAAAATAATTTTTTAATAGGTAAATATCATTCTAAATTTTAGTATTATTATTAAAGATAAATATATATAAATTATTTTCTTTTTACCAAAAATTAAGGAGATATACAAAATTATTATTATTATTATTAGATATTATCTTCTTAATTAATATATAATAATAATTATTAGAGATAGATTTAGATTATCTTCTTTTTACCAAAAAAAAATTATATTCTTTTTATCAAAAAGGAAGATGTACGAAATTATTATTATTAGACATTATCTTCTTATTTAATATATAATAATTAAAGATTTATTATTATAACATTTTTGGGTAGGCTGGATGAGGTGGCATAGCTCAGAGGCTGATACATAGGCGAATTGAACGTGGCGACGACACGTATGCGAATTGAATGTGATAACGACACGTAGGAAATAGGCTTCTCCTTTAGTATATATATATATATAGATATAGATATAGATATAGATATAGATAGATAGATATAGATATATATATATGATTACCGTTGAATTGGGAATTTATTGTTAAATTGACTGGTAAAATTAAATTTATTATAAGAAGATAAACTACCACCTAACATACAAATATAAAGTTGATATTAGCGTACAAATAATTCAAAGAGATAAAAATGAAGAGTTAAAAACTTTTAAATATATTTTTATAAAAAAGAGGTGGCAAACTTCGAATTAAATTCATATAGGTTGAAATTTTGCTATATCAGCTTCTCTTTTTACTAAGTTCCCATTTTATCTTATATTTTTAAGTATTTTTACCCCATTTTATCTAGGTAGTACGTTATCATGTTTGTCTTTTAATTTAATTTATTTAATTAAATAAAATTTAATATATAATTAAACCTGATTAATTATTATAATTTTTTAAAGGATGGATGATGTGGCGTCTAATGGTTAGATATTGATCCTTTTTCATATCTTTCCAAAAAAAATCATAATATCTTCTCAATTTAAATTGGATGATTTTTTTAATTAATTAAGTTTTATATACGGAATTTTCGCGTGGTATCCCTGAGTTTTTGCAATTTTCGCGAGATATCCAAAGGTTTGAAGTATTTCGCGTGGTATCCCTGAGATTTTAAACATTTTTGCCAAATGCCCTTGACGTTAGAATCTGTTAAATTTTTTCAACTTCATCCGTTAACTTCAAACAAAAAAAGGGAAAAAGGCAAAAAAAAATAAAAAAAATCACTTGCTAGGGTTTCACTTTCACCCATCCAAGGATTTCAGATCTTCCCGACAAGGATTGAAGTTGAGATGGAACCTTAATAGCAGTGTTGATAGAGCGAGAGGTGGCGAGCCATTGATCGGTCTACGTCTTATAGCGGGCAACGGTGGCAGAAAGCGCTCTGATTTCGTGTTCAATCCGCTTCTCGTTGATAAAGGATTCCTGCACTCCTCCATTCAACGAATCCACCAGCAGCTCCGACACCATACTCGCTCTCCATACGGCCTCCTTCTTGGCTTTCTCTGCTCACAGTCACAAGTTTCATTTTTTCAATTTTCAATCTAATTCTACCGCTGCTGCTACAATTCTACCGCTGCTGCTACATAAACCCTAAATTCAATTTCACTCCCAAATTCTACTCAATTCCAAAAGCTGTAAATTGGAACCCTAAACCCTAAATTCAATTTCATCAGCAAATATCAATCCAACCCAAATCAAACTTGTTTGGATCTTACCTCGCCGTGGTCGCGCTCGCCAAGCTCCAGGTCGCGCTCTTCGCCGGCCGTCGCCCACCGTCGACAAGCCACGGGAAGAAGACAAGATGGAGTAGAGTAGGGGCAGTGGTCGCGCTCCACCGTCGACAAGCACATGCACCGTGGTCGCGCTCGCCGTAGAGGGTGAGGAAGTTGAGGGAGTATCGGGGAGGGGAGTAGGGGACCCAAAAATATCAGGGGACTTTTTTCTTCTTTTTTTTTTTGCCTTTTTCCCTTCTTTTTTTTTGAAGTTAACGGATGAAGTTGAAAAAGTTTAACAGATTCTAACGTCAAGGGCATTTGGCAAAAATGTTCAAAACCTCAGGGGTACCACGCGAAATACTTCAAACCTTTGGGTATCTCACGAAAATTGCAAAAACTCAGGGGTATCACGCGAAAATTCCGTTTTATATATTATTAAATTGGACTCATTGTTATTAACTTTTTTTAAAGGGATGGATGATGTGGCAGATTATGGTTGGATGAGTGACGACACATATACGAATTGAATGTGAGGCCGACACGTAGGATTTAAGACTCTCCTTTAGTGTATATATATATAATTTGGTTCTGGTGAAACAACTTCTTAGAGTAAAACAGTAGTACTAATTAAAGCCATTGGATTACAAATAAATGAATGGATGTGATTAAAAGTAAATGAGTGCATGTTTGTACGGTGAAATTGAACACATATGATTCCCATTAATTTATGGATTTTTTTACCCAAATCATAAGAGATCCTACAACTTCCTTTTTTTTCTTTCCCTCCCAGTTACTCTCTCTCTCTCTCGATCGACTGGAATCGTCTTCAACCTCCGACTGGAATCGTCTGCGTCCAGGAGGCCGTGCATGAGGCCTTCAACACTTGTGGCCTAGCCGGGGGCGGAATCGTGTGCAGATAACAAAGGAGCTCTCAACATTGCAAAGGTTAGCAACAGAAAACAAGCTCAATCAAGTTGACGTCAGCGGTGGAACGATAACCCTTAGCAATATTGGAGCAATTGGTGGAAAATTTGGTTGCCCGCTCGTTAATCTTCCCGAAGTCGCTATAATTGCGATTGGACGAATTCAGAAGGTTGCCCAGTTTGCAGATGATGGGAATGTATACCCTGTCTCAATCATGAATGTGAGCCCATCTTCCATAAAAAAAGTACACATTTCATAAACTATGTGGAGATTTTATATCATATTTCTTTCTTCTTAGCTTCATTCCCAGTAGAATCATGATTTTCTTGTCAGCACCTGATGCGTTCCTGCTTGTGATTCCGGATCTATGATCTTGGTGGGAAGTCGCACGTGTCGAAAGTGGGGTTGAGGAGGTGGAACGTGTTGTTGGAATGGTGGCTCTTGATGGAGAGCGAAGCCGTAGCGTCGACAGCGGAGGAGATAGACTCGAAAGATCGAGTGAGGGCCGTAGCGTCGGCATCGGAGGGGATAGACTCGAAGAAGATCGAGTGGTGGCCGTAGTGTCGGCGGCGGAGTGAAAGAGATGAAAAGACAGAGTTTGGGGTGACGCGGATCTAAGAGAATGGAGGCAAAAGCTCTCGACAATTAATCTTAGATTAAAATGATGTGTAACCTAGTACAGAAGGTCGAGTTGACCTTTTATAAGAGATAACGGGACTCGGATGGACCGAGACTCGCTTAATGGGCCGGCCCACGCGACACGCGTGGAACGCACGCCCCAAAAGAAAATAACTTAAATAACAATGTTCAGAAATTCCAAAACAATAACATAGATCGCGTTCAACTGATGGTTGAGAGAATCTTAACGGAGAACGCGTTCTCTTGACTGGATTGAAGGTGTGTGAGGGAGAACGCGGTCTCTTGCGCTCCTTGGCTTGCGACAACGCGAACAACCATGGATTGTGTCGCGTTGGCGATTGCTTTGACACGCGATCGCGTTATTGGTCCCTCTAAGAGAATGCTCATAGCTTGCTCTTCTTCTGTAGCAGTCATGGTGGGCAGGGGCGCATCACCCTCCCCCACTTGGCTGTGAAGCGTCCCCGCTTCACCATCATCGAATTCGGGCTCCACATATGGTTCCAAGTCGGCGACGTTGAAGGTCGCGTGGACACCATAGTCTGGAGGAAGGTCGATCTCGTAGGCATTGTCTCCAATGGCCTTCACAACCCGAAAAGGGCCATCACCGCGTTGAGCCAGTTTTGATTTGCGCTTTGCTGGAAAACGGCCTTTGCGAAGATGCACCCATACCAAGTCCCCTGGGGCAAATATAACGCGGCGTCGGCCACGGTTGTGCTGGGTGGCATATTGATCAGCGCGCCATTCCAACTGGTCTCGGGTTCGTTGATGCAATTCCTGGATCATCGCGGCGCGGTTGGCCGTGCTAGGGTGCTCATTGTTCTTCCGAGGCCGCGGAAGCATGTCCAGCGGAGTCAGTGGGTTCCTGCCATGGACTACCTCGAACGGTGTAAGCTTTGTCGCGGAGTGCCTGGACTTGTTGTAAGAAAACTCAACAATTGCAAGTAAGTCTTCCCAACGCTTTGGGTTGGATTTCAGCATGGTCCTAAGGAGGGCTCCTAGGGTTCTATTGGTTACCTCAGTTTGGCCATCTGTTTGTGGATGGTAACTAGTGGAAAACAAGAGTTTGGTACCCAATTTTCCCCAAAGGGTTCTCCAGAAAAGGCCTACAAATTTGGTATCGCGATCACTCACGACAGTCCTTGGTATCCCATGTAAATGGACCACATTGTCAAAGAAAAATGCGGCAATCTCACTAGCAGTGTGTGTGGTCTTACACGCGATAAAATGGGCCATTTTTGAAAACCTGTCCACAACTACAAAGATTGAATCTTTACCCTTACGAGAGAGAGGCAAACCTGTGATGAAGTCCATGGACAAATCTTCCCAAGGGCCTAATGGGATGGGAAGAGGCGTGTAGAGACCATAGGGATGGGAGGTAGATTTTGTACGTTGACACGTGACACAACTGGTGCAATAGCGCGTCACCTGGGCGGTCATGCGCGGCCAAAAGAAATGCTCGCGAAGAGCAGCTAACGTCTTGGTAACCCCAAAATGACCGTGTCCTTCATGGGCTTCCTGGATGAGGAGTTTCCTAATAGGTGAGCTAGGAATGCACAAGCGCCCTGCTTTGTACATGTACCCCTCATGACAGAAATATGTCTCAAACTCGCGGTCCCTAAGACAGTGTTCTACAATTGGCTTAAAGAAAGGATCAATCAGATATAAATCCTTAATCAACGCAAAGCCAAGAAGTTTAGACTGAAGATAGTAAGGAGAACATACCTGCGAGAAAGGGCATCGGCGACCACATTCTCCTTACCTTTTTTATGCATGACGACGTAAGGAAACGTCTCCATAAATTCCACCCAACGAGCATGGCGGCGGCTTAGATGGGCTTGACTCTTCAGATAGCTGATGGCCGCGTGGTCTGAGTGGATCACGAACTCGCGTGGCCACAAGTAGTGATGCCATGTCTTGAGGACGCGAACAAGCGCGTAGAGCTCCTTGTCGTAGGTGGGGTAATTCAAAGTTGCCCCAGTGAGCTTCTCGCTGAAGAACGCAATGGGCTTCTTCTCTTGGTGGAGGACTCCACCAATCCCCACATTGGACGCATCACATTCCACTTCAAAGTGTTTGGTGAAGTCTGGGAGTTAAAGTAGTGGCGCGTTGCATAATGCTTCTTTCAACGCGTGATTGTGGTTGTCCTTCCAATTCACCGCGGCATTTTTCTTTGTGAGCTCATGGAGTGGCGCGGCGATGGAGCTGAAGTTGCGGACAAATCTCCTGTAGAAGCCTGCCAAGCCAAGGAAGCTTCTAACCATTGTCGGTGTAGTGGGTGTTGGCCAATCCCGGATGGCCTTCACTTTGTCGTCATCTATGCGGAGTCCATCTTTGGATACCACGTAGCCCAGAAAGTTGGTAGTGTCAAATGCAAAACGACACTTGCCAAGGTTGGCATACAAGTGTTCGCGTCTCAAGCACTCTAACACAAGCCTAAGGTGCTTTACATGATTCTCAAGACTACGCGAATGCACCAGAATATCATCAAAGTAAACTACAACAAATTTCCCTAGAAATTCCCGCAACACATGGTTCATGAGCCGTATGAAGGTGCTCGGCGCGTTGGTGAGACCAAATGGCATGACTAGCCATTCATACAGCCCATATTTGGTCTTGAACGTGGTCTTCCATTCATCACCCTCTTTCATGAGAATCTGGTGATATCCGCTCTTCAAGTCAATCTTGGTGAAGTGGGTCGCGCCATGCAACTCATCGAGCATGTCATCAAGGCGCGATATTGGATGCATGTACTTGACTGTGATCTGATTGATGGTGCGGCAGTCGACACACATGCGCCATGAGCCATCTTTCTTTGGGACCAGGATTACGAGGACCACGCAAGGGCTTAGGGATTCCCTTACGTAGCCGCGATCCAGAAGTTCTTGCACTTGGCGTTGTAGTTCCTTGGTTTCATTTGGGCCAGCGCGATATGCAGTGCGATTAGGAAGGAAGGCACCAGGCACCAAGTCAATTTGGTGCTCAATGCCTCGCAAAGGTGGAAGGCCTTGGGGAAGCTCCTCTGGGAATAAGTCTTTGAACTCATCGAGCAGCTCAGAAATCGCGTTCGGCAAAGCTTCCTGGATAGGGCTCTCTGGGTTGCAACGCGTGGGCACTAAAAGGAAACATGGGGCCTTGCCATTCAAGGGGGCAGTGAGTTCGCTTGGTTGCGCCAGCAACAGTCTATGCTCACAAGTGCCTTTCAACTTGGTGGTTTTTGGCGTGGTCTTCGGCCCGTTATTGGAACGCGTTCGATCAGTGGACGCATTGTCGGTGGTAGCGACTTCGTGGCTAGTGGAAGAACACGTGCTACTTGGACTCTGATTCTTGGAGGCTTCCATTGCCTTCTGTCGATCACGCTCAACCTGGTCCTGTAAAATCTCATGAGGAGACATAGGTAAGAGCGTGACGCGTTTCCCGTGGTAAGTAAACACATAAGTGTTTAAATAACCATCGTGAAGAACGCGCCTGTCAAATTGCCATGGGCGCCCCATCAAAAGATGTGTGGCGTCCATTGCAATGACATCACAAAGGAAATAATCTGTATATATTGACCAATGGAGAAAGAAATCTGACATTGACGAGTTACAGTGTTACCCGAACTCGAAGAAATCCATTGTAGACCATATGATTGTGGGTGAGGAGTGGTGGGGAGGTTGAAATGAGTGACCACCTTTTCATTGATTATGTTACAACAGCTGCCTCCATCGATGATGACGCTCAATGACGCGGTCTTGACCAAGCAACGCGTGTGGAATAGGTTCTCGCGTTGGTCGCCAAGAGTTGCTTCCTTGACAGTGAGGAGACGTCGCGTTACAAGGCTTAGAGGTGTTACTTCATGTAGCGCGGTGGCTTCACAAGTATAAGCCTCCTCGTCATCTTTGAACCCTTATTCGATGGTCTCAAGGGGTGTGTCATCGTCCTCATAAGACTCATATCCTGCGGAGATGCTGGAGAAGAGGACCTTCTTGTTGTTTGGGTAATTTTTCTGGTAGTGTCCTCTTCCTCCACACTTGTAACATTCCACGTCACGCGCGCGTTCTGGAGTTGGTGATGTGCCCTTTGATGGTGGCGCGCGAGGAGCATTGTTGGATGTTGTCACGATCTTTCCCTGTCTGATTTGACGCGGTGGTTCCTGTGGGCGGGCCGCACACATTAGTAGAAGGGAATTGACCAGAGTTAGAATCGTACCTTCTGTGACCCGGAGTTTGCCAAGTGGATTGCCGACGACGCGTTTGTTGTTTGTAGATCTGCATCGCGGTGTGAGTCAAGGTATTCAGATCCTTGATCGGCAAAATCTCGAGTTGGTCACGAATGGAGACATTCAAGCCACTGAGAAATTTCGTGTGCAGTGTGGACGGGGCGACACTGATGATGGCTTTGTAGTACATGTCCTCCAACTGGGAGAAGAACTCCAGAGGTGTTTTGGAGCCTTGCCGCGCCATAGCGATCTCCATGTGCATCTGGTTTCGGTAGTCTGATGGCACGTACTTCTGGGTCATGACATACACGAGCTGGTGCCAATTTGTGATGGGAGCAAAGTGTCGACGAATGCAATCGTCCATGAACCTGTGGTACCAAACGCGTGCAGCACCTCAGAAGTGTAGCGTTGCCGCGTCAACATGCTCTTCTGGGGAGACTTTGGTATAGCGCAAGGTATATTCTGTGGCCTGCAACCACTCAAGAAACACAGCGGGATCATATTCCCCAAAGAAATACTCAATTTTTACTTTTACCTCATGGCGGTTAAGTCTTGGTGGATGTTGAGCAGGTGGTGGTGCATAAGCGCGCTGGTCAGCTTCTTGAGCGCGATGACGATGACGGCGAACTTGGTGATCCTGGAAATCGTCAGCGACAACTTCCCTAGGAGGCGTGTTATAGTCAATGCGTCCTTGTCTTCTTCTCTGAGCAGGGGCATCGTGTTGTCGGCGAAAGTCACGCGGAATGTCCTCATGGTGGTGGCCACGAGTGTCACGTCTTCGGTCGCCTGGGACGCGATGTGGTGGTCTTACTGGTTGGAGTGGTGGTGGAATCCAATCTGCGGGCCTATCTTGGAGTTCAATGGGGTCACCAAGGGGAGGATGGAAAGAGCCTAGATTGATGAGCCCTGCGTCTTCCATCTCCTCATCGTCGAACTCATTGAAATCATCATGAATTGTTGGCATCATCGATCCATAGCCATCAGAGCCATAACGCGGAGTGCGCGTACTTTGATGGCCAAGGTGGTCGTGGACGTTGAAAGGCACTGGGGTGGGATCATGGCGGCGGTGACGCGGCACAGCGTCTGGGCGCGATTGGATCGATGCGGCAGACCTGAGTCGCATTCTTCTCGTCTAGCTCGGTCGGCAATTGGTGTTGAGGGAATCTCGCGGTGGCGTCTTGTCCCCCTTGCTTCATACCTATCATTGAAGTCAAAGGGTTCAGAGTACTCACAATGGGAATCCTCGTCGTGGTCGGAGTCGCTGTCGTGGTCGGCTGGTCTTGCCTGTGGTGCATAGCGGTCATGATGCGACACATAGCCTTGGCGGCTTTCGATCACCGATTGGATCCTTTGAAGACGGGGCTGCAAGTTGGAGGAGGGGGGCATGACTCCTTTGCCATTGTCAATGCGCTGTTTACTTGGTTTGGCTTCAGTTTGACGCGGTGCGGCTAAGGTGTCCATAGGTACTTGCAAAGTTGGTGTGGGTTGTGTCGCCGCAGCGCGTTGTATGGCCTGGAATTCGGCAACTTGGCGCCAAAGTTCTTGGATCTCACATTGTTCCTCTGAGAGGTCCAGAATGGGGTCTTGTAGAGGAGGGTTGGCGAGCGGTACCACTTCATGTTGTGCGATGTTTTGTGGTGGAGGGTGGTTGTTGCCTTCTCCTTGAACATTCCCTCCGGTGGGTGCCGTGAGGCTACCTATCACAATATGACCAGACATCGCGAGTAAAATGAATAAAAGACAATTCAAAACCAAAGAACAAGTAAGCACTGAACAAGAAACAAGTGTTCACGTAGGAGGGCGCGTTCTTTTGGCCGTGAGGGCGGCTAAAGGCAAGCAAAACTAGTGTGATATGCAAGCACAAAATCAAACGAAACCAAAAGAAAGAAGTCTTAACCTCTTGCGTAAACAACGCGCACACACAAGACACACTTCCAAGCGTGACACTAGACGGTGGAGAGATGAAGAAGATGAGCCTAGCCGTTGAGGGAAGAAGGTTGTCTTATTTTGGCTTTACTTCTTTTTTGAATTGTCGCATTCTTCTTCTTTTTTTTAATGCGACTTGACTTTTTTTGAATTTGAATTTGAAATTCAAATCCGAGATCTTAGTCTTTGAGTTTTGATTGAAGATCGGATAAGAATTAAATGAAATAAAATAAAAATAAACGGCTAAGTAACTTAAGGAAAGAAATCGCGAGATTGACGCGATAGGAGAGAGAAGATTTAATGTAGATTTATGACGGTCAACATAAGAAAATATGGCAAGATATGTTGGCGAAATTCACGCGATTAATTAAGAAGATCTTTCAATTAATTACGCAGATTTCATGCAAAGCAAATCACACAATATTCGCGCGTGGATTAAGCAATTATCGGCCAAGAGATTCTCTAGTAGAAACCGATTGGACAAGCATGTGTTTGATGAGAAAAAAACATTTGTGACAATGGCGGAAGCAAGATGATGGAGAAGAAAAAACTGTGAACAAATGAGACTTGACATGCGACTTACAAGATCACTGGCTCTGATGCCAGTTGATGTGTTCCTGCTTGTGATGCCGAATCTATGATCTTGGTGGGAAGTCACACGCGTCGAAAGTGGGGTTGAGGAGGTGGAACGCGTTGTTGGAATGGTGGCTCGAGATGGAGAGCGAAGTCGTAGCATCGACAACGGAGGAGATAGACTCGAAAGATCGAGTGAGGGCCGTAGAGTCGACATCGGAGGGGATAGACTCGAAGAAGATCGAGTGGTGGCCGTAGCATCGGCGGAGTGAAAGAGATGAGAAGACAGAGTTTGGGGTGACGCAGATCTAAGAGAATGGAGGCAAAAGCTCTCGACAAGTAATCTTAGATTAAAATGATGCGTAACCTAGTACAGAAGGTCGAGTTAACCTTTTATAAGAGATAGCGGGACTCGGATGGACCGAGACTCGCTTAATGGGATGGCCCACGCGACACGCGTGGAACGCACGCCCCAAAAGAAAATAACTTAAATAACAATGTTCAGAAATTCCAAAACAATAACATAGATCGTGTTCAACTGATGGTTGAGAGAATCTTAACGGAGAATGCGTTCTCTTGACTAGATTGAAGGCGTGTGAGGGAGAACGCGGTCTCTTGCGCTCCTTGTCTTGCGACAACGCGGACAACCATGGATTGTGTCGCATTGGCGATTGCTTTGGCACGCGATCGCATTATTTGTCCTTCTGAGCGAATGCTCATAGCTTGCTCTTCTTCTGTAGCAGTCATGGTGGGCAGGGGCGCATCAGCACCTTAAGGGTTCGTTTGGATAGACGGAAATCATGCATTTTAGTGCAAAATAATGCATTTTAATGCATTATGGCCGTCTATCCAAACAGACCCTTAAAGTCTTAAATCTGATTTGTGTGGTTTTCCCTATTTGGCCAGGTAAATATAGGTGTTGATCACAGGGTTTTGGATGGGGCAATGGTCGCAAAGTTCTGCAACGAGTGGAAAATGTTGATTGAAAAGCCAGAGCTTCTTTTGTTACATATCTTGAGAGCTCCTTCGTTATCTGCACAGTGAAAATGAGGGAAGTTATCAATTCGTTTCTCATCATCGTTTAATTTGCATTCAATTATATTTGCGTGGGGAAATATGAATTTCATCTCTTTATAGGTTAACACCTTCTTGGATATTCCTCATCTCATTGTTCTTCTTCATCCGCCACTGTATCGCCTCCGATCGAGCTCCTCTCCACCGGCGTAATCAAGCGATCCTTCAACCTCGTCGGCGTAGCCACATACACCTTCATCCTCATGTCCGCTTACCGCGGCGGCGCTGCCTCATTCACGGTCGTCGGCTTGGCCTCTAAGCCCCTCCACGCCGTAGTTTCCGCTCATATCTGCACTGTTATTCATGTTAACAGTATTGTTATTCACAGTGTTACAATTTATTTGTTTTGATATTTATGTTTTAGATATTGTATATATGATATTTAGTTTCTCTATGGTGTTATTCATTATAATAATATTGATATTCACGTGGATTCAGATTCTGCTTGTTGATGGTGTTGTATGAGTTATTTATCATTGATATTCACATTTTTATATATGATTTTCAAATTGTTTATTGTGATATTCATACACATTCTTTTGACATTCATGTTGGATTTAAGTTTCATACGTTGAGTAGTTGATATTCAAATTATATGATGTGATATTCACTATAATGTTGTTCATATTCATGTTGAATGTAGGTTTTATGCGTTGAGTAGTCGATATTCAAAATTTATGATGTGATATTCACTATAATATTGTTGATATTCATTATAATAATGTTGATATTAAGGTGGATTCAGATTCTGCTTGTTGATGGTGTTGAATGAGTTGTTGATAATTGATATTCACGTTTTTGTATGTGATATTCAAATGGTTTGATGTGATATTCATACACATTCCTTTGATATTCATGTTGGATGTAAGTTTCATGCATTGACTAGTTGATGCGTACAAAGTATGTGAATATCATAACATTTTGAATGAATATCGACTACCATTTTTATTATCAATCAGGTTATTCAAAATTGGATATGCGATATTCACCAAATAAAAAAATCGAAGATACATGAATCGATTCAAAAAGCTTGAGATTAACACACGAATATCAATACAGTTTGTATGAATATCGCATATGTCTCTGCGTGAACATGCGTACATAATCCATGAATATCCCTTCACTGTAAGAATCGATGAGCTTAAAACACGAATATCAACACATCTTTTATGAATATCGTCTAATGGAGAGAAGCAGGAGATCGTAAATGCATCAACATTTTAGGAAAGAGAAAATATTGTGTTTTCTCTCTCATCTAACAACCTCCTATATTATCTTTTACTAATTAAAAATTAAATAATGAGAGCAACGGTTTAGGAAAGATAAGAAGATTGTGTTTTTCTCTCTCATCTAACAACCTCCATAATTATCTTTTTATTAATTAATAGCCTTTTTGGGTAGATTATGTGGTTACACCCCCACCATATATATTTTAAGGCTCAATCATCCATCCGTCCATCATCACCCATCCAACGCTCAAAATTAATACTTCCGTTTCACCATAACTCCCGTTTCACCGTAGCGTTCCTCTCTCTCTATATATATATACTAGGAAGTTTGCCCGTGCTACGCACGGGATATGGTTAAACTTTTTCCAGTGATTTTATGTACATTAGTGATAGTTTGGTTTGTAAATTGTAGTATTGTTTGAACAAAATGAGATGTAATGTGTGTTTTTTAAGAAAAACTGCATTTTTAATATATTTATGATTCATTAATATTGATGTATGAATTTGAGCATAGTCTAAAGTGTTGTTATATTATTTTAAGTCGTTTTTAAAGTATTTGAGTAATAAAATAGATAAGAAACTAATTTTCATGATTCTTTTTGTAACCTAAAAACTTGCATTGGAACTGTATAATATGTTATCATAAGAAAATCGTGTATTTTTCTTAATATGTATATAGGGTGTGTTTGATATAAATTTATAAACATCTAGCAATAAGTTTCATTATAATTGTCGACACCATAAGTAGAAATCATATTATTTATACCTATTTAAACGTATTTACATTTATAAATCTTTTTTATGAGAAATTAATATTGGTTTATACATATTTATATATTGATACATATAAAGGATAAAATCATAAGCATGCTCGTGCTACAGACAGAATATATTTTCAAAATTGTTTAGGGTTATGTACATTAGTGATATAGTGGTTTTTATATTGTAGTATTTTTTTTTGTAAAAGAAACTAAGTTTCATGATTATTCTTACAACCTAAAAAATTATATTGGAATTGTGTAATATGTTATCATAATAAAATTGTCTATTTTTCTTAATACGTATATAGGGTATGTTTGATATAAATTTATTAAACCTCTAGCAATAAGTCTCATTATAATTGTCCATGCCACAGGTCGCTGTTAAATAGAAATCATATAATTTATACCTATTTATACCTATTAACATGTATAAATCAAATTTTTATTATTAATTAATATCGGTTTATACATATTTATATATTGATACATATGAAGTCGACTTTACGTCATTCAATATGCCTCATTAAAAATACCATTGATGCTAGTTCTTACATGCATGTGCTTCGCACGAGTCTATATATTAAATTAAATTATTTATTTAAATTTAGCTATTTTTTAAATTAATACTATGATATTTTGTATATGTTAATTTAATATTTTCTCTCTCAAGATATATGTATTTGGATATGTAATGTCATTGTTTGTTTATACTGTTGTATGTAAAGTTTCTTTTCAGGGTGGAGTATTTAGTTTTATTGTCTTTAATATTTATACGTTGTACAATACATGATACTTTACATCTTCATATAGTTTTGATTTTCGAAAATGCAAAAGATAATATTGAATATGTTTGACAAACTAAGTTGTATCATACTTGTATTTATTTTGTGAAATGAAATTATAAATTGAAGTATTGATTTTGTGAAATAAAATTATAAATTGAATCACTACTTTAACATTGTGTTATGTGTAGGCGATATTTTTATCTAATAAATATTTCATATGTAGTAAATGAAGTTGTGGAGTTTAGAAATATATGAGATTACATGTGTATTCTGACAAAAAAAGGAGATTAGACATGTATGATTATGTAAAATATTTATTTGGAAGATAGAACATCATTTACTAAAACACTGCTTCTTTTATTGCACTTTCCCTTTATACATCTGAAGTCTCTTTGCCCCTCGCTAGCTACAAACAAACCCTAGAAGGCAAGTCTGCCATTGCCATTGAGCTCGGGTTCCGCCTCTTCTCTATAGCTACTCCGTTGCTTGCTGCCGGTGGTAATGGAACGAATTTGAAGCTCCGAAGACCGGTCGACGGTCGTCAAGTGGTTCTGCTGAGCTGGACGCTATGGTTGTGGCTGTAGGCAATGGTTTCGAGTCGAACGGCGACGATGATGCTGGAAGAGGTGGATCGAACAGCGGCGGTGGCCGCGGCGTGAGGTACAAGCTAATGTCTCCGGAGAATCTCCCGATCTCGAGGTCGCCGTGTCTAACAATTCCGCCTGGGCTCAGTCCGTCGCCGTTTCTCGAATCTCTGATTCTTCTGTCGAACGTTAAGGTTATCGATGTGCTTCTTTACTGCTCCTAGCTTGTAATTCTGATTGATGTCCTTTAAAGTTTAAAATATTGTTTTGATTATTTGTTTTGCTGGTGAGGAAACGGAGGAGAAAAGCTGCGAAATTATGGATCTATTTAGTGATTTGTCGCAAGTAGTAGGGTTGCTCTTGTCTTTTGATACGGGAGGAATCTTGTGCGAGGAATCAGACTTTATCTTCATTTTTCTCATACAATTGATCTTTTTGACGGCTTGTTCATCGTTGTTTTTTGGATTTTATTAATATCAATGAGAAATCTTCAGGATTTTTTAAAAAATATCTTGGCCTTTTTAGAGAATACCCTTCCTGTCTTCCATCATTTACGAGCTTTCTAAGTGTGTTGGTTTTATATGCTCTTCTCCCTTTCTCTAGATTAGTTAACAGAGAGAGTTGATAGTTTTAGAAACAGAAATTTTAAGCTTCAACTTCTCCTTTTCCTTTGTGGTAGTTGTGGTCTGGGTCAAGTTGCTCAAGCTTACTCAGTATTTGTCAATCTTCCATCCTTGTGTAGCCTGCATTTCAAAGTTTAAGCTGAACCTTAGCTGAAGGATGAATCTAGGAATTTCTTATTCCAAAAGCAATTTGTAAGCAAAAAGCTACATCTTCAGTAAAAAAAAAGGCATATTTAAGGGCTTGCAAAAAATAACATTTGGTTATCATGTTTTACTGATAGGAATGACTGAATAAGCTGCATTCTTGTTTCAGGAGTTTCTAATGTGTTTAATCCTCTCTTTCTTTCCTTTTCAATGTCTACTATTATTTTCACTCGCTGCATTTTTTTGGGTCTGACTCTCTGCACCTTAACTATACAGTCGCTTACAAATTATCCAAGAGAAAACCCGATGACAATCTTCAGTTACTACATACAATCCTTTTTGGGAAAAAGGCAAAGGTGAACCTGCTTTTTGCTCTCCATTGTACTTTTATTTTGTATTGCGATTCTTTCGAGTGGATATTCTATTTCTCGTGTTAGGAGAATTAATATGGGTGCTTTCTTACAGGTGCACAATTTGAAGAAAGACATAGGCTTATTCTCTGGTTTTGTATGGATTGAAAATGAGGTAAAGAATTCTTAGTCCCATCTGGTTTGTTTATAACACCTGACTTGTAATGTGTATGATTCATTGAAAAATGAGTAGGGTTGTGAGGAAGCAGACCTCATTTTGTTCCAAAATTGTATTAAGTGTTAAAATGGACTGAGAATTTGGTATATGTAGTTTGTATCATACTGTCTTGAAATCCTATGAAGGGCATAAATCCATTTTCATTTATGTTGCTTAAGTTGAGAATTTTGGAGTTTCCTGTATTTTAGCTTTTAGAAATGAAAAATCAAGTTCGCAATATCCAAATGCATTATATATGACCTTTGGGCATATTAGGTGTCACTTTATAGGTAATTGCCCATCCAAGTACATGTCATTAATTAAGTCCATAGGTCTCTATACATAGAAGCAGTTAAGACATCTTGTTCTGTAGTAATTTGTATTTCTTCTTATTTAATAGGAAAATCAAAGGGCCAAAATCAAGGAGAAGTTGGATAAATGTGTCAAGGAGAAATTGCTACACTTCTGTGATGTTCTAAACATTGCTGCTAGCAGATCTTTCTCCAAGAAGGTATTTTACTATTAGCTTTATTTCCCCCCTTTTTGATGTTCTGATGACTGATTATCCAATGCTCCACGGAATTTCAGGAAGATCTCTCAGCCAAATTGCTAGAATTTCTTGAATCTCCTCATACAACAACTGATGTTTTGCTTGCAAATAAAGAGCAGGTTTTTTGATCTCCTTTGAATTGTTTTCTTTATTCCTTTTTTCTTATACTTACATCAAGTGGCATACATTTCTGACAAAATTGTTTGTTGTATGAGCTACAGAAAGGGAAAAAGCGCAAATCAAAGGCAACGCCCAGTAGAAGTTCTAGTTCTAAAGATCGCTCTGCTGAAAAATCATCTAAGGAAACTCTAAAATAATATAACAACAATTTTTTAACATTTTCATCTAGATCTCTTTCATCAAATTGGTTCTTTATGCCCAACAATCAGCATATATTACAGTAAACCTAATGTTTCTCTCAGGAGAATATGGCTGAGCCTTTACAATGTTGAAACTTTTTCTTTGTTGCAAATCAGAATGCTTGTGCACAGAAGTATGGTGCTTGTACTTTGATTCTTTGACTTTTCATATTTCTTCCGAATTTGATAGAGTGGATAAGCAGCAAATCTCATGTTTCTGCTGGAGCCTGGAGTTGTAGTGTTGTTTCCACTAACATGGTTGTGTGTCCGATAGCAGCACAAGGCAAATGCTGTGGGAAGTTGGAAATATTTCTCGCGATGTCAATAAGACAAAGTTTAAAATCAATTTGTGATACATCTTGGTATGTAAGTATTCAGAAGTATGGTGCACTTTGAAGCATAGGATAGGCTGGTTAGGTTTAAAATATATTGTTCCCACATGATTTTGTTATTATCACTGTAGAAGTGAAAAGCACAGATTTACCTTTGTTGGACCGCCAATTGCAAGAAGGATGTTGGTGCAGGTGAAGCTCTCGGTACCAATGGCGTAATAGGTATGTGACTTTATCTCCAAGATATGTGAAGTGTTGATGAGATTGGATAAGCGAGTAGGTAAAACAATATCATCATTGTCATCCTGGTTGTCAAAAAATCAAAGTTTTAGTACTGTAGCTGTAAGCTCTTGTTTCAATGGGTGGTCAAAAACAACTGCATTATATAGGTAGGAAAAGATGGATTACATTTTTATGTAAAGAATTCGTTGTAGTTCCAACCAATTTTTCAGCAGTGTCATCAAAAAGGGTTACTATAGTAGCACCCGTAGGATCTTCAATGGTTAGGCGTAGCTTAAATCTGTGATCAGGTGGAAAAGGCTAGAAAACGTAGCTAAAGGTTTATGTACTGTTTCATCGTCCAATATAAACCACAAATAATACCTGGCTTTTGGAAAGTTCACCGGCACTTCACATGAAGTGCAGAAAAAATTGCCATCACGTCGAGTCACTCCTTTTTTGCATTTTCCGCTTGTACATGCAAAGTAGTACCAATGTGTTTGGTTTGTGATCTCTGAAATCTTAATTTGACAACTGAAAACAGTGTCCTACAGACAAGATGCATATGTAAATAAATAAAGTGAGTAGAGACATATGGAGATAATAGGCTTGACCTAGTATGGCATACCCTTTTTTTTTCTCTACACCACTCTAACATCTGTAAAACTGTCATGCTCATTGTTGGTGGGCCTTGATTTGCAGGGAGCCCATCTAGGACTAAATTATTTCTGCACACGCACACATACATGAAATAATGGTGAGTGATTATCCATTTGGCTTCTTAGTTCCTTAGCTTACATGATGAATGTTTGTATATTTATTAGTATGCACAATTACATGCTGCGGTTTGTAAATTCAATCAACTGAGGGATGCTTGTAGAATCATAAATTAATGTAGAGGGAGTGCTTGAGATGTAGACTTCATCTACATGAAAATCATAGCGACTTTTAGCAATCAAGAATAATGCATTATCATGTGAAGAGTAATGGAATTATTGTATAATCCCTCGTACGTTTGAATTCCTTTACGTGCATTGCAACCAATATATCAGCATAAAGCCTATCCTGATTTGCTTTCCGTTTCAACAGTTCATCCCCTAGCTTGTCCCAAAGTGTTACCTTGATACTTTCACCCCTACAATGAGCATGAATTATAAATTCAGTAGCAATTGCATACTAAGATGAATGGCAGAAGTGTAAACTACTAAAGTGGGCTTAGACGACAACAATTAAGCTTATGTATTGCATTGTAGATGAAAATCAAGAGTCTTTGCTACTCCTCTTTGTCTAGTCGGTGTCCCAACTGTTTTCTGCAGACCCACACCAGTCACATAGCCAATCACCTCTGCAAAAGCCAAAAGAAATTAGTCAGTCACATTCGGGCATTTTCAGCAAAGGTGTAGGGTTGAATAGGAATTTACCAATCAGATTATTCGCTTCAGAAAGCCGGGTGTATTCAATTTCAGTAAAATCAAAAGGATAGAGAGGAAAACCATGAGTGTTATGTTGGATTTTTTTTTAACAATAGAGCCTCCATGAAGTTCAATCATGTTATTGTTATTTCTAACAATACAAAATTCCTTCTTATTAGGTAGCACATTGAAATCTTTTATATTATAGACAAACCCCTCTTGTAGCGTGTTTATGAAACAATGAGCTATGTTGCTCTTTGTAGTGCAGTGAATTACATTTCCCTATAAGACATGATGGAAAAAGGTTAAAATCTGCAACAAAACAATGAAGAAATAAGCATAAATGAATACACAACTTAGATGAAATGTGTACATACCATTTCATCAGATAATATGAAATCAGTGCTGATGTAGGTTCCCATCCTAGTGAAAACATCCCATTTACGACATATCATTACTTGAATGTTGGCAGCCCTTTCTTCCCCCAATTGATTTAGAGGTGTAAAACTCATAATTTTTTTTCCCTTGCGGTGCAGATCACTCAACTGCTGTGTTCCAAATATTGGAAGGGCGAAGTGGAGCTAATCTAAGATGGAGGCTGGATGAGGTTCTTTGCCTGGATGGGCAGATTTTATAGCAATTTCAGCAATGAAATCTTTCAGTTGGCTGCAGAGGTAACGGTTACAAAATTTTGGCTGAGGCCAATTTTATTTTTGGGTGTTTTTTTGGGGGGTTGTGAATGCCTTTATTATTGGTTGCCACAAAGTTATTCTTATCTGTTAATACGTTTCGAATGTTACAACAGAGGTTATGTTTGAAGTTGAGCCATGAAATGTTACAACAGGCTGAGGTAAACGTTTCAAATGTTGGCTGGGAGCAAGTTTATTTTTGACTGTTAATTATTTGCTGTTTAATGCCTTCATTATTGACTGCAGAGTTGACGTTACAAAATTTGGGCCTCCGTCAGTTTAGCTCCACATTTGGTCCACATTTGGTGCCAACTAATTCAATATTTGATGTTACATAGTATTTCAAAAATTTGCTTCATAATTGGTGCCATATAATCAAAGTTTTTTAATTGAGTCCACATTTGGTCCACTTGGCCCATATTTTGAGTTGGGTTGTTTCCTACAAATGTATATATATGGGCTGGCCTAATGAAATGAACACATGTAATATGATTATCCACTTCATAATAAAAGGGTCATGTTGGTTGTAATGAGAGTTAATGTTTGGGCATTAATTGGCATTTTCTCTCTATTTTATATATTTATAAATATATATATATAGAGGGGCGCTCAGGTAAAACGAGTCTTGTGGTGAAACGGGTGCATAAATGAGGATCGTTGGATTAAAGCAAATGGATGGATGGATTGAGGGGTTGTAGGGATTTTATGGTAGGAGGGTTTCCATAATACAAGGCCCATAATAATCAGTTACCATAAAAAATAGATGAGAAAAAAAAAGAAAATCTAAAATAAGAGAGAGAATATCCTCCAAAATAGGAAATTAGAAGGAGATTGGAGAGAGAAAACGTAGATCCTCCACGCATAGCTTCGGTCCAGAAATTTATAAACCGTTCTGCATATCGACACGAAACATTTGCATATCGACACGAAAAAGATGAATATTGTACAAATATTATTGAATAAAACTGTTATTCGTGATCATGGACCATGGTCAATCGTATATATACTGATATTCAAAAATATTGAACAGATATGCACATTGTGGTAATTGATATTACAATTTAAAACATACAAGTATATTTTGCATAGCACTGTACAAGGAGAAGGAGATTGGAGAGAGAAAAACTGCATATCATACAAGTATATTCTGCATATCACTGTACAAAAAATGCATATCCCATCCACACAAATGAATATCATATTTACGGTCAAGGAAATAATTCATAATTATAAATTGCATATCATACAAGTGTATTCTACATATCACTTTACAATAAATGCATATCTCATCCACATAATTGCATGGCCGAACTCAGCGAGATCTTCCTTGGTCGCGCCCGCGGCTTCCTTTCCGTGCCCGCGGCTTGTTCTTCTCAGCTTCTGACGAGAATATCATTCATCGAGATCTTCCTTGGCCGCGCCCACGGCTTATTCTGCATATCAATATATAGAAAATGCATAACTCATCCACACAAATGAACATCATAATCACATCCAATGAAATAATCTATCATAAAAAATTGTATGTCATACAAGTATATTCTGCATATCAATTTATGAAAAATGCATATCACATCCACACAAATGAATATCATATTCACGGCCAATGGAATAATCCATAATTACAAATTGCATATAATACAAGTATATTCTGCATATCACTGTATGGAAAATGCATATCACTTCCATACAACTGAATATCACATTCACGGCCAGAAACATAATCCATAATCACAGAATGCATATCATACAACAGTTTCGCTTGTTCAGACACATTTAAACACATATTCCTCACACAAGATAATCAATTCAAGCACAATATTAGCACAAAATAACCAAATCCAAATGAGATGACCACCTTAATTCAAAGTAAATCATAGTTATCCAAATATAACCAAGGTCACCCATCACTGTTAAAGATATGTCAGACAAGCCATAACTAATACCCCCACAAGTACAATCTCAGATGGAAACCACAAGATCAGACACCAAATTGGGCAAATCAAACCAACCACAACAATTATACTGCCAATCCAATTCAAAAGATGAAGTAATTAATTTAGACATGAGGAGTAAAGTGCACGCACCAATAGACCACTCACAATTCAAGTAACACCTTCAACTCATCGTACTTACTTGTAGCAGCAAAACCAACACCTAAAAACAAACAATCATGCAAAAATCTATTAATGGGTTAATGAAATAATCCAATTATTGTATATCATACATAGACAATGAGAGAGAAGATGTACAGGATTTCAATGTAATGATTTCCTAGAAGACCACGCTCACCAAAAAAATTATCAATGTAAAGCAAGTCAAGATTGAGTTAGGAATTTAAATATCAATGTAAAACAAGTCAAAACTGTTCACCGAAATCATCTCAGACACGATCTAGATGTTGAAGGTCTTTATGAATTTGAAGATGGAAGCTGCCGATTGCATCTCGGAAAAAGCCACCAATTGAACTCTGGACCTCTGTTTAGTTCAATTGGGCGCTGATCGCTTCGGTTAGCAAAATAAAATCGTCAGTTCGCAAAACCTAATCCGCTCTTTGTTTCCGCCCTTGCAGACGGATGAGATCCAAATGCTCTCTTCGCAGCCGCAGCGGTCTCCGGCGTGTCGTACTTCATCGGCCTCCCCGTCTTCTTCCGCACGATCTCTAAAGGCGGCGAATGGGCCTTCCCCGCCACCGATTGAGGTTAAAGTGCAGTCGCGCTGGCCCCGTCCGCCGAACCGCCGTCATGGTTGGGTAGAAGGCCGTCGTTGAGAGCAGGAAGTGGTCTTCGATGAAGGTTGAAGAGACGCTTCAATGGAGGCAGATCTGAGAGAGAGAGAGAGAGAGAGAGAGAGAGAGAGAGAGAGAGAGAGAGAGAGAGAGAGAGAGAGAGAGAGAGAGAGAGAGAGAGAGAGAGAGAGAGAGGGGTCTTCGAGAGAGAGAAGAGTGGGGTCTTCGAGAGAGAGAAGAGTGGGGCGTCAATTAAGGGAACTAAATCAGAGGATGGAAATCATATCCCAAAAATATCGGATGAGTAAAAAATATGGTGTGTGCATTCCTTTCAAAATATTGTGCACCTCTCTCTATTTAATCTAGTCCATCCATTTCATCTTCATCCAATGCCCCAAATTTGTCCACTCGTTTCGTCATAAGAGGTTGTTTTACTAGAGCATAGATCTATATATATATATATATAGAGGGGCGCTCAAGTAAAACGAGTCTTGTGGTAAAACGGGTGCATAATTTTGGAGCTTTGGATTGAGGATGATAGATGGCTAGATTAGGAGAGAGAAAATAGGGTGTAGTGGGGGTGTGAAACATGGAATAAATATCATCACTAAAATAGGCAATTAGAAGGAGATTGGAGAGAGAAAACATGGATTTGGTCCAGAAATTTCTAAACCGCTCTGCATATCGATACAAAAAATCTGCATATCGACACGATAATTGTGAATAACGTTTAATGTTCTTTGCATATCTGTTTATTTTGTTCATGTTCCATCGTATTCATGTTGATATTCACTGTCTTATGTCTGATATTCAAGTATGGTGAGTGCTTATTCATTATGTATATAATGCATCCACTGAATTGAAAAAAAATTATGCATATCAAAACACATTATTTGAATATCGTTCAAGTATTTCTGAATATCTGTTATTCGGTATCATACATATCTCATTCACACAAATGAATATCATAGTCATGGTCAAGGAAATAATTCATAATTACAAGTTGCATATCATACAAGTAAATTCTGCATATCACGTTATAAAAAATGCATATCCCATCCACATAATTGCATGGCCGCGATCACTGCCCTTGAACCGCGCCCGCGACTTGTTCTTTCCTAGCACTCATCGAGATTTTCATTGGCCGCGCTCACGGCTTATTCTGCATATCAATGTATAGAAAATGCAAAAGTCATCCACAGAAATGAATATCACATTCACGGCCAATGAAATAATCTATCATAAAAAATTGCATATCATACAAGTATATTATGCATATCAATGTATGGAAAATGCATATCACATCCACACAAATGAATATCACAATCACGACCAGTGAAATAATCTATAATAACAAATTGCATATCATACAAGTATTATCTGCATATCAATGCATGTAATATGCATATCCCTTCCAAAAATAACAAAAGGGAAAAAAATAACAAAAGGGAAAAAAATAACAAAAGGGAGAGACGATTTATAATGTAATTAATTTATATTCTGCATATCACTTTATTAAAAATGCATATCACATCCACACAAATTGCATATCATACAAGTATATTCTGCATATCACTTTATTAAAAATGCATATCACATCCACACAAATGAATATCACATCCACACAAATGAATATCACAATCACGACCAGTGAAATAATCTAAAATAATAAATTGCATATCATACCAGTATTATTAGCATATCAATGCATATCCCTTCAACACTAGATATGTTTCGGCCTTACTAATCTCATCCACCATAGTATCTTCATTGAAACCGATCAAGAAAAGAACCTCCATTGCAGCTGTAAACATGGGCAAAGTTTTAATCATCACAAGCTTTGGAATGCTATCAGAAAGGTATTAAATATGTACCAAATTACACAGTAATACGTCTCCTACCTCCCAAATCCTCCAAAAATCAGTATGAGTCTGCTACACATTAATACGTCCCCTGGGCACCGGCGCGCCAGATCCATCGCGTCGTCTCCCTGCTCCACTCGCCGACGACGAACGAGCGATCTTCCACCGACCGGAGAGCTCCCCCTCCGACCCCTGCCTCTCTCTTCCCTGCCGCGCATCCGCACCCCTCCGAACACCAGATCCGTGGCGGCTAAGGTTGGTTCGGAACCCCAGATTCTCGCCGCCAGCGACTCGATCCGGTCTTCCTCCTCTTTGACCGGACTAGGCTTCTCTGCTTCTTCCGGGGTGCCTCCCGCTGTTCGCAGGCCCGGAATCTCCATCGGCGGTCACTGCGTGGTTGTTCGCGTGAACCCCGATTTCCGCCTCTGTTTCCCTTCGCTTCCCCGTGGCAATTTCCGCCCGGAGATTTGCTTTCGCCGCCTGCCTGGCCGCCTCCAACGCTTCCCTAGCGGCGGTCAACTCGGATGCCCTGGCGGCAAGGGCTTATGCCGCCTTCGCCAGCATCCTATCTTTCTCTGCGATCACCGCCTCTGCTTCACCCTGGTGGTGGGCCATCTCCGCTGCCACTGACGAGTCGCCGGCGAGAGAGGGGTCTTCGATCCATCGAGAGAGAGAGAGAGAGAGAGAGAGAGAGAGAGAGAGAGAGAGAGAGAGAGAGAGAGAGAGAGAGAGAGAGAGAGAGAGAGAGAGAGAGAGAGAGAGAGAGACGGTTGTGGACTGTGGGTGAGAGCATGAAGATGACGATGCGAGAGCTATGGAAACGAGGCAGTTGAATGAGAGTTAATCGTGAAAAGAGGATATTTCATATCCCATGAAATCAGGAAATAAGAATGATTTGGTATGGGTGATTCCACCTTTTAATTTTGTGTCCCTTCAAATTAGATCTTAACCCTTAATTCTAGTCTAATCCAACTCTCCTTATTTATTCACCCGTTTCACTATAAGAGGTTGTTTTACTAGAACGTAAGTCTATATATATATAATCAGATTATTTATTCTGCTACGTGTACTGATGCGAAAGAGTAACGGCCCAGTCCATTTCTTCTAATCCAGCTACATTGTCTGGATCAGCCCAATCCAGATATACGGCCCAATTCAGATCCAGCCTAGTCTACCTGAATAGTATAAGCATTATTAAGTTTGGGATTGCATATACGGCCTCGCAGCATATGAATCCAAATAAAGCCGCGCCCACCTAAAACAATCCAAATCGGAGCCATGTCAAACCCAAAGCATACTTGTATGATGGACTAAGTTTTTGCAATAACATAAAAGCTAATTGTCATCTACCGAATGAAGAAATATGGCAAATTTCAAGCCTATTTTATTGGATACTGTTTTATGGTTTTGGTTAGCTTCTACAAATAAGAGATGCCTTTTGCATAAATGCTTGAAGTTCTCTCCATATCAATGTTTATAAATGTTACATTATTTAATTTATTCCAAAAATGTGACATTATTTGGTCTAGAAATCTTCTTCATAAGCTTCTTCATTTCTAAAATTGGTTATCTAGTTTACAAACTGAAGTCCTAAACATTTTAACATTTTGATACCATTACCCCAACAAAAAATAAGACAGATTTCGGTAAAGATTCTTTTAAAATGGTGAAATTAAGATAATAACCCTCAATATATATATATATACATATTAACTCCACGACCCCTGATAACACTTTTAAAAGGTCATTTATTGGGGGTTTGACAGCCGTTACATAAGCGTTGACCGGTCATCAATGATGACACTTTGAAAGTGATTACACATGGGGGTCATCAAACAAAATTAAAAACTTAAACAGACAATTAAAAAATTAAAATTTAAAGGCTAATGGACTAAAATCACTATAACAAATATGATAATACTTAGGGGTGTTCATCCGGTCCAGACCGGACCGGATTTTTTCAAAAGTGTAGACCGGAGACCGGAATTTATTTTTTAAAAAAAAATTAATCAAATTCTTATTTAATATCTAAAAAACATTTATACTCCTAACTTATTAGCTTAAGAAAAATATCTATAAAAAAATAACATTTAAACTCCTAACTTTTTATTGTTTTTTATTTATTTAAAAAAAAACGGTCCAACCGGTCCGGACCGATTTTTTTTCGGATTTGGACTGGACTGGAACCGAATTAAGGAAAAAACCTGGACCGGACCGTAATTTTACCAGTCCGGTCTTTTCCGGTCCGGTCCGGACAAGATTTGAACACCCTTAATAATACTAGTGAGTCAATAATTAGACATGCATGCATAATCCCTGAAATTTTTACATTTGATAAGACTTTCTTTTTAAGGGTAGTTTTGATGAATTAGCGTTTCTAAGGATGATTTGTTGACATTTATCTATTTTGAGCTTTCAGAATATACGAGGAGTAATTTAATAAAATTTCAATTTTGAGTTGTGAAGGTCGCTCAAAAGTTGGAACAACATATTGCACCTTCTCATGCTCTTGTTTCATGTTTCTTAGCTGTTGTACGTGTCTTCTCTTAGGATGTGTTTGGATTACGCATTATCTGACATTATAATATCAAAAATTGATATTATAATATCATTTTTGACATTATAATACCAGTTTTTAATATTATAATGTCAGATAATACATAATACAAACACACCCTTAAAACATTGTCGCCTTTAGAGTAATATAGTGATGGCTCTGGATGAGTTTGTAAGTGTACGTCGCAGCTTCAACTCCAGCCTTTTTCCTATTCTAGAGCACATTCATCCCAGTTAGAACTTGTACCACCAGAAAATGTAACACGCAAATTAGTTCTTTAAAGAAATCAAATGGAAATGCTTCTAAAAAATGGAGCCCAAGTCCACACTCGAACGCAAAAGAATCTAAAACCTGGACCAATTTAACTGACCTATTTGTTAGGTCACTCAACTCAACGTAGCCCAATCTAGAATCAATGCAAATCCGTTATGAATTGTTCAAAACCCGACCCAGTTCGCGGTTTGTTTGTTTTAGCTTTGAGTTTCTAGGTTCTAGCTACTTTGAATCATTTTTATAGTTTGTTTTATTTATCAATATAGGTTTTATTATAGTGAATACCATAGTGAATTATTATTTAAACTTTAAAGGAATTATTTTTTGTTTTGTAATTGAGACATGTGACTGATCGGGTAGTGGGTCGGATGGATCTTCACTAGATCCATCCGACCCACCATCCATTTCACCTGTCACCAAACTATCATCCATTTAGATCGATTTTTGAACTGCTTATTCTGGTCGGTTGCTCGGAATGACTAGGTATTTACCTACTATTCTAAATTGGAAAGTTGAAACTAAACAAAACTAATATATAAGCTTATTGTATTACTCCTTTTATTATCAATTGATTTTAAGATAGAACTATATTTGGCTTATGTACTGGTTTTGTATGTGCATGTGCGCTCGAACGGACACATCCCTTGTTAACCGGCCCACCGGACTTTAACATGGTATTAGAGCATGTTCTGGGCATGCGTTCATTTACTGGTTTATTTGAGCTTAGTCCACCATAATGGCGTGATATAAACTAACTCGTTTGGCTTGCTGGCCTTAAAACATGTTGTCAAGTGTCAATTAATTCAGACAGTTGCACTTGAGGGTGTGTGTAGAGAATAAAACTATGCCACATTGAAAAGTTGAGACTAAACAATAATGGTATATAAGCTTAGTAAATTACTCATCTTATTGTCTATTGGTTTTAAAATAAAACTTCAGTAGACTTGTGTATTGGGCTTATATACGCATGTGCGTTCAAACGCACGCATCCCCCATTTATATGCCCACCAGACTTTAACAACGTTCTTAAACTCTATCTTCATGCACAACTTAATGTAGAGGCGCGGATTAGCTATTCCAACAATCACCATCAGAGAAACACATTCTCGATCATCTTAAGTAATTTACATGTTTGTAGGGAATAGTTTTTGCATAAACTCTCTCTCTCTATATATATATTATGGTGTCACTAAGAAATGTGTGTGATATATGCTGGCGTGTCACTTTCTCACGTACCCGGCCGGCCTTGTCAAGACAAAAGCTTTGTGTTGCATCCTTGGCTTCTCACTCACCTTTCAAGCACAAGCTAGCCTCATCAATATTCATTCATGCTTAATTTGTCATGTCAACAAAGTGTCTAGCTGGACTGGCCCTACCTGCTTTTTTTTTTTGTTCTCCTACATCTTCATCTACATGTGCACTGCAACTTCTCCTTGTGTCTAATTGTCCTTTTGATGGTATTATTTATATATGAATGCAATCAAACTTCTTTCCTCAGTATTAGCTATGGCGGAAGTGCATGCATTCTCATTTCTTTTCAACTAGTCTATGAGTTAAAGCAGCATATATGCTAAAGGGTGTCCATTATCATGCTTTGTTTACTCAAGACATGCTAAGATTCGTTGGTGTGATGTGATAACTTTTATTTTTATTTTTGTGGTTTATTAGTAAACACTTAAACTATTATAACTTCTTATTACTCCTCCCATTAAGAATAAGTGTCGACATTTTAGCCTTCGATTCTTGTTAAGAAATATTTGTTATTCCAGAGTTTTAGGTAATGAATTATTGGTGAGTTGAAAGATGCACATATTGATATAATTCATGCAAATTCTCTTTATGGATTGGTTAAAATGAGGTGGGTAATTATTAAATCGTAAATTTTAGAAAAAGTTTGTAGTGTTTTAGCTTAATGATTGTACTTCTCAATAATTGTTTCAAATGCTAAAATGATACTTATTTCCTTAGATAGAGAGTAGCTATTATATTGATCAATTACCATTGTGCTCGTTAACTTTTTTTTTTGTATGTACAGATAAGGTATGTATAATAAATAAGGTTGCACAAACCTGATGAGCTGATGCAGTGGTGTAAGGCTCCATTGCGTTTACACGAAAGGAAAGACGATTTATTTAGCGGGAGATTTAGTGTTCAATTTTCCCATATGCAAAATTCCTTTGAGCCAGCGACAGCCACGCACAACGGATATGTTAAACTTGGACCAAAAAATAAATAAATAAGGTTGCACATGCTCAAGAAAGCCTAAAAAGCTTGTGCATTGAGGGTTGATCAACAAGCTTAAAGTTGTAGGAGAGATTAAAATGAAAAGAAAAATTGGGAGTAAATGAAGCATAGCAGTTAGACGTACAGTGTGGTCACTCAACTGCTGCCATAGCTTTCATCTTTTTCACGCCTTTACTTATTTTATACGTACTATATCTTTCCTATATCCTGTACTGCTGCACTCCTTTTTCTTTTTTGCCTATTTATTCTAAAAATCCTTTTCTGTTTAATCAACCGATCTCATCAATTCACAGAACATGGGCTTGCTTCTTTTTTAGCACTGTAGTGTGGCCCATCAACAATTCCAGGCTCTAAATTAAATGCACCTTCAATTCTCTATCTGTTGTACTCCTCTTTTGGTGTTAAAATCTCATATCAAAATCATTTCACTTTTTATGCATATCCCTTAAAGAAGAATTGCCCAACCATATATATATATATATTTTACATGAGCTTCTTTCATTTCAATCTTGAAGTAGAGTTTATGTAACAGAATCAGTTACCTATCTAATCCTGCAATCATATTGATCCAAATGCAAATGGGTCCTTAATGTCTAGGCAAAGTGTACAATATCTAGGGTTTCAGAATTAAATGCATGCTGGGAATTGGTAGATAACACCAGGCTTCAACTTAAATATAACAAAAAAGTTGTTCATCTTTTGTCACAAGGGTGTCATCTCAATTGGATACTAGTTCTATGGTGATGGATTCCGAGCTATTTAACACTTGTATTATTACTATATATATTGTTCTTGGACAGATGTAGGCATAAATTAGTGTACTGGTAAATGTACCAATTGATATGGAGGAAATGGAAAGGAAAGAGTAGTAGGACAGCGAAGCTGAACGGATCCGTATCATTCATTTATGTTGAAGTTTCTGGGCCATAGAACATGGGCGGAGTTCATAAGAGCCAGCCTAGTTGATGAGCTGAGGTGGACATTCGAATTATGACATGTCAATTCAACCGTGCTCATTTTTACCCAGCTGATCAGCTGCATTATTGAGCTGCAGATTGTTACTTGAAACCCTTTTAATTTCTGTTCCATGTGCTTGTTATGTTTTGGTGAGAACATGATACTGTGGAGTGCACTTGTGAAGGTGCAATTCAGCAGTTGTAAGGCTGTTCATCGGTCCAAAACCGAACCGAATAAAATCGAAACGAACCGAACATACTCGGTTCGGTTTTGGACCGAAATAACTGAACATTTTAAAATTTGGTTAATTTGTGTTATTGAAACGGGTTTTAGTGCACAAAACCGAATTAGACTGAACCGAATTTGGACCAAATTAAACTGAACTAGACCGAACCGAACAAGGTTTTACTAGTTTTTTTTTATCTAACCGGTTCTGACCGAACCAAAACCGAACCGAACCGAAAATCAAATATTGTTTTCATGTGAACCGAATATAATCAATTCGGTCCAAAAACCGAAACCGATGAAAAGCCCTAAACTCATTTGGTGAAAGAAAATCCATGCTGCAATGCTTGTGGTTAATTCAGTTATATAATCTATGATGAGAAAAAAGAAAGATAGAAAATAAAGGGAAGGATGGAAGATTTACATTCCATCCCCAAATATTGCTGATTTTATTTTTTGAATAAAAGAAATTGGCTCTGGATTTGGACCACCTTGGATGATGGGAATGACTAGTTTGTATCCATGTTATCTTGAAGGAATGTTGACATCAGAAATGAGATGATATCTAAAATGTTGTGGCTGGTAATGTTTTCAACCAAACAACTAATGAATCTTCCTTTCATCCATTTTTTTCTTTTTATAAAAATGAATCTTAATTCCTTGGATAGTGTAGGATCTGTGCGTTAGTATCAAGGGAACTGAGACACAAATGTGTTCAGTTCCTATGGGCAGCGGAATAACAAGTAAGCAAGTTGTCAAGAACAATTACTTAAGGTGGAAACCTTTGATAACTAACTAGTTATCTAGGATAAAAATCACCCCTCTTTCGAGGATTTCAAACAGTCTACTTGTATATTAATATGCGATTACAACTTCCGAACTATCTCGTTTCAGTCTATCTCACTAAGACTAAACCTAGTTCCCTAGAAATCACAGATTAACACACAATAGACTTACTTCGACACTTTCAACTCGAACACTTCGTCTTCTTCCTTGTCTCACAGATGCACTCTCAAGCTCGTCAAAAGGCATAAGTAAAACCCTAGCAACATCAAGTATTTATACAATAAAATTGTCAAAGAAAGATCTCGGACGAGATATTCTTTGAACGATTTTATTCCATAAATCCAAGATGACATATTTTATATCTTACCAATAATAAGATACAAAATATTCTCTAAACCGAATCCTAACTTACACAATCATATAAAGATACTCTATGTGTAAAAACGCCTAAGATCTTCTGCTGAAGGCGTCCAGAAACGGCAAGGAAATCTTCACACAAATTATGTGGATACGCTGGTAGATACACAGATGCGGTTCCCATCCAGTTCCCTCGATCATCATCTTCGCTCACTTTGGACTTGGTTCCCTTATATTTTCAGCTGTAGATAAAGCACTATAATAGCCAGTTAAGTTCACGTGTTTGTCATCGTCAAAACAAGAGAAATAGAGGAAGAGAACTCCATGGGAACTGACGTTTCAAAGAGTTCCATTCCAATAGATAGTGTTAGCTTTGGGTTTATTGGTGAGTTAAAAAATGTACTTTGAGTCATGTGTGTGACAATGGCAACTCACCACATCCACAATGAGGAGATTGAAGAAGTAAAATATGCCAGTTTGAAACTTGAAACTGATTTGCAGGTAGCAGTACTAAACCAGGCCAAAGCTTAAGAGAGTGGCAAAAAAATAAAAAATAAAAATCAAACTTTGAAATCATGTTAGACCTCAAAACAAAAGAAATACATATTTTGAAAATAATAGTTGTAAGTTTTAACCAGCAGGAATGAAGAGTTCCATTTGGGACTGTCTAACCCTCCAAATCAAGTAATATAAATCATTATTAAAGTTTATTATTTTGAACTGTGAATTGTATATACTGAAACTTGTTGTGTATGTATAAAATTCAAAATATTGACTGTTTCTGAGTCTTCTTCTTCTTCTTCTATAGCAAAGTAGCTGGAGAAACAAGAAGCTTTGAATGCGATTGAACAAGCAGTAGATGTAGTAGTAGTAGTAAAGCCAAACTTGACAATTAGAAAAAAGTGGGACCCAGTGGTGTCTTTTGGAAGCTCAATTGGGTGAATTAAAATCCCATTGCAATTGAATTTATGTCCCTACTTGTTTGTTTTTGTTTTTTCAATTTTGTGGCCTCTGTTTCCTCGCCATATAAACCCTCTATTTCTCTCCTTACAAACACCACCACATTTCCCCCCTCCTCTCTTCTTAATCTCCCAAACTTTCACACCCACCAAACAAACAAACAAACAAAAAAACTAAAACTTGACATAAAAATGGCGGTTAGGAGATCAAGCAAGCTTCCACAGACGGCGGTGATAAAGCAGATCATGAGGAGGTGTTCTACCTTGGGAAAGAAGAACGTTTGTGACGAAAATGGCCGAATCTTGGACGTGCCAAAGGGCCATTTTGCAGTGTATGTGGGCGAGAACAGGACCAGATACATCGTACCAATCTCCTTTCTTGATCGCCCTGAGTTTCAGAGGTTGCTCCAGAAGGCTGAGGAAGAGTTTGGGTTTAGCCATGATAATGGAATTACTATTCCTTGTGAGGAAGATGTTTTTGAAGCTCTCACTTCCTTGCTCAGATGAGAGATTTGAAGGCAAGTTTGGTGCATCACTTGTGTTTTTATGATCCTAAATTAGGTTAGGTTGATGATTTTTTTTTTTTATTTCTAAGTGAACTAATTGGCCGTTGAACACCATTGACATTATTATTATTATTATTTTTGGAAGTGAAGATTTGGTGATGTGAAACGGTGTAGACTTAATTGGATGTTTTTTTGCTCCACAGTGGCGTGTGAGAGTATTTGGTCATCTGCTCTGGTCTACTGTAATTTAGACAAGTGTAAATTACCGTTTTCGCTAATAATATTTATCTTGCAACGAACCTGTTGTGTGAATTTCTGCTTTCTAATTGTTTGTATGTATTGTGAAAATTTTAATTCAATATGATTATATGAAATGAGGTTTGATCATGTGATTTATGCACGTACAAATAAAAGTTCAAATACATCTATACAAAAACTTGTGTATTATAAGTAAAAATTTATGTATTTTTTAATTGTACACAAGTTTTTATTTGCATATACACACATTTTTAAGCATGAATTTATACACATTAAAAAAATGCATAAATTTTTACTTGTATATACACTATTTTTATTTTAAGATGCATTGATTATTTTCGATTGATAAATGCCATATATGATATATCATTATTGAACTCCCCCACCCCCTATTTAAGTGATTTACTGTTTTATGGAATTAAATGATGCAAGAAAGTTGACATTATTGGCTTACCACTTTGTATTAGATAGCCTCGATAGAAAGTCAAATATTATCGACTAAATTGGTAATTATGACATCTCGTAATCATAAAATCACAAATTCGATTCGCTCCTCTTTTATTATAATGACTTAATTATTTTCTATGGACTGGGAAAAAAATTAGTAAAAGTAACGACTCATTTCATGGATAAAACTTGATAATTATAAGAGTAACGACTCGTAGCTCATCTTGCCTTATTCCTCATTAATGAGATAAGCTTGATTATTATATTATTAGCGGAGGTAAACCTGATATCACGCATCTCATCTTATAATATGAAGCCATGAAGGTACAAATTGGCACATTATGAGCATCGGGTGCTTAGTTATTAGTTAGTACGTAGTATAAGACATCGTTAGAGCAACTTTATTGGTGGCTTTTAGGGTCAGTTTTTTAAGGGGGTTTTGGATGAATTAATTGTCAAAAGCCCCTAGGTGTATTGACTATTGAGGTTTTTATTAGGTATTTTTAGGTTTAGTTTAAATTATAATTATATTAATTTATTTATATTAAATTATCAATATATCTTTTATTAAATTAAATTATAATTATATTTTTTATTATATTAAATTAAAAAAAAAATTAAAAAAAAATCATAAATAAATTTTATTAATGCTATTTTAATTTAATTATTTTGTTATAATATTTATTTAAAATTAAGAATGAATATTAAAAATCAAATGAAATTAATGACAAACATACATTAATATTAAAATTAACAAAAGCGATGCATAAATTTAAGAAAGTACAAAACAACACGTTAAAACAACATAAACTAAAACAAATGACCGAATCTAACGACAAACATCAGGCGATACATGACTTAATAATTAAAAACAACACATAACACCGAAACAATCTACCAAATATTAAAAAAAAGTAGTTAGTATAGAAAAAATATTTCACCCATAATCTTACCTACCCTTTATTTACTCTCCAACCATACCATCCCTTTACTCTCCCACTATAAATTAGTATCAATGATTTTAGTTAGTACATATTAATAATTTAAAACTATCCTAAATAATAATAATATAGTTTATTTGGACTTAATTATATTAAAATTTGTAAAAAAAAAAACAAAAAAATTCTAAATTTTATTTACAATGTAATTTTCATATAAAGAAATTAAATTGCTATTAAATTTGTTTTATTTTAAACCACCAATAATAATAATATGATTTATTTTCACTGGATGATACCTATAATACAAAAAAAAAATCTACCAAATATATCCAAAACGGATGTCTATTGATAAGGAAAAATATAATTAGAATTATGGTAATTTTTTTTAACCAATCAATTTTTATATAAATCAATAAAAAAACGGACGGCCAGGATTCACGCGACGCGCATCAGGCTCGCGAGGGCGCGACGCGCATCAGGCACACGAGGGCGCGCCGCGTGGGCCACGCGGTCCGGTCCAGACCGGACCAGAATTTTTTCAAACCTTGGACCGGAGACCGGACCGGTATGATTCGGTCTGGACCGGTAAATATATTTTTATATTTTTTAGTTTTATATAAATGAAAAATTAATTATTTTTTTCTATTTTTATAACTATTGTGTATAATATTAGATAATATATTTTGTTATTTATTTATATTTATAGTAAAAATTAATTTTTAATAATATTATGAGATATTAATATATAAAAATTAAATTAAAAACAATAAAAAACCGGTCAATCCGGTCCGGAAACCGGCCGGGTTTGGACCGGACCGGAACCGGAATTTTACAAATATGTGGACCGGACCGTAATTCCCCTGGTCCGGTCCGGGCATTTTCAGTCCGGTCCGGTCCAATTTTCCGATCCGGTCCGAATTTGCACACCCCTACGCGTGGCGATTCCTACAGCTGCACCATAAAGGCGCGTTTGGTGGGGGAAGCGAAATGACGTCGTTTTGCATGAATTCCAGGCAAATTTTTTTATCCACCAAACATCCCTTTATTATTGTTTGTAAGCTGCACGCATAAGACGGACCTGTATTTGCCCCTTTTTTTGGGACTTTTTTTTTTTGATAAGGTAAGAATTCGATTTACCCAACATTGTTATGTTGGTTAAATCGATAGGCCGATAAATCGGGATCCGGACAAACCGGCATGAGAGAACAAACAGAAACAAGCAAGAAAAATACACCAAACGAATTAAAGAGCCTAAGTAACCTAGGGAAAGAAAGAGAAAAGCACTATGAAAGTGCCACCGGAAAACGCAGGTCAGACTGATCAGTGCAGAATGGACCACCATGACGTTGCCCTCACCTAAATGAGGGATCTTCAGGAGTCTCGACCACCTTGATATTGCCCTCTTTAGGGATCTTCAAGAGCCTCGCACTCAACCACAACCACGCCCGAAAAACTCAATCTCCACGATAGATTGGCTCCACAATTCCAAAGATGTATTGACATTCAAACTTGAATCAATGGATCAACAAACAGGTTTTAAAAGCATGAGTTTTTTTGTTTGTGTGTGTATCTTAGAGTAATGAATCTGAATCTGTTTTGATTATTTCGTTGGTCGATAGGTATGTCTAATCGATGGTCGATAGGTATGTCTTTGCACAAAGTACAAAGGCGTTTGTCCATTCGTGTTTCAACTAAAGACTTGCTTAATAATTGACTTGTCCCGTTTTAAACCCCCTCTAAAAAGGAGAGCCAAATGTTGCAAAACAAAATAATTAATCGCTTGTGAGCGTAATGATTGGAATCCATTTCATGGATAATATTCAAGGAATGAAGATGAGCCTCAAGTCTCCACTTCAAAAGATTTTCAACTCCACTAATTATGGTTTTCTCAACCTTAGTGGAGCAATTGTCAGGTTTCATAGTATTTTTGAATTTACATTCTGTTCAGAGGCAAGGATCTTGACACTTTTCTTCACGTCATTTTGAATTTGAGTATGGTTTCTTGATTGGGTTCTTGGTGGTCGAATACCCATTGTGAATGAGTAGATCGAGGTACATATATGTTCTTCTCTGCAAAATTCCAAAAAAAGGACAAGCAAGTAGCCAAATCCCACAAAGGAAATGCAGATTCAAAATGCGAAACAGAGCAATATTTTTCAGAAGTCAAATTGCCCCATAAGAGAGTATTTGTAGTAGTCATCAGTAGATTCAAAGGGTTGAAGCTGATAAACCCACTAGTTAAATAAGCCCTAATGTTACAGCAAATATCAAGGATGAATTCAGTAGAATGTGAAACATTATCGAGAGGTTCAATTATTCTAAATTCAAAGGAAAGGTTATCTTATCAAAAGGCAAAGCTTATTTTAGAATAAATGAAATATTTTAATGAAATATATCTATAAGACTCATCTATGAGATTGGGATAAAGTGCCCTTGTATTACAAATATATGTTATAAACTAATAAGCACGTCAAATCTTTGTAGAGTTTCTTTTTTAATCTAAACCATGGTCCACCCTCGATGGTAAGACTTTTCCACCCTTATAGTACCGAAACTAAGGGATTGTTTGGTGAGGTCAAATATAAATTTATAATGGTATTTTTATTTATAATGAATTTTTTCATACAAAAAATTATTTTTAGTGCTTTAAAGTTTGTGTAAAATTTTAATTTTTCTATTCTCTTATTCCAATGTATTATAAAATAATTTATATTAATAAAGATAATCTTACCAAACATAGTTATTTGAAAAAGTATTTATTTTAAAATAAGTTTTTATTAATAATCAATCCAAACAAACCATAAATTACCTTAGCTTTACTTTTCTCATGAAAAATAACATTTTATTATAATATTACATTTTTCTTGGGTCATATATAACATTACTTTTTAAAACGTCTATAAAATTGAAATGACACAACCACAATCATATTTTTTTTGGTGTGACCACAATCATAATATTTTAAAAATTGACTTTTAGGATTGTTAGAATCGTATGTAGATCGGAATCGTACACAAGATTTTACCCATTTTATTTTGTCAACTAAGATTCTACCTCTAATAAGATCCCAACTAGGACCGCAGATCGTTTCGCCTTTCTTGGATCAGATCGGGATTCTGATAACCTTGATTATAAGATAAAAGGGGGAAATAGTGAGGTGAGTTGGGTAGCTGGGCTTAGAAAGATATGACCATGTCTAGGCCCAGTCGCCGCCTAGTACCCCATAACCATTTAACGACGGCAAATTACACTACTCAACTCACCACAAATCCCGGCTTTATTTTTTATAAAAACTAAGAAATTTTTGGGTTGGTGTCCCTAAATTTGTGGGTATATTGATTGGTGCTTATAGGGTTTTGGATTTATTTGCTTTGTAATCAAAATTCTCCATAAACGTACCTTTTTGTTTCGATTTGATCAAATTTAAGCCCATCATGGTGTTCCTAGCCCTTGAATTAGTAGAATTCGACTCCTAAAACACACAAATTAATATCTGAACCATCCTGATTTGAATTTCGATACACCCATTTTCGACCTGTGTTTTTCCAACGGGATCGTTCGGGCATGGATTTGGGTGTTTTAGGAGTCGAATTCTAGTAATTTGAGGTCGATGAACACAATGGACTTAAATTTGATCAATTCTAACCGGAAAGGTATCAATACGAAGAAAACAAACCCAAAATCTTAGGTATACCAACCGAAAAAAAAAACTTTAAAACACCAACCGAAATACCCTTAAATTCGAAGGCACCAAAAAAACTTCCCAAAAATTAGTGATATTTTCTTCTTCTTTTTGGTCCATAAAGAGGGCTATGCCCTCACTGATTTTATATTATAGTGGTAAAAGAGTCATATCCCATAGGGATTACAGAAGATTGAATACTAGGAAAAATACCCTAAAGACAACTAGGAATTTGAGATACTTCAACATAAGTAACGTTAAAAGAAAGAGCCCACTTTGCACCAGCATCAGCAAATGCATTGCTCTCCCTGTTAACATGGTTGATTTGGAGGTCCCAATATGATCCCCGGATTAGTCGAAGGCACTGATCAAGCAAGTGGTAATCCGGGTGAGTAATAAGCATGGAGCGCTGAAGAAGAGAACAATCTTCAGTGGAGTCACACTCAATAATCAGCCTGGGTATACCAAGTCTAACAACAAGTTGTAGGCCATGAAATACAGCCCAAAGTTTAGCCCGTAAAGCTGTGCAATTGCCACATGTGAAGGCAAATCCTTGAACAAAATCAACCCCGAGGTTCCCGGCTTGCCCTTAGACACCCCATGTGTTTAATTTCAACCATAAAGATGGGGGTGTATTAGGAAGTGAACTTTTGGAAACTCTAGTTCACTTCTTCAGTTTTTCTAGTTTTGATAATGACAAACATTTTTGCTATTAATATTTCCATAAGTATTGATGAACAGAGAACTCAGGAATTAGAAGCACGAGACAAAGACCAAGATGCCAGATTTGGGAACTGGCGTAAAGAACTGAAGGATGCTGACGCTGAAAGAGCTTAGAACAAGAGATGAAGGGCGGCGACGATCCGATTAGGGTAAATCTTTACTTGGAGAGAGAAGTTAAAGATTATCCTGTTTCCATATTATCTTAGGAGTTAAAAGTATGTCTTTTATGGAAACGAAAAAGTGTGATACCCCGTATTTTTGTAAGGTTATTTTGGGAATTTTGGAATTTTCCCGAGTACCCGCTTAGTACGTCGGATTTAATTCAGGTAGCTTGAGACATTCTGTAATGTGCTCTGTATCTGTAATATTTTTCTCAGTGAAATAAAATACAGACGACATGCTTCGGATGTTTATACGCGTTCGCGTACGATAATTTTTATCCCGGGTTAATGTCTTGCTCGTTCAAAAGCTGAATGGGCGGGAAAAGGCAAAAACGGCGACCGCCGTACAGTAACGGCGCCCGCCGTCGCTGGGCCCGAGGTGTCAGGCCGTCGTCTCCTACTCTGGGCTCGCCAGGGCTAGGAACGGCGACCGCCGTAATTACGGCGCCCGCCGCGGCCCGCCGTAGGCAAAGTTGCGGCGTCCGCCGTGATTACCCATAAGTCATTACCCGTTGGTCGTCGGCGAGCTCTGGCCGCGCCGATATAGCCCTGCTCGGCCTCGTCTAGGGTGATGATGATGTTCCCATTGCTTTGGCTATAAAAGGAGGTGTTGGGGGAAGGGGTTTTGAGCCATCCCAGCACCGAATCTCTGCCAAAATTTCGCCTCGTCGAATTGTTAGTTTCGCCGGATTTCGGAAGCTTCGTTGGTGTCGGTTGGTGGTGTTTCCAGAAGCCCTTGTGAAGCCTTTTGGTTGTCTTTGGAGGTTGGAACCCAGGCAAGGCAAAAACGGGTCGAAACGCACATCATTTGGGTGAGTTTTTCTCTCGTTCTGTCGTCGGAGTTCTTCACGACGACCGTCGTGTTCTTTACAGCGCCCGCCGTGATGAATGTGGCGACCGCCGCCAAGAACGGCGACTGCCGCCAGTGCCCAGAATGCCTTCGTGGCTTTGGCTTGGTTGGTTGTCGTCGTGGCGTCTTTCCTTTCGATTTCTTTCGCCGTTTTTAGATTCGTACTGTTGTTATGTCGGATCTAACTTAGGGTTCCTTTTATGGGTCGACTCGAAGGTGTTTGTGCTAGCGGAGCTATACCCGTGTCGAGCCCGGAATCTCGTCGTTGTCGTTAAGCTTGTTTCTATTCTGCGGATTAAGGCAAGTGGCGGTTCGCTCTTGCTCATCGTTTCCATATTTACATTGATTATCAGTTATTTCAATTGATTAATTATTTTGGAACGATTATTACTGTGTTCTTCTGGAAGTGATTTATAACTGTTTTGAAAATCATATAATAGGTTGTATATCTATTAGAACAACGCTATTATCTGTGATCGCCTTCGGGCCTTTATGTGAATTTATCATGTAACTGTTATTGTGCTATATCTGTGTGGTTAGCACTGTTAGTTAGGAATGTACTCGGACTTCGTCCGGTCGTTTCTTTATAATCTGGTATCGGGGTGGCTCGTCTCCGTCTGGTACTATTCTAAGATCATGATCGGTCTCTTTCACAAGTGTGTAGAGGCAGGACACTTAGCTGGTGTCACAAACCTTCCGGTGTACGTCACTCTCGACGAAACGTATACTAAGATGTGTCGTCCCAATGGTGGGGTACACATGTAAAAGTCTAATAATGTGATGTGTGGTTTGTAATATAAACCAGATAAGTGCTACTCGACGCACATAATTAATAAACCTTCAGCGAGTAGTGCAGCTAAGTTATAGTGCAGCTAGGAAAACTCGTCTCGACTTTGATCATAGTACGTTCTCTTTCCAATCTGGACTCGCTGTATGCGGTGAGGTTGGTCGTGAACCGAAGCATCTCAGTCAACTTTTAAATCATTGTTGTATGATTCTGTAAACATTCCAGATTTGTCATAATTCCTTAAAGACTCATTTCCGTTGGAGTCTTCTTTCGAGTCGATTTCTGTGAAGATTCAGTCTTCCAGAATCTTCTCTTGTGCATACCTCTTGTTTATTCCAATAGGAGTATGATGGTTGACTATCGTCATCGGTTGTTATTCGAGAAGCGATGAGTCTAACCTAATACGACTGCTTCGAACCATTCTGCTTTGTACCCCTTGCTAGTCTATTCAAGTAGACTAACCCACGAACTTTGTTCTCTGCATGTGGGCTGGTGTCATCCGTTCGATTCGGCACATCAGATAGAAAGTAGCTCAGAAGAATAGAAGGACTATGGAGTCGACGGTGGTTTTCGAATGTTTGAGTTATTTCGTTAATCAGGTTGAGATCTTTTGGACAATGACTTTGGTTGTAATGTGTTTTGTAAGACTTCCATTGTACACTACTTTATAAGACTTCCGCTATATTTGGTTTAAACTATGTGTTAGCCTATTCGGGATTGGGTTGTAATCCCGTAACTCATGTTTCCTTGACAATGTTATGTTTTGGAATTGAATGCTTTGATCATTATGTATCATTTGTATTTCATAAATTGTATTTAAATGGTAAAGCCTTGGGTGATCTCGGTAAGGAACACTGGGGTCACTGGCGGTAATACATTTCCAAAAGGGTTAAGTTTTGGGGGTGTTACAAAAAGTGTAAAATCGTGGCAGATTATATTTAGTAACAAATGTTATCTTTCTGATTACTTTTTGATTATTTTATTTGTGTAATTCGGTTGTTGGAGATTCGGTTCTTCCATCAACCTAGTTACATAAATAGAGTAATTAAACTCTCTCACAATTATGCATTCACTCACATTGCTTACGAAGAAGAAGAAGAAGAAAACAGAGCTTAGTTCTTTGAAGAAGAAGTGTAAGTCACTTGCTTGTTTGTGTGCTTGATTTGGTCGAACTAGGTAGAAAGTCCTTAGTGTGTCTAAGACTTTAATCTGTGTGTTCTATCCTAGTTGATTGTAATCGAAGCATTAATAAAAGAAGTAGACTTTGAAATCCTCTTGAAAGAGAGGTAGTAGGTTTTATCCTGGATAACTAGTTGGTTATCAAAGGTTCTCACTCTAAGGAACTGGACTTGATTCTGTTATTGTTTACTTATTCCGCTGCTAAGGAACTGGACTCCCAGTTCCCTTTGATTGCTAACATGTACGATCCTACAATTGGTATCAGAGCAGGCGCTCTAGATTTGTGTTAGTTTACAGATTTCAAGATGACTAGTTCAAGCGAATTCAGTTTGGGAATCTCCATCAACAAGACCCACATCTGAAAGAAGGGAGAAGAAGAATGGTGGGAAAAATGCATGACCAACTACATCCAAACCATGGACTATCAGTGTTGGCGCGTGATTGAAAATGGTGATGGAGTTATCCCTGCGGATCTGACTGAAGCTGACTGGAAGCCTGAGTACTATACCATCAAAGAGAAGAATGCTAAAGCTCGTCAACTCATTCTTAATGGGTTAACAAGGGAGGACATGGACAAAGTGATAGGAATTGCAACTGCTAAGGGCATCTGGAAAGCCCTCAAGGAAATGCATGAAGGAAGCGAGGAACTCAAACAAAGTAGAAAATTCGCTCTAGAAGGAGAGTACCACACTTTCGAGATGCTGGAAACAGAGAACGTCTCCCAGTATCACTCGCGTTTCACTAGACTTGTCACCAAACTCGTCAATGCTGGAGTTACACTTGACGAATGGTCCAAATCCCTAGTCGTTATCAACGGACTCAACTCCAAGTTCAATCTCATCAAAAGAGTGCTAAAGACCACTCCTGGTATTCAAGGCCTCCCCTTAACACAAATCATAGGGAAACTTGAAGTTGAAGAAAGGGAGGCACTCAAAGCAAGCTCCGACAAGAAGATGGAGAAGGGAATCGCCTTAAAAATCTCAAAGGCTTTTTCCAGGTTGGAAATGGAGGAAGAAAACTCAGATCTCGAAGAAAAAGAGGATGAGATGACATCCCTGGTTACTAAGCACATCAAGAAGCACTTCATCAAGGGAAAGTTTAAGAAAAACTTCCAAAAGAGAGACATCTCTGAATATGCATGCTATCAATGCAAGGAAAGAGGACATCTTGCTAGGAACTGCCCTAAGAACTCCAATGATGATGACAAGCCTATGCAGAAGAAAGCTCTATTTGCTACCTTTGGAGATGACTCAGAAGACTCTGAAGGGGAACTGGACATGAATGAAACTTCTGGAGGAAGATGCTTAATGGCGAAAGAAGATTTATCTGAATCGGACGACTCTAAGGTACCTTCTTCTGACTTTACTAAGTCTCTTCTTGAATGTGATAAGAAACAATTGATCAAAATCATTAAGAAACTTGGAAAGGAAAATAGTTCCCTTCAAGAGAAACTAGAAGAATATGAAGATGAAATCTCTTGCTTGTCCACTGAAAACTCGGTCTGGAGTAAGAAACTTGATGAAACTGAGAAATTACTTGCTAATTCTTCTAGGAAGTGTGATTCATGCATCACTGTTAAAAAGGAACCCATGCATGCTGACAATCCTATTGTTCCTCCCACCGACTCTGAAAAGAACACCTCTTCTATGCTTGCTGAAATAATGAACAAACTTGATCATCTCACTCATTCTATAAATGAGAAAATTATGAATCAAACTGTTTTTGTTAAGCAACGATATGGTCTTGGTTATCCTGGTAACAATGATTCTGAGGAAACATGCTCTGTTGAGAACGAGAAACTTAGAAGGGAACTGGTCGAGAAAAATGAAACTCTCAATTGTGCCTTACAAAATTCTCGTGACAAAAACCAGTTCCTAGAAGAAAAGGTAAAAGTGCTTGAACAAAAGCCTAAAGAAAATCAGACTTGGTTCGATGGTCAGAATGCTCACAAGATGTATATTGACCAAACTCAGGGAACTAAAGGTAAGAAAGTTAACTTTGAGCAGAGAAAGCAAGAAAGACCATTCAGACCTGGTCATGGTAAGTATAGTCATGTTGTCTATAATCGCGTTTGCTGGCATTGTGGTAAAAATGGTCATTATATTCATGAGTGCATTCACAAGAAAAGACAAATGGAAGAAAATGCTAGGAAAAGGAACCAAAAAATAAATAATAAGAAAAAGATGCATACCATAAATGATTTGAATGATCCTTATTATTTTGTTCCTGCTTCTAACCCACAGATAAGATATCAACCTCATTCTCCCAGAAAAGCTAAGCTTAGCTGGCTAGTTCCCTTACTCGAAAAGTCTTTGAATGTATCTCTTCGAGCCATTCGTTCCGATCATGGAACTGAGTTCGAGAATGGATATTTTTTAACCTTTTGCAGGGAACATGGAGTTGATCATAATTTCTCAGCTCCCTACACTCCACAACAGAACGGAGTTGTTGAAAGAAAGAACAGAACCTTGGAAGATATGGCTCGAACCATGCTCATCTCGAGCGGACTCTCTCAATCCTTCTGGGCAGAAGCGGTTAATGCAACGTGCTACATTCTAAATCGGGCTATGATACGCCCCATGCTAGAAAATACCTCCTATGAGCTACTAAGAGGCAGAGTTCCCAACATTGCTCATCTACGAGTCTTTGGCTGCAAATGCTTTATTCACAACAATGGGAAAGACAATCTAGGGAAGTTTGATCCACAGAGTGATGAAGGGATCTTCATCGAATATGTTTCTAGTAGCAAAGCATACAAGGTCTTCAACAAACGGACTAAAAAGGTAGAGGAAAGTATTCATGTTATTTTCAATGAAAATTTGCCCTCAAAGTCTATGCAGGATCCCTCAGTTCCCTCGGAAGATCCGTTTCAACGACCAAGTGAAGACTCTGATGATGAAGCTCCTCCCAAGCGCAACTCCTATCCAAATCTCTCCAGCTTTTCCTCACCCACAGTTCCCTCAACTTTGGTTGCGCCCAAGGAATCTACATCCTCAGACAGCACCCCAGTTCCCTCCACTCATCAAGATGATGTTGTTACAGCTCCAGTTCCCTCCAACCCATCAATGGAAGTCGATGCCACCTCTCCGGGAACTGAGCAGGCTCCAGAAGCTGACCCTAATCAAGAGTCCTCCTCAGCTACTGCCCCCACAGACGTTGAGGCTCCGGGAACTGACCGGCTAGTTCCTAACAGAGATAAAAGAGCTACCAAGCACCCAGTCAGGTATGGATTTGAGGATATGTCCTATTGTGCCTTCAATGCTTTTATGTCTCTTATAGAACCCAAGAACATCACGGAAGCGCTGAAGGATGCTGATTGGATCATTGCCATGCAAGAGGAACTTCATCAGTTCGAGAGGAACAAAGTCTGGAGACTAGTTCCTCGCCTTCAGAACAGACACATCATAGGAACTCGATGCGTTTTTCGCAACAAGTTGGATGATTCTGGTGCTGTATCACGTAACAAGGCTTGGTTGGTTGCTCAAGGCTATAATCAACAAGAAGGAATCGATTATGATGAAACATTTACCCCTGTGGCCAGACTGGAAGCGATTCGGCTACTCATCGCCTATGCTTCACACAAAGGGTTCAAGCTGTATCAAATGGACGTGAAGACTGCATTTCTCAATGGAATTCTTCAAGAGGAAGTTTACGTCAAGCAACCTCCGGGATTTGAGGATGATGATCACCCTGACCACGTATATTTCTTGGACAAGGCTCTCTATGGTCTAAAGCAAGCCCCCCGCGCTTGGTATGATCGCCTTGCCCAGTTCCTAATAGCCAATGGCTATCAAAGGGAACTGGGATCGTACGTGTTAGCAATCAAGATTCTTGGAGATGTTGATTGCACTGGTGTTATCACAAAGGGAACTGGGATCGTACGTAGTGTTGCCTTCGTTAAGGAACTGCCCAGTTTTCAACCACCGAAGCTGAGTACATCGCAGTTGCCGCGTGATGTTCCCAACTCCTCTGGCTCAAACAACAACTTGTGGATTTTGGTATGTCTTTTGGCCCTTTAAAGATCCTTTGTGATAACACCAGTGCAATCAACATCTCCAACAATCTTGTGCATCATACTAGGACTAAGCATATTGACATTAGGCATCACTTGTTGAAAAAGGGAACATTCTACTAGAACATTGTAGGACTGAAGATCAAATTGCTGATATATTCACCAAAGCATTAAATCGAGAACCTTATGAGTCCTTTAGGTTACTTCTGGGAATGATATCCATAAACTAGTAGTTCCGGTTGCCTTTACTAGCTCCCTTGCTTTGCCTAGATTTGATCTTTTCTATGATTTCATTGAAAATATTATTGATATTTTGTTCTTGTGCTGCCCTCGCATGTCCTGTAATATTTGTTCTAAAGCTTGTTCTTAACTCTCTTGCATGATCACATGATTTTATGATATAATTTGATCTTGACTGCATCTCTTTGTTGGCCTTATGATAGTCAATTTGATCACATCCATCCTCTATTACAAGTCGAAATGATAATTGACTATAAACCGTCCTATGCCTGACTACATTGTATGATTCCTTATGATCCCTCTTTAGTCCACACTGGGAATTGTCTTTGTAGTGTCAAAATTGCCTTCCTCACTTTATGCATATGGGTATGTACTTTTCTTGAGTGTTGCTTGGTTCCCTACATAAAATGTTTCCATATTATCTTAGGATAGATCTTTACTTGGAGAGAGAAGTTAAAGATTATCCTGTTTCCATATTATCTTAGGAGTTAAAAGTATATCTTTTATGGAAACAAAAAAGTGTAAAATCGTGGAAGATTATATTTGGTAACAAATGTTATCTTTTCGATTACTTTTTGATTATTTTATTTGTGTAATTCAGTTGTTGGAGATTCGGTTCTTCCATCAACCTAGTTACATAAATAGAGTAATTAAACTCTCTCACAATTATGCATTCACTCACATTGCTTACGAAGAAGAAGAAAACAGAGCTTAGTTCTTTGAAGAAGAATTGTAAGTCGCTTGCTTGTTTGTGTGCTTGATTTGGTCGAACTAGGTAGAGAGTCCATAATGTGTCTAAGACTTTAATTTGTGTGTTCTATCCTAGTTGATTGTAATCGAAGCATTAATAAAAGAAGTAGACTTTGAAATCCTCTTGAAAGAGAGGTAGTGGGTTTTATCCTGGATAACTAGTTGGTTATCAAAGGTTCCCACTCTAAGGAACTCGACTTGATTCTATTATTGTTTACTTATTCCGCTGCTAAGGAACTAGACTCCCAGTTCCCTTTGATTGCTAACACGTACGATCCTACATGGTGGCTGCCAAAGACATGATCGAGGTGGACAAGTGAACATCAATCCGCGCAGCACGCGCTCGCCAAAAGGAAGCTACCAAAGATTGAACCTTCAGAGGTAGACGAAGAACATCTGATGCCCCAGAAAAAATAGCCCATTACGATATATCCTTCCATATATGCCAGATGAGGAAAGCAAAGGTGAAAGCCCAAACCGGATCCAAGTCTTCATGTCAACAAAGAAGAAGTCATAAGGAAGGGGAGAGCCATGAATTTTGATCCAGATGGGTTTGATCACATGACAGTCACACAAGACATGGAGGCAGGATTCAACTTGCGGGGGCAAGCGGTCAGAGTTCGAGAGATTGAGGCGCAGACGATTACCATGATGCTCGTAGGTCATACGAAAAACACAATCTCCATTTTATCTATTTTCACTTTTGAGGGTAACACAATTTTCATATATATATACATGGGATCAGGTGAGAAGTGGACTTAGGGTGCGAAATACGAAGTGATCTCGACCGTCGATTTTTTTTTGTCAACAATTTTATTTTATTTTTCGTCCCCTGATCATTCTAGAATAGCCTATATAGAAGGTTCACAAATAAGCACTAAATGTTCATTTATTTGTACATTCAAGTTCACAAATAAGCACTAAATGTTCAAAGACATGTGTTTGAACATGAACATGTTATATGTGAACTTTACGGCACATAAAATGAACATGTAGTACTTAGATGTGAACGTCAATAATTGTCTATTCCAAAACGATCAGAGACGGAAAATAAAAAATAATAATTTGTTGACCGAAAAAAAATCACCGTATTTACGATTATACCACCGCGTCACTATTTACTATTTTCACCATTTTAATCTCAGCCCTCTATCCCCTTAATCCTAAGGCCCATAATGCTTCTTACTTCTTACTTTAAGAGGCAAATGTATGGAAACTCACCTCCATATATATATATATATATGTGCTCTTTCAAATATTCTACCGCCAAATAAGATGAATGCAATGTGTTATAATTACACGATTTTTATTTAGCGCCCGAGTGAAATTGCTATTTCACGCCCTGTCTCGTCCGTGACGGACCAATGACATCCGTCCGTGACGGGCCAAAGTGCTCTGTCCGTGACGGACGAAACTCTTTGGTCCGTCACAGATTGATGCCATTGGTCCGTCACAGACGAGGTTAACAATCATAAAATTGAATGTTACTTGTCCCCACCTAACAACATTAACTACCCCGTCATACTCAACCATATTACGGCCAAACTAAACCCTAAACCTCAATCACTCATTCCTTTCCATCCCACAACACTCTATTCCATTACTTTGAATCTTTTCCATGGCAAATCAAGATGATTTTTTCAACTTCAATGGTGGAGAAGATGTTTCAAGAGATTATCATGACAATGAGGTATGTTTTTTAAGTTTTTACTTTACATGTTAGTAAAGGTTGAGAATTTTATGTTTCTATCTTGTGGATGTTTATATTTGTGAGTTGTTATTTGAATAAACAAACACTTTCTTAAGGTAATTAGTTCATACTATATATTCATAAAAACTAGTAAGAATTTTATGGTTCTTTCTTGTCAATTAGTTGTGAATGTCTATTTTATGGTTCTTTCTTATGAATGACTATATGTTTGAGTTGTTACTTTACATGTTAGTTGAAGTTAGTGGTAGTTAAGAATTTTATGGTTATTTCTTGTCAATAGTTGTTAATATATATTCATAAAAACTTCATCTTTGATTATGTTGTACTAAAAAGTAGAAGATATTGTGTATAAAATTGCATGTTTGTGTATAAAACTGTAATAGGAGATTTTACTAGATCGTTGCAAGTGCAAAACTTCGTTGGGTAATTGTTTTTTGAACACAAATCTGTCCGTCACATATGGATTCATTTCATACGTCACGGACGAATTCCTTCCGTCCGTCACGCATGGATGTATTCCATACGTGACGGACGGAGACATCCACCTGTGACGTATGAAATGAATCCATACGTGACAGACGAGTTTGTTTTTTTACAAAAACTTGTTTTTATGCTAACTTTTTTTTTTGCTTCAATAGGAGGTGAACAACGATATTAATAATTTGTCCCTGAATGAATGAGACATTGTTAGGAAACGGAACTCAGGAACTTCAGTTCCCAGAAGAGTTCTTTTCCTCGGTTACTCTACTTTTGAAGATGACAAATATTTTAATACTAATGTTTTATCTCAAAGATGTGTGTTAAGGAACCACAGGATAATTGTCGAAACCATAGAAGCCAAACAAGACAAAAGAACCAAGAAGCAAGCCAAAGGAACCCAGGTGTGCCCAGAAATGCAACACGTGATCTTGTGTTTCCTGAGAAATCTGGGAATACCAAACTTCGGACAAAAGGAGGTGAAAGCGACTTGAGCAAAGCTTCTAAAAGCCTACTACCATCCAGAGGAAAGCTCCAAGATGTCTAGAACACCGAACCTCGGACAAAGGTCGCTGAAAGCGACAGGTCATAAAGTTGTCACCATCCAGAGGACAGTTCTAAAGTATCCAGATTAATGAACCTCGGATGGAAGGAGTTGGAGAACGACTGGGCAGAAGCAGTTGACCAACCAAAGTGGATTCTGAGCTACCTAGGTTGTTGGTACATGTCAAGGACAACGTGAATCAAGGATCACCACACATCCTAGGGCAAGCTTGATCTGTGGGAACCAAGAGAAGATCCAACCTCGAGAATCCACTATATAAGGAAGATAAGCTCTGCTGCTATCTTCAAGCATTAACAATAGAATCACACTCCTTAGCCAACATCAAAGTGTGAAGCTTCAAACAGAAGATCAAACAGAATCAAGATCAAGAGGAACCAGTCAAGGAATCGGAGAGCTGCGTGCTAAGTTCATGTGATTGTAAGTGAGTTATTTCCTTGGTGCTAAGGACTGCTCCTTGGATTGATTATAATTTGTGTTAAGTTATCTAGGATTGTCTAACTGTGTGTAAGGCAAAGAAACTGTGTGTTTGTTCCTAGGATAAGCTATAACCAAAGAGATAAGAAATCAAGAAGTAGACCTTGAAATCCTTTCGAAAGAAAGGTAGTGGTTTTTATCCTAGATTGCTAGTTGACAATCGAAGGTTTCTACTATAAGGAACTTGTTCATTTAGTTGATTGTTTATTTCCGCTGCGAAGGGAACTGAATACTCGTATTCTTAGTTGCCTGATTATTAATCTAACAATCATGATCCTACAATTGGTATCAGAGTAGGAAAAGCTCTAGATCTTTGTTAAGTTTACAGATCATGTCTCAGCCAAGCAAGTTTGAGCTCGGAATCTCCACCAACAAGCCACATCTCCGAAAGAAGGGAGAAGAAACATGGTGGGAAAAGTGCATGGAAAGCCACATAAAAACCAACGACTACCAATGCTGGAGGACAGTCGAAAATGGAGATGGCTATGTCGATCTCAACCAGAAGGAAGAAGACTGAAAACCTGAGCACTATGTCATCATGGAAAAGAATGCCAAGGCTAGACAGTTCATCCTCAATGGACTGGACAGAGAAGACATGGACAAAGTCATAGGAATCAAGACGACAAAGGAGATGTGGAGAGCACTCAAAGATATGCATGAAGGAAGTGATGAGCTAAAGCAAAGCAGGAAGTTTGCTTTGGAAGGAGAATACCACACCTTCAAAATGATGGAAACTGAAACCATCTCAGAATACTACTCTCGGTTCAACAGGCTGATTGGAAAGCTAACAGCGGCTGGAGTCAACCTTGATGAAGTCTCCAAGTCACTGGTGGTTATCAATGGACTCAACTCTAAATTCACCCTCCTCAAGGGAATCATGAAGAATACTCCAGGCATCCAATCTCTTCCCTTGACTCAGGTCATAGGGAAACTGGAGGTTGAAGAAGGAGAACACACCAAAGCCAATGCCGACAAGAAACTGGGAAAAGGAATTGCCCTCAAGATCTCCAAAGCCTTCTCAAGGCTTGAGATGGAGCAGGAGAACTCAGACCTAGAAGAAGAGGAGGACGAACTTACAACTCTCCTCACAAAGAATATCAAAAAATTCTTTGTGAAGGGTAGGTTCCAAAAGGGCAGTTCTTCTCACAATGGACCAAGGAGAGATCTCAAAGAAGTCTCCTGTTATGAGTGCAAAGAGAAGGGATACTATGCTAAGAACTGTCCCAACAAGAAAGATTCCAAAGAAGATGAAAGGCCTCAGAAGAAGAAGGCTCTTATGGCCTCATGGGGAGAAGACTCAGATGAGGAACTGGATCTGAATGGTTTCTCTGGAGGAAGATGTCTCATGGCAAAAGGAGATTCAAGCGACTCAGAAGACCTTGAGGTAACTTCTGACGACTTCCTAAAAACTCTAATTGATTGTGATAAGAAACAACTTCTAAAGATCATAAAAAAACTAGGAAAGGAAACCAGTTCCCTTCAACAAAAACTTGATGATTGTGAAGATGAAGTTGCTTGCTTGACTGTTGAAAATTCTGTGTGGAGTAAGAAACTTGATGAAACTGAGAAAGATCTAGCTGAAACTCACTCAAAACTCATGGAACTTAGGAATGTGCATAATAGTTCCCTCAAAACTTGTCAATCTTGCAATAAGTCTAAGGTAGAGTCTGTTACAGTTCCCATGCATGATAACCTATCTGGACATGATTTGCTTCAATCTATAATTGATAGGCTAGATACTCTCACTGACTCTATAAATGAAAAAAATGATCAATCAAACTGTCTTTGTGAAACAACGTCATGGAGTTGGATACATTGACAACAAGGTCAATGATGATGCTGAAAATGAAAAGATTAAACGAGAACTTGTTGAGATGAATGAGAACCTCAATACTTCTCTTGCAACCTCTCGAGATAGGAATCAGTTCCTATTAGAGAAGATCATGGTTCTTGAGAACAAGACTGAGGTTGCCAAATGTCTCAAAGAAAGTTCTCAAAGTCCAAATAGGGACCCTAAGAATTTTGAGAGGGAACCCAAGGGAAAAGAGAAAGTCTCTCCTGAAGACAAGTGGTTCACCAACTCCTTTGCTCACAAAAGGTACATGGACATGGCTCATAGTAATGTTAGAAACAATGTTGATTTCAACAAAAGAAAAACTGAAAAACCATTTAGGCCAAGAAAGGGAAAATATGGTCATGTTGTTTACAATCGTTTGTGTTACTATTGTGGCAAAAATGGTCATTACAACACTGAGTGTCCTAAAAGAAGGAACTATGATAATGAGAAAAGAGCTTACTATTGTGAAAGGAACCAATTCCCTTGTAGCTCACAAACTCACAATGATAATTCATATGCTAATCCCCCCAGTAAAGCCAAGCTTCACTGGGTTCAGAAATCTTAGTTTCCTTGTGTGCAGAAAGAAGAGAGGCAACCTCAACTATGGTACATCGACAGTGGTTGCTCATGCCATATGACCGGAAGAAGAAAATAAATGACCTCTCTTCAACCTCTCCAAGGAGGGAACATCTCCTTTGGAGACAAAAGCAAAGGGAAAATTTGTGGAGTAGGAATTGTGAATCTCAACGACCACATTAAGGTAAACAAAGTCCACCTTGTTAATAATCTTGATTTTGATCTAATTAGTGTGTCACATCTATGTGATCAAGGAGACAATGAAGTTAGATTCAAATCCAATGAATGCACTGTCCTTGACTCCTCGGGACAAATTATCCTAAAAGGAAAGAGGTTCAACAATGTGTATGTTATTGACCCATCCTACGTCCCCTAGGAGAAACTTTGTCTCTCAACTGTGAATGATCAAACAGACTTGTGGCATCAACGTCTTGGTCATGCTAGCACCAAATTGATCCAAAAGCTACACTCAAAGGAGCTAGTCAGAGGCCTCCCAAAGCTAAGTGGCAAATCTGAGGAACCATGCTCAGACTGTGTAAGAGGGAAACAAGCTCGGAGTTCCTTCAAATCCAAGAATATGGTAAGTTCCTCAAGGCCTCTTGAACTCATTCACATGGACCTTTGTGGACCTATGAGAGTTCAAAGCCTAGGAGGAAACATGTATATTTTTGTTCTCGTTGATGACTTCTCTCGTTTCACTTGGACCATCTTCATAAAATCTAAAAGTGAAGTCATTGGACGTTTTAAGAATCTGGTTCCCATGTTAGAAAAATCTCTTGATTGCTCCATCAATTCTATTCGTTCTGACCATGGTACCGAGTTTGAAAATGGAGAATTTCTAACCTTTTGCAGCGAGCACGGCATTGATCACAACTTCTCTGCACCATACACTCCTCAACAAAATGGAGTGGTTGAAAGGAAGAACAGAACCTTGGAAGACATGGCTCGAACTATGTTCATCTCAAGTGGACTCTCTCAATCATTCTGGGATGAAGCAATCAACACAGCCTGCTACATCATCAATCGAGCTATGCTTCGCCCAATCACAGAGAAGACACCCTATGAACTTCTAAGAGGAAGAGTTCCCAACATTTCACATCTTAGGGTATTCGGATGCAAATGCTTTGTGCATAACAATGGGAAAGATAATCTTGGAAAATTCGACCCAAGGAGTGATGAAGGGATCTTCATTGGATATGCATCAAGCAGCAAGGCCTATAAGATCTTCAACAAAAGGACCAAAAAGGTAGAAGAAAGTGTTCATGTTATTTTTAATGAAAAATCACTTGGTAGAAAAGTGCAGAACACCATCAGTTCCTTTGAAGATCCATTTCCCAAACCTCTTCAAGAAGATCCAGATGAAGACATCACACCACCCAGTTTCTCCCCTGCTGCATAAAATCCCCCACTTGTTCCTCCACCAGTTCCCATGGATAATCACAACAATCCATTTCTGGGAACCATGAACATGAAGACAACACATGTGGAGACATCAATGATTCATCCTCTCACATGTTCTTCAATGGAGAAGGTGATCCCAACACAGAAGCAGAAGCTGAATGTTCAAATCAAAACACCTCCACATCAAATGCTCTAGCCCCAAATAGAGAAAGGAGAACCATCAAGCCTCCAGTCAGGTTCAAACATCTAACTTTCTTTGCCTCTAATGCTTTCTTGTCTATTATGGAACCAAAGAACATAGGTGAAGCACTGAAGGATGTAGACTGGATTCAAGCCATGCAAGAAGAACTCCATCAGTTTGAAAAGAATAAAGTATGGCATCTAGTTCCCCGTCCCAAGGATAAGCATATCATAGGAACTAGATGGGTCTTCAGAAACAAGCTCGATGACTCAGGAGATGTGATAAAGAACAAAGAAAGACTTGTTGCTCAAGGATACAATCAACAAGAAGGCATCGACTATGATGAAACCTATGCTCCGGTGGCAAGGATTGAAGCAATAAGATTGCTGATTGCTTTCGCATCATACAAAGGGTTCAAGCTATTCCAAATGGATGTAAAGACCGCCTTCCTCAATGGCATTCTTCAAGAGGAATTCTATGTCAAGCAACCACCCGGTTTTGAAGACAGTGATCATCCAGACCATGTCTACTTCCTAGACAAAGCATTGTATGGTCTCAAGCAAGCCCCTAGAGCTTGATATGATCGTCTCGCCCAATTCCTTCTCTCCAATGGATACAGGCGTGGAATCATTGACAAGACTCTCTTCATTCTAGAAGAAGAAGGTAACATCTTAGTGGTTCAAATCTATGTTGATGATATCATTTTTGGTTCTACTAACCTGTCCCTTGTAGAGAAGTTCAAAGACTTGATGAGCAGTGAATTTGAAATGAGTCTAATAGGGGAACTCACTTTCTTCCTCAGATTGCAAATAACTCAAAAGAAAGATGGCATCCAAATTCACCAACAAAAGTACGTCAGGGAACTGTTGAAAAAGTTCAAAATGGAGTCCTACAAGCCCCTATCAACTCTTATCTCTACAATCGCCCATTTGGACAAAGATCACTCAAGTCCTCTTGTGGAAGAAAAGCTCTATAGAGGTATGATAGGTTCTCTCATGTATCTAACAACTAGTCGTCCAGATATTGTGTTTGATGTTTGCTTGTGTGCTAGGTTTCAATCATGTCCAAGGGAAACACACCTAGCTGCTGTGAAAAGGATCTTCCGATATCTCAAGGGAACTGACTCACTCTGCATTTGGTACCCCAAAGAGTGTCCCTTTTAACTGATAGGTTTCATCGATGCTGATTATGCTGGATACTTGGTGGATAGGAAGAGTACCTCTGGAATGGCACAGTTCCTAGGCCTTTACCTTGTGTCATGGGGCTCAAAGAAACAAGTCTCAGTCTCCCTCTCCACCACAGAATCTGAGTACATCGCAGATGCCTCTTGCTGTTCCCAACTCCTATGGCTAAAGCAACAACTTGCGGATTTTGGTATGTCTTATGGACCCCTCACTATTCTTTGTGACAATACCAGTGCTATAAACATTTCTAAAAATCTTGTGCATCATACTAGGACCAAGCATATAGATATAAGGCATCATTTTCTTAGAGATCGTGTAGAGAAAGGAAACATCATTATGGAATTTTGTAGAACTGAAGATCCAATTGCAGATATATTCACCAAAGCCTTGAATAGAGTTCCATTCGAGACCCTTAGATTAGAACTGGGAATGATTCCTATATCCTAGCAGTGCCTTTAGTTTAAAGGTTTCTCTCCAGTTCCCTTGATTGACTAGTTTAGATCTTTTACTTGTTCAGTCTTGGAATATATGTGTTATATCTTTTGCAATAGACCCTCTCTTCCATAATGGTTATTCAAAAGGCTTTGATAAATTTTTCTAGTTCGTGTCCTTGAATCTTCATTGTTCATTTTAACTCAATCATTGTTCAAGTTTCTTTGTTGGCCCAAAAGTCACAATCTGATCATTTTCTAACCCAACAATACAAGCCGAAATGATGATTGTGTACTATGACCCTCCCTTGCCTCATTGCACAATTTAATTCCCTATGATCCGTCTCTTAACTCTCTCTGGGAACTATTGTGTAATGCGATAAATGGTCTTCCTAATTTCTTGTATGTGAACGTACTTTCGAGTCCTGTGTTTTTGAAACTACATCATAGTTCCCATATATCCCTCTAGCACACTGAAAACATCTCCAACAAGGAACTAGGATGGATTGCCTTCCAAACGGCTAGTTAGAAATTTGATCCTCCCAAGACGACATTTATGGCAAAATCTCAGACATCAAACACGTCCTATCAGTCGGAAACAGTTGCCTTCTCTGAGTGGTTGAACTTTGAATTTGTGACCGTTCGAATCCAAAAAGCTGCAAATCCTTGGAAGCCGTTTCAATGCTCAAGATCTCTCCGAATCTCTCTCAACGGCTTGATCTCCTCAAATGGCACCAACAACTCTCACATGTTATTAAAGGGGTCCTGTAGATTGAACCAAGCACACAAGTTGCCACAAGGCTCAAACTTCGCAAACGCAGTTCCCAGGCCTTGGTTCCTTACAACCCTGCCTCAAAAAGGTCCAAATCCACCACCCTCTCCTCCTCCTCTTTGGGACAAGTGTCTTCCTTCTTCTCTAAGAGGAAGATACTCAAGCCACTCATTATCGACGCAGAATTCTGGACCCAAACCCTATAGGAAGAAGATGAAGATTTGTTCAGTGAAGCTCTCAGTCAGTTCCATTCTCTGCTTCAGTACCAAGGATGGGACCAGCTCTTGGTAGAACCCTTCTCAGTATCTGACGAAGTCGTGCGCCTCTTCTATCAGTTAATGACCTTTGTGCCAGCCAAAGAAAACTCTCCCTGCAACGAGGCCATCATTCAATGGAAGGGAACTATGTATCCCCTGTCCCCCAGCATCATTGCCTCCGCTCTAGGGATTGAGTCTAGATCAGGCTTTGATATCCTGCATCAGAAGAAGACATGGCCCAAAGGAAAAGGTTACAAAACAAAGACTGAAGTGGTGAAAAATCTCTATGATGGCGACTATCCAACGAGCCTGCAGACTAAGGGACTCTCTATCTCCAACAAGTTGTTGCACCTCTGGATCATCAGAAATTTGGTCCCTAGGCAGGAGCATAGGGCCACGGTTCTCATCACTGATGCTATTCTCATGGACAAGGTTTTGTCTGGTGTCCAAGTTGATCTCCCCAGGATCGTGTTGGCCCATATGCAGTTCTGTAAGACTCATGAATCTCATGCCCTGCCCTTCCCTCACCTCATAAAAAACATCCTCTCCATGCTCCACCAATATCCAGATGATTTTCCTGAAACCGCCTACAATAAGTTTATCACCATTGTCACAGTCATGAAACTCAAAACCAAAGATCACCAGGCCGCTCCCTCTGAAACTCAAGATGATCCGCCTAAAGCAAAGGCCAGTTCCCAAGCTCCTTCAAGCTCTCTGCCACCGCTCAACCCCCCTCAAGACTCCTATGTGATCCTCTCCTCTCTGGGTCGTATTGAAAAATCTATCACGGAAGGCTCGACTGCCATAACAGTCGCCCTTCGTGATCAAGTAAATGAGCTGGGGGAAATGAGCGTTGTTGTTTCCAGTCTGGTGGAGGTGCTTCAGAAAACCTGGGAGGATGCTACTGGAGCAACTAAGGCAACAGGCCAGGATGAAGGAACTGAGGACAAGAAGGATAATGAAGCGGAGGCCACTGCTATGCCATAGGAACGTCTCTCGTAGTTCCCAACGCGATAACTCCACAGTGTGCTAGTAGTTCCCTAGGGTCCTACTCCCCTCTTCTATCCTTCCGCTGTCTTTTATCAAGTTACTAGTGATGTCCTTGTTGGTTCCACTTGTTCATTTAGTTGATTGTTTATTTCCACTGCGAAGGGAACTGAATACTCGTATTCTTAGTTCCCTGATTATTAATCTAACAATCACGATCCTACAGACATGTCACCACCGTCCTTTTCACTCGGGTTGTTCGACGAAAGTTGTGCGCCTGAACAACCCCATATACCGTTGATGGATAGTTTAGCTCTTAGTGGAATTCCGTCCGTAAGGTGGCAGGCTCCACTTGTTTGGGTTCCCGACATTACACACACAACCGCAGTTCAAATTTCCTACTAGAGAAGAAGTAATTGTTTTCGAAGACTATTCAGAGAGGTTTACCACGGGTGAAGTGTTCGGCTCCAGAGAAGATGCAATTAAATGGGCTAGACAAATTGCGTTTGATAATCACTTCTGCCTCACTATTGGTCGGGATATAAACCTTGGTGGAGGAAGCCTTCGGAAGACACAAGTGGATTGTGAAAAAGCGGGAACTTACATTCCTAAAGATGAAAACAGATTAAGGGAAAGAACAAGCAGCAAAAAATGTGGGTGCCCATTCAGATTATTGTGTCAAGAACAACCGAGAGATTCATGGAAGATCAAGGTAGTTGTTGGAACTCACAACCATGTCATTGGTGATGACTTGTACGGGCATGCATTCGCTAGGAGGATGACACCTGAGCATAAGAAGTTGTGTAAGTCCATGACAGAAAATCATAATAAACCATCCAAGATTGCAACAACACTGAACCAGGACCCAAACAACTGCACTAAAATGAAGCAAGTGTACAATGAAGTGTACAAGGTCCGACATAGTGGGATGGAAGGAAGAACCGTGGTCTAGGAGTTCTTCCATAAGTGTAAGGAGAACAACTACTTCATGGAGTATAGGTCGGATCCAACGACCAATAAGATCGCCGTCATTTTCTTTGCCAGTCCAGACTCCATGAAACTCCTAAAGGCATTTCCGTACGTCCTTTTGTTAGACTCCACATACAGCACAAACAGGTTAGTATAACACATCTATATGCTATATCTATTTGTTGATATGTTTATTCATTATGCAATGACACATCTACTTGTGCAGGTATGACTTGCCTTTTCTCGAAATTATAGGAGTCACGTCTACATGGAAGAACTACAATGTGGCGGGGGCGTTTCTACAGCGTGAACAAAAAGACAACTTTTCAGTTCAAAAAGATGAATTGAAATTTTCATCAACTCAAAGAACAAACCCTAAACTCAAAGTCCTTAAACTGCAGATCCGTCCGTGACGGATCGAACAGATCCGTCTGTCACGGACAGATTGTTCATGTTCTTCCCCACAATCAACCATGCCGAGATCCCTAAAATTCAAACAAACAAATCGACAATATTTGTCCAGATTCAAGACATTTTTCCATTTGAAACAACATTCAAACAAGATCAAATACAACATTAAACATTTAATACCCTAAAATCTAATTCATCAAAAAATTGTAAATAACATTCAATAATTTCAACACCATTAAACTACTAAGCCAAGAATAAGTATAGATTTAACTAACCTGACAAATCGTGATGGACGAATTGGATTGATACGTGACGGATCGAAAGGAAGCGAAAGTGGCGGAGGAGATCGAAAGGAGAATGAGGGTAAAAGTGGCGTAGGAGACGAAGTTGCTGTATTTATATGCAGCAACTTCGTCTGTGAAGGACATATGCTATCCGTTCATGACGGATGAATGACATTCGTCCGTCACAGATGAAACAGGGTACGAAATAGAAAATTACCCGGGACATGAAATAGCAATGACCTATATTTATCCCGCTATAAATCAGGCATTTTGAAGGAAGAGGTCTAAATATATATTATATGTCTAAAAAATGAGCCCCATGTATGAAATTTTATTTGGTTATAAAAACAACATAGGGGTTATGAACTGTTTTTAGATTTCCGTGTGTTAATGTTACGCGCTCTTGTGTCTACACATTTAAGCACTTTCATGTAAAGAACTCTATTCATTTTCCTATTACAACATGACCAAATGACTTCCATTTCAGATGCATTTTGCACATAAACTACTAGACATTCATGTTTAAATATATCTCATAGATTACGTCCTTGAAACTGGATTTGATTACACATCACAACAATAAGAAAAAGGGAAAACCCCCAAAACAAAAGTGCAACATACATAATCATGTACAAATTACAATCTGTAAGTACAAAATTCACCATCAAACGTACATCTAGGAGACATTTTCTGAGCCAAAGAAACCCGAGCAAACCCTATGTAAACCATTGAACATCAGTTCGAGTCAGGTCCAATTCTGCACCGAAAGTCATACTTGTTACCAATAACACCATATGAGCCACAGACAGTTCTTTATATGAAGGGGGGGAAAAGTCAAGGAAGAGACAAATGAGTCAAGCGAGATACACGACTTCAATGGCTGCGATGGTTTCCTTTCGACGAAAAGAATCTGCTAAAACCGCGAGAATGCTTCTCTGGTGTTGGAGTAGAAGAGGTTGAAGAGCCTGACTTGGAAGGCCTGTGCTTTGGAGTTGTAAAATTGGCTGCTGATCTATCTGGACCGTTGGTTTCAGTATCAGATGGGCTAAAAGGGGTGGTGTGAAGGTCTACAGGCGACTCGTCCCCCACATTGTCCATCTCGGCCTGATCTCGTCCGTTCATTCCGCTTGTAGCGGGTTCCTCTTCGAATAGCTCCTGATGATCCCTCTCGTTTTGTGGTGGGCGCAACCCCTTTAACTGTCTTCCAAGGAGGAATATGGTTTCTTGACATTCTGCTAGCTTCTCTGCTGCAGCTTGTAGTTCTTTTTCCTGAAAGTTAAATGGTAATATTATCAGTTGATTTAGTTCCCTAATGGTATGCTAGGAGCCAATTGGAAGAAACAGAAAGATTTGTGTCCTGTTACCTGTTTGCTTTTGTTCTCTAGATCAGCCGCCAGAGACGAACACATAGAGCATTCCTCATTCCTTCACAGATCAACATGAAACATGCTAGATTCAGAATCATGTGCTTAGTTATTTATAAACTAGCTCAAATCAATTGGCAAACCTCCATTTTAAGTTATGCAAGAACATTTAATGATCTAGAGTAAGTTATAATTTTAACCTTTTGAGTTGTTCCTCAAGGTCATTGCACCGAGCCAAAGCATCTTGATGACTATGTTTCTCAGCTTGAAGCTCAATTTCCAAGGACTCCATCTTTGACTGAAGGAGATTGACTTCAGTTTCCAACTCTTCAGCTCTTTTTTCAAGTGACTTGTATGACTCTGCCATGCACTTAAGCTGGGTCTCAGCTAGACTGTTGGTCTTTTGTGCAGATGCCAATTGTGATTTCACTTCGGCTAAAATCTGCTCAGTTTCCTTCAGGTGAGATTTTGTGTTTACCAGATCCTCCATGGATCTAGCAAGATCCCGGTCCATTTTATCTTTCTCCGCTTTCATTTGCTCAAACTCCTCCAAGGAGCACTTGCATGACGCTGCATCTACGCCAGGTAAGATATTAGCTTCCGAGGGAAACTCAGGATTTGATGATGAATCAGATGCATGAGAGCAGCCATTAGGATATCTCGCTTCTTGAGCTTCCTTGTTCTCTGGCAATGCAACCTTGTCTATGCAATCTGGAGAACTTGGTTCCATTTCACAACTCTGATGTCCCATGAAGTTGAAGCTGATATCGCCAACTTTCACCACAACATTGGAAAGTGAAACAATAATGTCAGTCAAGTTCATCTCATTGCATAGAACCTTGTCACACGCGGCAGAGAACAACTCAACTTTACAGTTCAAACCATCTTCATCATCAGATTTTCCTTGAAAAGCTGCAGCTTCTTTCCCAAGGGACAGCACAAAAGTGTGGATCTCAGAAATGGCAGCTTCCAATTCTTTACTTGAAAGTTTCTCATTTTGCGTGCTTTGCATACCATTCTCAAGCAATGAGACTTCCTTGTCTGAAGTAACAACAGCATCTTCTGAGCAGTGTTTCTCCACAAAAACGCAGCTCACGGGGTGTGGATGCAGAGTATCAATTGTTTCTTGCACAATACACTTAATCTCCTCCAATGTCTTTCCTATATCAGCATCATTGGACACAGATTCAAAAATCTTCAAAACTCTCAATTGTACTTTCCTCAAGAGGGATGGCTCTGCATCAGGTGTAGTGTCTTCTGCTTCAAATAATGAATTCACTTCAGGCTGTTTCCCAAATTGAAGTTCTCCTCCATTAGCAACATTTGCCTCATGGCTCACAGTTTCCAATCCCTTACTGTCTACGGTGCCTGTATGAGACACACCTACGTTAGAATCATTTGACGAGCGTGCCAATTTCTCCATTTCCAAGAAGTCGTCCATGAGTTCTAAGTGATTTGTGCTGTCAGTTCTGCTAGATTTATCCCTGTTCTTATCCTTCATCTGAGATACCTCAGAGATCAATGCTGATGCCCAGGACTCTGCAACACTTGCCGCGTCGTCGTTTCCATCTTCAGACAAGGATGTCAAGCTTGGTGGATCGCTTGGATTTTGTATTGAAGGAAATTCAGCGGAACCCTTCTGTTTACCACCACTATGAAGCTGTGCTTCTAAACTTTGAAGTTTGTTAGCTGTCTTAGCGTACGTGCTTCTTGAAGCCTGCAATTCACTATTACGCTTTGCCAGTGCTTCTTTAAGCATCTTTGTCTCTTCTTCCATGGCCAATAGGCGTTCAGTGAGAAACTCATTTTCTTTGAGGAGTTTCTGAGAGCCGTCCATGGAAAATTCGGTGACAGGAGGTGTACGAGGATGTGGGGACAGATGAGGGCTAGCAGGCTTGACAGGAGATCTCCTACGAGTTTCTCCATAATCTCGGCCCAGACTCTCAACTTCCAACTTCATTTGTGCAAAAGCAGCAGGACCTGGCAGTTTTTTCTTTACAAGACCACGTAATCTCTGGCATTCTGCTTCCAGCTTTGCAATCTTTTTGACACCTTCCATATGCTGCTTGTTGGCTACTTCAGCAGTCTTTGCACTCATATTCTTTTCCTCGTTACGAATTTCTAACTCCTTTGAAACAATATGTACCTCATACTTCAAGGAGTTCATTTCCCTCTCACATGTCTCAAGGTTGCTTTTTAGAAGCTCAATCTCAGCCTCAGCTTCTGACTTTTCTGCAGTCATCTTGATTAGCATGCTAGAACGTTCATGTAGTGATCTTGAAACTGCATCATTTTCAGCTTCTGCCCTTAGAATCTCTTGGTCCAGTTGACCAATCTTTGCTTCAAACTCACGTTTCATTTTGTCATATTGCAGATTCTTGGTCAGAACAACATCCTGCACCTTCTTCTCATGCTCTTCCTTTAAGTTTCTTATCTGACGCATGCATTCTTTTAGAGCATTGTCCAAATGTGCAGCTCGATCCTCAGCTGTCAGCTTTGAAAGAGTGACGGCTTCTAGATGAGTTTTAAGTGTTGCAGCTTCAGCCTCAGCCTTTTCCCATCCTGAAACAAATAAATCTCACTTAGAAACTTTAACAGACAAAAAAAGAAGTAAAAAACAACTTCTGTTTGACAAACATAATACCAGATACAGCTTCTTCGGCTACTTTGGCATGCTGTTTGACGAGTTCTTCCTTGTCGTTCATCTCTGTATGAGCATCAGAAAGTTTTTCATTCAATTCATCAATTTCTACATCTAATGTTTTCAGTTGATCTTCATATGTCTTCACTTGCTCCTCGTACGTCTTCACTTGCTCCTTATATGTCTTCACTTGCTCCTCATATGTCTTCACTTGATCTTCAAGTCCAGTCAAATGCTCATATGATTCAACCGAAATTTGAACATAATTGGGCTTTTTGTAGTTATCCTGCATCAAGATTTGGCTAAGATATATATGTAACTTGAAAAAAAAGGATCACTAATTTGTGCCATAAAACGGCTAAAGGCACACAAAAAAGCACCAGGGAACTCAAGAAAGGTCTATCAGGTGAAGTCGTAATCAAAAGACAGCAACCCTAACACTCAGCTAACTTGTTGGAGTTGGATGTCAATACTCAATTAGCAAATGAACATAGTGGTCCAAAAAAGAGTGGAAGGAGATGAAAACAATCAGTGCAAAAAGAAAATGCAAATCAGTATCATACAGAGAGTGCTGAGACACACACGAAACCACTTAAATGGAAGAAGAAGGCATTTTATTGCTGTGTTAACCAACCTTATCGCTTTGAGATCCTCCTGAAGCTACCAAAACACCAGCTGCATCTAATGTAGCAATTGCCTTCTCCGCAGCAGATTTTTCAGATGATTTTTTCTTCCAGGGCCAACTCCTACGATCCATCTTATGCTGCAGTTGTTCATACATAATCAAATCAGAGAACAGTATTGTAGTTAAAGTTAGGCACAAAAGTGAATAGATTCAAATTTCACAAAATTTCTCATGAACCACATCACAAAAAGCTCAAGAACGACCCAAATTGAGCCACTAGAGAAGTGAATATAAACTATGGCAGCATGGGGAAAAATCACAAAAGACATCTGTTTGTGAAGCACCATTAGTATTATTAGCACTAATTCATGAAGAACTCTCATTAAGGAAGAGTTGAAAAAAAACAGCTATTGATACAGAACAATTTCAAAAAATAAACAGATGATCAACATAAAGGAGTGCAGCAACTCAAATCCCCACTCATCATTTTTTGGCAATTGGCACCTATAAAAAGCACAACCATCATACAACTCACCACCTATCTATTGATCCTGAGAAAGAATTCTGTGGTATTCATATACAGTTTCACAAAAGCTATTCCCTAATTCACACCAGAACCAAAACCAGAAATGTGTTTCCGTGAGAGAGAAAAAAGGAACTTGAACACAATGAGATCTCAATAAAAACCAAACATCAAACAAGCTAGAAAGCAACAGAATTTCACCTACTTTGTAAGCCTAGGAGTTTGAGTACCTAACCAGGAAACAAAGCTGGTTATTGAGTTTAAAAAGCAGTCAAAAGCAACAAGGTACAGAGCTTTACAGCGTCTCTTCAACCAAGTGGAGGAGGTAACACTATAGCCTAAAAGGCCAGCCACCATCAAAGAGGCAGCTCCAAAAATGGCAAAGGAGAGCAATGGACAAACTTTACAGCCAAAGAATGCACCCAGCTTCTTAAAAAAGGTAGGAATAATGCAAACTTCTGCTCCACTTCTCTCACTAGTCACTTATTGACACGGATGAGAATGAACCAAAGGCCAAATTCAGGTTTCACTCTACAAGTGACCAAATCAGTCTCATTTGTTTATGGGGATCAAAGCGACAAGCACATTGAACTCAGTAAATAAAAGGCAAAAAAAATACTACAGTACTACATAGTCTACATATCTTATCATTTCCTCGGGCTTCCCAGGGCAACAGACCCAAATTGGCACTCCACTCTAACACTAGAGTAAAAGACAAACCAAATTCATTTGTTTATTTACACAACAAATTCAAATGCAAACAATGTTTGAAAACGCTCATAATTGAGGCACAAAATGTATTGACTGAGTCCAATCGGTGAAAACAAAACTCATTTATGTACTGAATCCATAAAATAGAGAAGAATAGTTTCGCACAAGTATTCTACCATAGAATCAAAATACAAGGAAAATTAATGGGAGATTTGGAAGGAAAACGATGGCTACGAACTGACCAAAAGTAGACTAAATTGACCAAAATAAACCCAGTAGTGAAGATGAAATTACGATTTCTGAAATTTTCAACTATTCGTGACTGTGATGAACAAGAAAAGAGTGAAAAAGTAAAAACGTACGATTTCACCGAACCACAAGTCTCATTTAAAAAGTTTCAGAAAGGGGAAAACCCGATCTTCTCGAGAAACTTCACTGATTATAACAGCACATCACCTTCCATTGAAATCCAAAGCCAAAAATTGCCATCAAATTTACCTTCATTTACTTAGATGCGAGTATCGGTCAGTTTCCTTTTACAGAATTGCATCAATTTACAGCCAAATCAAAAAGGGAAAATAAAAATCAAATTGATTAAAAACCGTAGAACCGCTCGCACAGAAATCAGTAAACCAAAACGAGATTGATTTTCATTCGCAAAGCAAAATTGATACTCAAACATGACGATTATCAAGCAAAATTCGCTGTCTCCGCATCTCAAATACCTTTCAATGTACAAAAAATTCAGAAGAGCAGAGCATACCAGTGTGAACAGAACAGAACAGAACAGAACAGAACGGGACCACAAGCAGATGCAGCAAAGTAGAGAGCGTAGCTCTCTCCGCTGAGGAACGGAAGTGAGGTAGAAATGAAGAGAGAGAGAGAGAGAGATCTGAGCTGTATGATTGGAGAAATTAATCAGCGCTGTACTTCACATTATGTTCGGAGAAGGATAATATGACTCCGGCGATGACGGTGGCGGTTATTGTGGTGGTGAAACGGTGGTGCTAGGTGGGGGATGGGGGAGGGGGTAGACAAATACAGAGATATTGGCTTTAATAAATGAAGAGAGAAAGGCTCCGATTTTAAAAAGCGAATTCATCAAAAGAAGAATAATGCTTGAATTGTTTAATATTAAAAAATTAAACTAAACTAATTACGAATTCAAAAATACATCGCATTTATAATTGGCACCCAGATTTACAGATTAGTCGCGAATCTGACGAATTTACCCTTGCGTGGCAGTGATAATGACAAGTGAGTCCCGCACGCTTGTACAAGAAGCAACAACAATATGAGCTGTAACCAATTCTTTTCCTTTTCAATTCTTTTTGAGAAATTCTGTTTGATAACCCGGGTTTTATTGCAAATTCTGCTTTATAAAGTTTTATGTGTAACATATTTAATATCTTTGTATCTCTTGTCCACAAAAAAGTGCATCTCTTAAAAATAAGTTAGTATACAAGAACATGATGTTAATTTCATAGAAACTTGGGGTATAATTAAGATTTATTTTCCTTGTTGTTTGGCTTGGTGAAATTTGGACCACCGCCAGTCCAGCTCATTGCGTTTGTAAACAAAGGTCGAGGTCGCCTGTTCATGTGTGGGACACTCCATTCCGATTTAGTGGAGCAGAGCTATCTGCACCGTCGATTTTCTCTTGATCTCTCCAAAACCTGCATTTTTTTGTGCTGATCTTTTTCAATTTATAGTATTAGGTAATTGCAAAAGCTCGATCTGTACGTATCAACTGTATATTTTCTTAGCATGATAGAGACCACATAATTAAAATATATAAGGTGTTGTGTAGCGCGCAATTAATTAAGGGTTTTTTAAGCTACTCGTGACCAGTGTTTTTTTCTTGTGAAATTTATACTTAAAACTGTTAATCAAGTGACATAAGTTGAACTGGTCTGATTTTTTGTGTCTAAGGTGTCTCCTTCACCTGTGAATAAGACAAGACACAATTCAGGATTTCACATTTGATTGTCCATCAATTTGTTTTCAGGATCCATATATAGTCCACACGATTCACCCACCACCTACGCACTCATCATTCATTATTGTTGGACTTGTTTCTAAATATCTTAAATTCGATCACCTGCAAAATTTGCATGCTAGTCTGCAAGAAAGGGCAATAAAACAAGGAAATGGAGAATCCAAGTAAAACAACATTTCTCCTCTCTTAAATTCCTTACCAAAATGCTTCAATTTTTTATACCGGTTATATATTTTGTTTAAAATTTTATTGAACTTGGCTGGTCATTTGTTGAAATTAGAAGATATTTTCGTGCCACCGATTCTATTAGTGGGGGCCCAATTTAATAATTAAATATATGTCTCGAGAGCATTTTGGGTCACCAACCCAAACACGCCTATATACCTAATAATCGTAATTTTATGTATGTGTCTTATATAAAATTTCCATGCAGGAAACAGAGACCCGAGATTGATTGTTATTGTTTTTTGTGTTTAGGTGATAGAAGGCTCCAAAACGGGATTTTCAATGCATATTTAGCGGCTACGTACGCATGAGAACGTTGGATAGTCTTATCATTAACCTTGTCTTATGTACCAAATACATCACTCCTCTCCTCTTAATATATGTATTTCAGTTTGAGATAGAGATTAGGATGAGTAAGTAATATTTACGGAAATTTCTTCCGATATCCTCGAGGTTTTGCATAATTCGCGAAATACCCAGAGGTTTGAACATTTTTGCGTGGTATCCCTGAGGTTTTGAATTTTTTTGCCAAATGCCCTTGACGTTAGAAGGCTGTTAAAATTTACCAAATTCATCTGTTAACTTACAAAAAAATAAAAGGGAAAAAGGCAGATTGTCCTTCCAGGTGCCATCGTAGACGTCTCCGTTGGCGTAGAGCTTCTCGCCATGGCCGTGCTTCTTGTCGAGCTTCCAATTCCCCCTGCAAGTGTCATCGTCGGTGCCGGTGAAGGTCCCGTAGTCGTGAAGAACTACTGAAACACTAGGGTCAAGAGGAGGCTCTGCCAAGGCCTTCCTCTATACCCTCATACCCATCAATCATTATCATCTCTCTCCTCCCGGCCGCCGCCGCCGCCACCACCCCAACAACCACCAAGTCTGCCACCTGCGCCGCCACTACTCGTCTCACTCTCCCACCTCAAAACCCTAGCCTCCTCTATCCCCTTCCTGGACCTCACCTCCCTCCCTTTCCCAACCCCTTTCTTCTCCTTCAACCAACCCTCTTTCCTTCCCACTACTACTCCCGCATTCTTGATTCAGGCGAGTTTGTCGTCTTTCGGGTTCAATTCGCAGCATCCAATCCAAACCCATGTCGAATTACAACATCCTGATCCAGTGGAATTGGGATTTGAGTACAAGTTAGAGCTCCCTTCAAACCAATTTTGCCCCAATTTGGCCGGTGATGATGACGAAGACGTGGGGGCGCTACTCGACGGAACCGGCTTGGCCCGATTCCGGCTTCTCCCTCTCTGTGGCACCATCACCTCCTCTGGCGACCTCGTCCCTCTCTCCTACATCGCCGGCCTCTTCTTTGAGCTCCAGATTCCAACTTCTTTGAGCTCCAGATCCAGAAACAGGAGAATCAGGAACGAAATTTCTTTTTCCTTTTTGCCTTTTATTTTTTGTAAGTTAACGGATGAATTTGGTAAATTTTAACAGCCTTCTAACGTCAAGGGCATTTGCCAAAAAAAATCAAAACCTCAGGAATACCACGCGAAAATGTTCAAACCTCTGAATATTTCGCGAATTATGCAAAACCTCGAGGGTATCAGACGAAATTTCCGTAATATTTATATATATCTATATGTGTGTGTATGTTCGTCATAGGTTCTTTTGAAATATTTTAATGATACGTTACTCAATTTGAATGTTATGCCTACTATAATAAAAGAATGTAGGCAGATGGCCAAAAAATAGAATATATATATAAATTGAGTGTAACTAATATGGATAGTTACTAACTATCCATAAAAATGGGATGTACATGTATTAAATCTGTGGCAGAAAATTTTAATTTGCTTAGCAAAATATGGACAAAGTGACGGGAAAAATGACATGTGAAGGGAGAGATACCTAACATTAAAAAAGAAAACGAAAAGTGGTAGATTGGATTCCATATATAGGCTGTGGCCTGTAGGCTGTAGCCCATTCATATGTGTGGGCGTATAATAAGCAAGCATGTAGGGTTATGGTGTTTTTTTGGGTTTAATTTCAGTAGACATTCAAAGATTATACTCCCTCCGTCTCAAAATATAAGTCCCATTTGATCAACCGACACTGTTCATAGTTGAAGGTAATCTTCAAGATTTCTTCCAATATATAGGAAAAAACATAGTCATGTGGGGTCTTGTTTGATTCGTCTCAACGAGTACTTTGATAATATCAAAAAAATATAATTTTTAGGGTTATGTAATTAGAGATATTAACGATATAAAATCCGCATCGGCATTTGAACCCGGTCAAAGTGGGACTTATATATTGGGACTGAGGGAGTATAATAGAATTAAATCGTTTTTTATCATTAGATAAACAATTAATAATTAAGATTATATATTTATTTATAACTTTTTTAAAGAAATATTTTATGACAGAATTACTCTTTTACCATAGAATTTTACAACTCCATTCATAGATTTTTTTATTATTAGGTAAAAATTAGACTGGAAATCACAGAAGAGACGATTTCTCAGTTTATAGCATCCTTTCGGATGAGAATTACAAATTCTAGACTAGATCGAAAATCTTCCAAGGAACGCCGCTGGACCGTCTTTGCGATGAAATCGGCCACCACGTTAGTTTCTCGGAAAACATGGGAAATCTGCACTGAAGAAAACAGTTGTAAAACATACAGGATATCAGAAATTAACATTTCAATATCCCATGGACAATACCAGATTTTATTAAGAACATTCACAATGATCAGGTTATCGCATTCAAGTTGAATGTCGGTAATGCCTAATTCATAGGCCTTTACTAGAGCATTTCTTACTGCAAATGTTTCTGTTTTTAAAGGGGTTGAGATACCACATTTATCCCCAAATAGAAAGATTGATTTACTCGTGTTGTTCCTGAAAATATAGCCAAAGCTAGATTCCCCATTCATAGAATTCTTTGTTTTTTTTTTATAGAACATAGAATTCTTTGAAACTCTATCATAATCGTTCTTTTATAGCTTACCCGTTGATATTGTCATATAAATAATTTTTTCAACGTGTTAAATTAGCTAAATTCAGAAGGTGTAGTAGATTTTATAAGGTACACAATATTTGATGATATAAAAAAGTTAAATTTACGAATTATGGACTATACATTCCATTGGATGACTAAAAATATTTCATTTTATATTGATAAAAATGGACCTTTAAATCTGATTTTCAACATATCAAACATAACAACAAAATAGATGAAACACACATTCAACAATAGAGCAAGTAGCATATTGTTTTTCAAAATTTATGATTTAAGAACTATTTTTCTCAAAATTATAAAGTATTTTGTTCAAACCTTTATCAAGTTATAATCTATTGTCCAACTCGAATAGTAAGTTCATAAAAATTATTGAATTGAACTAAGAAAATAAAATTGTCATAACAAAATTATTCCGACAATGAGAATTAAGTTTAAACGAATGATTGAAGAGAACTCAAGATGCAAAATATATATTAAGGAATATAATTTATGTTGTAGTTTCTCATACTCTAAATTTGTTATAATAATATTCCTACAATGATAATTGATTTTGAAGCTATTCATTTCGCACCAGAAATGGTCGAGAGAGTTGTATTCACAAAACATTATGCACAATATAACTTATTAGGAAAGAAAGATTAGGACAATATAATATATAATCAACAAGATCATTTTTTATATTTTTAAATAGTTTTTTATTCAGTAGTATTTTATCATTATATTGTTAGGTTTTTTATTATTATATTCTGATTATAAAAGCTTTTTTCAACGTGTCAGACTCCCCAAAACCATGGACTGAATAGAGTTTACAACAACATCATTTCAATCGTGAGTATGTATTTGTCTTTTTAGTGTCGATTAGTTTTGACTTTTTGTACAGTAAGATATGCTAATTAATTTTGGTGTTCTTGATTTTTTGCTCTTCTACCTACCATGCTCTCAAGGTTGAATTCATCTTTTCTATTTATAAATCTACTATATATAGTAAACTATAACTTAACTACACCACATGACACCCCCTCGTTAAAACTTTCACATGTAAACTCATATCAAAATTCATGCATTTTTTTAAATAATATATTCTTTGCCAGCACAATATCTAAATCAAAATTCATTTTTGTTATTTTGATTTTCTTTTCTAGATTTATAAATCAATCTAATCATAAATATCATCTAAATGATATATAATATATACTAGAATAATTTAAATTTTGCTTTAGTTAATAGTATTCAAATATATCAAAAAAATTAAATAGATATTTATTGTTTGTGGAACAACATTATTTCGAAATTAATTTAAATTGTGTTAAGGGACTACATACTATCATCTTTCAACTAATTTATCACACCTTTATATTTCTAAATTTACAAGGTTGCTCATTTATATGATTGGTTTGAAGTTTTAATGTCTAATCTACTATTTAATACTAAAGTAAAACCTAGCTAAGATCACTTGTCATTTTGACATTGCGCTACGTCATTTATTGTAACATGTCTACTTCACATCGTGTCACATCACTAAATTATCTTTTTTTCTTTTATTATTATTATTATCGTTATACTTCCTCCGTCCCATAATGTTTGTCCTGTTTCCGTTTTGGGCGTCCCCTTTTGTTTGTCCTACTTTCCTTTTTTATCCATCTTTTCTTTCCAATATTATCCTTATTCATTCAATCTTTTACACCATTTTATCCTTACCTTACACATCCAATCATTCTCATCTATCATCTTTATCCATCTCAAACTCCATTAATATCCACCATTTTTATCCATAACCTAAAACTTAATAAACTATTTTCCATTAACCTAATTAATTAAAATGTTAATTAATTAAATAAACTAATAAAATTAACAAAATTAACCAAACTACTCCTAAATTCATTAACTTAACCCAAATCCATTTTTTTAACCAAACTAACCCAAACTCAAACCCATAATTTACCCTAACCCAATATCCCTAACCCATATTAACCTACCCCTAATCTACCCATTTAACCCGGCCTAATCTACCCAGCCCAATTACCGAAACCCTAAGCTACCCAGCCCAACCCATTTCCCACCCTAACCCTAAGTACCCCCTTCTGAGCTCTCACTATTCACTCTCTCGTCTCACTCTTCGCCGCTCTCTTCTCTTTTCTTCTGAGCTCTCTCATTCTCTCTGAAATCCTAGATCTGAGCTCTCTCGTCTGAGCTCTCTTCACCTCTAGTTCTCCTTTGTGCTCTCATCTGACTTCTCGCTCTCCAGAGAAGGTGCCTCTCCTTCTCTACGCTCTCGTCTGAGCCCTCTCTTCTATTCTGAGCTCTCTCTGAAACCCTAACTCACAAAAATGATCTCGATCTATTGCAGATCTGCTCGTCGGCGGTTAATCTGCTCCGACTGCCCCCAAAACACAGAAAAGGCTTGCTCCTCGTCTAGATCTACCCAAATCTCCCAAAACCCGCCCAAAAAAACCCTAAATCTCAGAGATCGTTGCTTTGAAAACCCCGGTCCCCTGGGTTCCCTTCTCTGTTTGCATAAAAAAATGGGTGATTCGGACATATTTAAGTCTGATGGGTCCTGGACTTCTGATGCACTTTTTGTTGCTTGCTCTCAAGCTCCACAGTGCGAGTGGGGTGGTGATTGTGTTGGGGATCACAGATTCACTCATGTTGGCTTAGAGGAAACTGTGGAGGGGAAGCTGCGCGAAGAGCCCCCAGAGATCGTTGAGCTCCCTGCTACCCCTGAGTTCGTTGAGCTCTTTCCTACCCCTGAGATCGTCGTCCTCCCTGATTCCCCTGAGATTATTGTAATCCCTGATTCCTCTGACGATGAAGCTGCGAGATGAATCGTCCCCGGTTATGGTGATGTTGCCTCTAATTCTGATTTTTAGCCAAGTCTCACTCTTTTTTAGTTGTTTATGCATGGGTACTTTTGCTGAGATTATTGCTCTGAATTATGCATGTTGTTGAATGAGTTTGTTGTGCTGTTGACTGAGACATTGGTATTCTGTTTTGTTGTTGATGTTCTGATGACTAAGACATTGGTATTCTGTTTAAGTTGATTCTCTGTTTTGGTGTGTTGGTGTTCTGTTTTGGTGTTGCTGTTCTGATGTTGGATTATGTTGTGTTGCCTCTGTGTTGTGATCGGTGATGATGCATGATAACTGAGATGCAAAACCTTTATGTTCACTGGACTTCTGATGTGTCATGGCAACACTGTGTCACATGTAATTGATTAATGCTTATGTGTATGTTAAGGTACTGTGATTGGTATTGTATCTATGAGGGTTATGGGGACATCCGAGATTATTTATGCATTTCAATGATGAAGTCTTGAAACTGAGATGCAATACCTTTAATGTCACTATCTTAATGTGCCATAGGAACACTTTTACATGTGGTTGATTGTTGTTTATGTGTATTTCAATGATGAAGTCTTGAAACTGAGATGCAATACCTTTAATGTCACTATCTTAATGTGCCATAGGAACACTTTTACATGTGGTTGATTGTTGCTTATGTGTATGTTGAGTCTTGTGATCAATATGTGCATTTTTTTATCACTGCTGAGCCTGGTATTATGTGTTGGCTGATGATGTTGTGTTGCCTCTGTGTTGTGCTCTGCTTCTGATGACTGTCCCTCTTCATCTCCTGGTTCCTGGTTGAGATCAAAGCTATGTTCACTATCTTGTTCCATGTCCCCTGATGACTGTCCTTCTTCGAACTCTTCTCCATCATAAATGTATTGTTCATCTGGAAGTGGAGCTTCATTTAAGTCCCATAAAGCTGAGGCCATGACACCACCAGGCTGTGATGCAGAGACTGTTTACTTGCTTAATTTTGCTCTGAATTTTACTGTAAATTTGAATATAAATTCTGTAAATTCATTTCCCAAAGCTGTAACCCCCTTTTATACTCTGTTTAGGGGCAATTTTGTCAGGGCAATTATGCCCTAAGTCCCCTTTTATTTAGGGCAATTCTGTCCCCAAAAATTGTAAGTGATTCGTGTGCCCCTAAAATCAGCCTTCTCATTGGCTGAAATTTGATCTGTGGTAAATAACCACAGATTGCACTGTAGCAGGTCATGTCCCCTTGTGTACTTTGTTAATTTTCACTATAGCAGGTCATGTCCCCAAATGTACTTTGTTAATTTTCTTAATCCAAGAGCTTTTTGTACTTTAGGACAAATATTTCGGGACAGAGGGAGTATAAAATATTTAGATATGATCCTAATTTTCTTTTCATTATATAGATTATTCACATTTGATCATGACTTCCATATTAGATAAAATATATTATGTATTTTTTAAATATTCTCTTTTAATTTTCCATTTAATTAGTAACATTTTATTCAAATTTCCTTTTAGTTTCTTTATATAATTGTAATTTCATTTATATTGTCAGTAATTAGATATAAATTTGTTTAAATATTTTTTAAAAATATGAAACCAATATAACTTTAACGGGAATTCCGCGAGGTAACCCTAAGGTTTTGCAAATTCCGCGAGATGTCCACAAGTTTAGGCTATTCCGCGAGGTAACTCTGAGTTTTTTAAAAAGTCTGCCAAATAACCCTCCGTTATCTTTCCTGTTAAAGTACCGTTAATTCATATTTTTTTAACGGAAATTCCGCGAGGTAACCCTCAGGTTTTGCAAATTCCGCCAAATAACCCTCTGTTACTTAATCCGTTAAAAAAATGTTAAATTTTTATTTTTTTAATGTGGAAAACTGTTAATTATTAACTTTTAATAATTAACTTTTAATACTTTTTAAAAAGTTGTTAATTGATTTTTTTTAAAGGAGAAATAATCACAAATGCTAATATTTAGTATCATCCATAAAATAAGAAAAAAATTAATAATTAACTACATAAATGAATTTACTTAGTTACTTTGTTCATTCATGTAGTTTATTATTAAAAATTGCAATTTTCATTTATGTAGTTAATTATTATTTTTTTCTTATTTTATGAACGATACTAAATATTAGCATTTGTTATTATTTCTCCTTTTAAAAAAATCAATTAATAACTTTTTAAAAAGTATTAAAAGTTAATAATTAACTACATGAATGAATGTACTTAATTACATTGTTCATTCATGTAGTTTATTATTAAATGAATTTACTTAATTACTTTGTTCATTCATGTAGTTTATTATTAAAAATTGCAATTTTCATTAATGTAGTTAATTATTATTTTTTTCTTATTTTATGGATGATACTAAATATTAGCATTTGTTATTATTTCTCCTTTTTAAAAAATCAATTAACAACTTTTTAAAAAGTATTAAAAGTTAATAATTAACTACATGAATGAATGTACTTAATTACATTGTTCATCCATGTAGTTTATTATTAAAAATTGTAATTTTTTTTTATGGTTGGTACTAAATAGAATTTAAATTATTTTTTCTTTTAAAAAAAATCAATTAACAGTTTTTCACATTAAAAAAAATTAACAATTTTTTAACGGATTAAGTAACATAGGGTTATTTGGCGGAATTTGCAAAACCTGAGGGTTACCTCGCGGAATTTCCGTTAAAAAAATATGAATTAACGGTACTTTAACATGAAAGATAACGGAGGGTTATTTTGCAGACTTTTTAAAAAACTCAGGGTTACCTCACGGAATAACCTAAACATGTGGACACCTCGCGGAATTTGCAAAACCTCAGGGTTATCTCGCGGAATTCCCGTAACTTTAATAATTAAAAAAATATTAATATAAATTTTACCATGCTCGTGCACAAGAACTAAGCTAGTTTGTACTTATAGTATAACAAGCAACCTTTCCCACTTTAGCAAGTATTTGGAATGGCCCGTAATACTTGGAGCAAAGTTATAAATTCCTACGGATGGCCACTGAAGATTGCCGATAAGGTTGCAACTTCAAGTAAACCCAATCACCTACATTCAACTCACGCTGAGAATGTTGTTTGTCTTCCATTTACTTCATCCTCGCTTATGCATGTTGCAAATTTTCCTTTTAACTGGGCTAACACAACCTCTCTATCATGCATCCAATCATCCACTGAGGCATTTGAAATTGAGAAAGTATCAACTCCTAACTGAGGAGGTGGGTACCCATACAACGCCTAAAATGGAGTAAACTTTAGTGATGTATGGTAATTGGTGTTGTACCACCACTCATCCAAGGAGAGCCATTGCACCCACTAGTTAGGTTTGGAAGATGTCATGCTTCACAAATAGCTTTCTAGGCATTGATTCTGACGTTCAGTTTGGCCATCAGTTTGAGGATGATAAGCAATAGACATATGAAGTGTAGTCCCAAAGGCGGTGAATAATTCCTTACAAAAGTGACTAACAAAGATTTTGTCAAAGTCGGAAACAATGCTCATTGGTAAGCCATGGAGCTTGAAAATGGAATTCATGGGCAACTTTGGCAACAGAGAAAGATGAGATAAAAGAATGAAGTGAGTGTATTTCATGAGGCGAATGATAGCGTTTTTCAGTCGTGCGCGCTATCAAAGTAATCCTAAATTACAACTAGAGTATAGCATGCAAGTAAGGAGTCGAACCCAAAGGAGTTAACACGTCAATTTCAATGCAATTACTAATTTATCAACTTAAAAGGACAAATGGGGGGGGGGGGGGGGGATTTGGTTTTCTACTAAGACTACTCAAATAAAACAACACCGAATCAAGTTTAAGCAAATATGAAGAAAGGGAGCTTCACCTAGCAAGTTTCCACACAAAGGTTAACCAAGTTGATCATAGATTCTTCTCATGTTCATATTTATCCTATGGATTTGTTCCAATTCTGATCTTGTTTATATTAGCAAGCCAACCGGTCTTGCTAACACTTACTAATTGATAACCTAGAAGACCTCCTAAGTTGGTTCAATCAATAGCATAGAGTATAAGATTAATGGATTGCAAACAAGACTCAACACTGCAAGTATGTCATGCAAATCAATTTCCTTTTCACGATTGAACTCAATTTACCAATTTCATGCAATTGTGGTTGCTACCTATGATTAGGGATTCCACCGTCTATCCCAAATCTAGCACCTAAATTACTATAGATTTTGACTAGGTGATCAATCTAGCAAAATAGATAGTAATAGAAATATGCTCAAGGAAATCAATACCAAATCCAAAGGGATGAACAAGAGAAATAAACCTTACAACCAAGTCAACCTTGTGCTTCCACGCTAGGTAAAACAGGAAATTAGTTATGATTCATGTTCTTCACACAATTCCAAATCCAAAAGAAAAAACAAAGGAAAACTAATTATGTTCTTGAGAAAAAGCAAAGGAAGATCGAATGGCTGCTCAGTCTGGACGTGGTTCTTTCTAAACCTAATCCGAGCCCATTTAATTACCAATTAACTCAGCAAAACGAAACGGCCAAGCAGAAAGGAAAATCGGGAGTTGTTCAGTCGCGCGGCAAAACCACGACCAACCGCGATCGCCATGGCTCGCGGTTTCGGCTCCCCAAGGTTCTGCTGACCACTGGTCGCCTGGAGAATAAAAGCGATCGCGGGAGATCGCGTCAGATCGCGGTTTCCACTCCAGCACTTCTGTCTTCTGATCACCTGCCCTCCAACATGTCTTCGAACTCCGTCTTCAACTCGTAAGTGCTTTCAAATCATCCACAATGCAGCTCCGTACTACAAGCATCAACATCACCTCCAGAACCATGCCAAAGTCTCCTAAAATGTGCTAATAATCCCTAACTACGCCATACAAAGTACGGCGTATCAGCGAACCACAACCACCGTGATGGTGTCTTTGTTAACTGATTTAGGCAGGCCTTTATCGAAGACCATGTTAATATGGCTCCAAGCAACATCAGGAATAGGTAAGGGTTGAATCAGAGACTTGCAACATGCTCAACTTTGTTGGGTTGACAGTTATCACACTCAACTACAAATCCTTCGATCATGTGCCTCATCCCTGGCCAATAAAATAGAGGTTTCATCCTCTGACTTATAGCTTGCATGCCAGAGTGCCCTCCTATAGGAGTTTTAAGCAAGACACCAATTAAGCTCAGTTATAACTCCTTGTTATTACTAATATACAATTGTTGGAAATTCTTTATCATATGTAGATAGTTGAAGTTGAGTATCATACCCTTGTATGAATCTCCGATAATATCAAGCCTTGAGAAACCTCTCAAGCTTTTGAGTGAATTAGGAGAAGGCCAATCCTGCATAGCCTCAACCTTTGCAATTCAGTAGCCACCCCATGTCCTAAAATGATATAACCCAAATAGTCCACATGTTGTTGTGCAAATGAACACTTAGACTGTTTGGCAAACAATTTGTGTTTCCTTAACATTTCCAAGACCAGCTTCAACTGCTTCACATGTTCTCTCATATTAGCATTGCAAACTAATATGTCATCGAAGAAAATCAACACGAATGGCCTTAGGTGTGGCCCAAAAACACCATTCACGAGATACTAGAATGTTGCTGGAGCGTTACTCGGGCCAAAAGGCATGACTTTAAAGTCATAAAGCACATGGTGAGTACGAAATACAGTCTTGGGAATGTCTAATTCTGCTACTCCCACCAGATGATAACCAACGCATAAGTCTAACTTAGAAAACATTGCACAGCCGTATAGCTCATCCAACAACTCCTCAGTGTGTGGAATTGGGAATTTGTCTTTGACTTTCCCTCATTCAACTGCCTATAGTCCATAAAGAATTGAAGTCTCGTCTTTCTTCTTGACTAACAGGGTTGGAGAAGCAAATGGACTCTGGTTGGGCCTAATAATAGCTTGTTGAAGCATATCTCAAACATGCTAATTAATCTCGTGTTTTTGAAAGTATGGGTACTTGTAAGGTCTAGAAAAAGCAAGAGATCTCCAAGCTTTATTGTGATGGAATGCTCATGACCTCTCTTGGGTAGTTGTGTAATATTCCACAGGTCAAGCTACCCCAGCCACCAAGCCACCCAGCCACCCAACGGTGTCGGCGCCGGTACTGGTGCCGCCTGTGAGTCCACAAGGCCTGGTAATGTTCCTGGTGGAAAATTGGCTAGAGGAAGGCAAAGTATTTGGGTTTTTGGCCATGTTCTTGCTATTAAAAGCTGAGGTTCTAGTGGAATTGTACAAAAAAGAATTTGGGCGCCAACTAGGTTTAAGTTTGACAATTGCATGCACAACATTGTTGTGCAACTTAGCTTGTTCAAAGACCCTAACAAGGCTAGTAGGTCTATTTGTAGCACCTTGGACTTGAGATTGATTTATAATGATTGAAGTGCTACCCATGTCAACAAGAGCTCTTCTTTTTCAGGGTTCAAGTGAGGACAAAGAACTCTGAAGTTAAGCTTGCTAGGGCCAGAGTAGTATCAGGATGGGTGACCTTCTGGGAAGTCCTCGTGCTCGCATGGGTTGACGCTTCTAAGGCCTCGGGCCTTACACTGTTAAGCTTAACCAATGGTTTCATTTCACTCCTCATGCCACTAACATAGCTAGAAATAAACTAGGATTCGGGTAGGTGCGGGTCATATATATGCTAGCATACATGCCCAAAGTTCTTCAAATCTGTCATTGTACTCCTCTACATAATCCTTTTTCTCCAGCTTGTTAAATTATTCCACTACCTCAACCCCTGCCTTTCACCGAACCTCACACACACTGCTTCTTTTAGTTCTTGCCAAGAAACCGAAGGTTTTCACAACAAAAAAACATTGTCCCTTATCACAAGGTTGCTAGCCAGCTTTTGATCCAACACTTCCTTTGGTCATTCTCTTGACCATAGGTGGAGTCAAGGTTACATAGGCGCTAGCCAGCGCACGCTAGGACGCGCCCCTTGGCACTCCATCGTTGCGCCACTCCCATGGCGTCAGTGTCGCATTGCGTTTCCTGCGCCGCCCCCTCTGGTGTCACTTATCCTAGTTTTTTACATTATACTATTTTGAGGTTATTTTATGTTATTTTGACATTGTTTCATATTTAGCGTTTTGAGGTTATTTTAGTAGATATCTTGATGTGGCACACCACATGTTGTGGGCCGCTAGTCCAAGCCCGTTAGTCTTATTTCCCTATAAATACTCTTGTTTTGTCTTCAATAAAGTTATGTTTAGTTTTTGGCTTGAATCCTCGTTGAGGCATCTCTTTATTTAATCCCTATGCGTCACAAAAGTTACTATCTTTCTAAAGCAATCACGTTTCCTTCTCTACCAAGATCATCACGTTGATTTTCCACCAATTAAACCTCAATCGATCACTTTTGAGGCTTTCATCCAATCCGCCAACTCAAAGTCTTCACGAGAGACATGATTTACATCAAGGTTGCCACGACAACTATGAGAAGGTTTGTGTCATAACGTTGACACGAGTGAAGTTTAGGAAGGATCACTTGGAAATATGATGACTTGCTTGACATCCACGGCCCCGAGATCATTGCGAGCGCATCAATAGGGTGCATTAATATCACATTGTGATAGCTAGATTCTTGCGTCAAAATTGGTTGTGTTACTAGTGTGACCTTGCTCGCGAACTCACTATGCATGACCTAGTCCAAGAATGCTTCGAGGATCAACTCCAGGATTCGAGGCATTTGGAGATGGATCCTTCGGCATCAAGGTCCGGATCATCTTTGCAATCTTATCGAACCTTTCCTTTGTTTTTCATCCTTAATCTTCCATTGTTTTCTCATGCTCATCTTGCGTTTGACAGTCTCTTCCACAAACCTTTGAGTCGAGTACATGAACTTGTTGGACGCCTTGAATATATTGTTAGAGTTCCACGAGTTGTGCTTCCATGGATTACAGTCTTGTTTCTTACGTCATGACTGATAATTGAATTAATGAGCTCTAGTACCACTTTTGGTGTGTCCGACAAAGTTTAGGATAAAATTTGGGAAAGGAATGAAAAGAGAGAGAATTAGGGATTGAGATATAGAAGAAGACGAAGAGTTAGAGTTTAACGAATTAGTTTAGATCGAAAAAAGAAGAGTTTGTTATTCATTTCTTCTCGATGATTGTTACAACCATATCAACAATTATTCTGAAGGTCTGGAGAAAGATGCAATCAATAGGATTTCTCTAATCCTCCCTTCGCGAAAGGCATAACTTTAAAACAACTAGAAATTATTTTCCCTTTCCATAGGGACCAGGAGATTGGATCTAGCCGTAAGAAGAATGCTTGGTATAAATAACTAACTTCTTGGTCTTTGACCCCCTCAGTCACTACGAACGCCCCCCGATCAGTGCAATGGGATGTGTTTATTTATCTATCTCTTGACTCGAAATGGGAGTAGGTTTGAAAAAGGATCTTAGAGTGTCTAGGGTTGGGCCAGAAGGGTCTCTTAACGCCTTCTTTTTCCTTCCTGGGTTATTTTACAAAGACTTGCCATGGTAAGAAGTAATAAGGAGCGAACAAGCACACTTGGAGAGCGCAGTACAACAGAGAGTTGTATGTTGCATTCGGGAAGGTATAGTCTCATTACATCAAGGTATAGGCATAACACAAATTTACTTTAAATTAGTTTTGGTTGACAAATAAACTTAGATGATGTAATATATGTTAGTTATTATGATACTTATTGTTCAGGCTTGGATAAAAAATTAAATCAATACTAATATACATAATTTATATTTAAGCATATCCGTGTAGGACACGAGGTCATATGCTACTAAACATCTTCTTCTTTTTGAGAAAGAACAAATAAATATTATTAGGATAAATAGGGGTACAATTTACAAGCCAAAACAGATGGCATTTGAGAAACATGAGCAAAAGATACCTTAGCCAAAGGAGGCAAGGAGAGCCCATACTGAGCTGCAGTATGAGCAACAAAATTACAACTTCTAGGAAGAAAACAGAAATTACATAATAAAAACTTAGAAGAGAAAAGCCTAATAAATTAAACAAGTTGACCAAAGTGAGTAGAAGGCATCACCGAAGCAGAACAACAGTCCACCAAAGCTTTGCAGTCAGAGTGCACTATGAGACGAGTGATACCGTAATCAAAAGCCATAGATAAGCCCCAAATGATAGCAGATGCCTCTAATGATTGAATGTCAATGTTAGGTTTTAAAGATTTACTCCCTAACACAAGCATGGAACCATTAGAGCGGCATAGACAGAAACCAATAGCAGACAAACCATCAGAGGAACAACTAGCGTCACAAAAAAGAAGACAGGGAGAAGAACTATGTGCAGAAGGCATATGTGCAGCAGTCACCGACTGAGTGTTGAGGGAGGGAAGCAAGGAGGCATGTTGAGGAGAAGGTAGAAGCACATTCAAAATAGATTGTAGAAGATCAGGAGCACACTTCCCGACATCTTCAAAAGTTCTACAGTTCCTGTTATTCCAGAGAGCCCAGATGGAGATAGTCCATAGTTCCTGGTTGGGTGGCTCAAAAGTCTGTTGAACAGATTGACACCAGCCCCAGAAGCTTGAAGGTTTGAGTTTAAATGCATCACCGAACTGTGGAAGTTGAGACCAATATTCTTTAGCAAAAGAGCAGTTGTGGAGAACATGCAGGATAGACTATGGCTTTGCAGGGCAGAGAGGACAAATATTAGTGAAGACCATTCTCCTGAACTTTAGAATTTGAAGACAAGGTAGAAACTTATTCAAGGCACGCCACAAAAAATTCTTCACCTTAGGAATCACATTAAGCTTCCAGACCCATTTCCAAAGAGCAGCATGTTCATCTTTGAAATTGCTATTAGAAGAACCAACATGGTTCCAAGCTTTAAGAATAGCTTTGTAAGCAGAGTTAACAGTAAACTTCCCATCACGAGTGAAATACCATCTCCTGACATCCTGAATGTGGGGTGAAACCAGCTGAATTGACTCAAGGAATTCAATGTCGAGTGGTAAGAGTCGTTGATGTAGTGTTGTCCAATTCCAGTCATTTGTATTCCAGTCAAAAAAATCTGCCACTAAGAGTTGAGATTTAGACTGAATTGGAGGACTGATTAAAGAGAATGAGTTTGGACGAGGAAGCCATCTGTCATTCCAGAATTTGGAATTTAAGCCATTGCCAAGTTCCCAAAAGTAACACAGTTTCACAACCCAAATAGCTTGGTAAAGACTCCTCCATATAAAGCTTGGTGAGGAGCCCAGATTGGCATGAAGAACATTTGAGTGCTTGAAATATCTTGCTTTCAAAATCAGGCCAGCAATGGAAGAGTTATTATTAAGGAGTCTCCAAATTTGTTTAGCAAGGAGTGCAAGATTGAATGCTTCAAAACTCCTAAAGCCCATACCCCCACCATCCTTAGAAACACATAGAAGATCCCATTTGCACCAATGAATTTTCTTCTGAACATTGGATCCCTACTAGAATTTAGCAAGAATTGAATCCAGTTCATGACAGATAGACAATGGCAATTTGAACAACTCATGATATAGGAAGGCATGACCTGCATAACAGATTTAATAATAACCTCACGAACAGCCTGGGAGAGAGAATTCACATTCCAGCCATTTGCTTTTTTCCTGACCATGTCAACAACATTATGAAAAATCTCCTTTTTTGACCTACCAAAGACAGTTGGCAGTCTAAGATATTTGGAATGTGAAACCACCTTTCAAAAATTTAAGTGCAGCAGAATAGAGTTTCTTTGAGTTCTGCAAACATTAGGACTGAAAGAGACTTCAGATTTATCAAAGTTCACTTTCTGACTGTACCGAGTTCGAAGAAATGCATAATTTCTTTCAAATTTCCAGCCTCAATTGGATTAGCTCTTGCAAAGATGATGTAGTCATCAGCAAAAAGCAAGTGCGAGACATGAGGAGCAGATGAGGCAACTTTCAATCCATAAATCTCCCCATTCTAAACAGAGACAGTAAGGATGTTGGAAAGCCCTTCCATGATGAGAAGAAAAAGATAGGGTGACAGAGAGTCACCCTGTCGAAGACTTCTAGAGGGAGCAAAAATGCTGGTGGGAGTGCCATTAAGGAGAACAGAGAAGGTCGCCGTGCTTACACATTTAAGGACCAAAGCAATCCAGTTTGGATGAAAGCCCATACGCTGCATGATTGCCTTAAGGAAGTACCATTCCACTCTATCAAACGCCTTAGACATATCAAGCTTGATTACCATGAATCCACATTTTCCAGACTTCTTATTTTCAAATAATGGAAGCATTCAACAAAAGCAATGGCATTGTCAGTAATAGCCCTTTCTTTAATAAAAGCACTCTGATTCATACTGATAGAGTCTCCCAAAATAATTTTAAGTCTATTAGCAATGCATTTCGAAATTAGTATAAGCGATATTACACAAGCTAATAGGCCTTAAATTCTGCATATTGGAAGGGTTATCAACTTTGGGAATTAAAGACAGAAAAGTGTGATTAATTTGATCTGGCATAGCAATACCATTTAGCACAGGTAGGATGCAATGAAGGACATCCTTACCAACAAGGTCCCAGTGGTTTTTGTAGAAGATTGTTGGCATTCCATCAAGTCCCGGGGACTTTGTTGGATGCATGTGTTTGAGAGCGGCAAGGACTTCGACCTCAGTGAATGGAGCAGTTAAGGAAGCATTCTCAGAATTAGTTATTTTCTTGGAAATGCCAATCAGTAAAGCAGAAGGAACAAGATGTGACACAGATTTAAAAAGATCCTTGAAGTAGGAGGTGGCAACATCTTGCATTTGGTTCCAAGAAGAGGTGAAGGAACCATCTGGCAACCTGAGCTGCTTAACTGAATTGCGTCGCCTCCTGCTGTTAGCCTTCGAATGGAAATACCTTGTATTTATGTCCCCACATTGTAGTTCATTAGCACAAGATCTCTGGTGCAACATGGTCTCCTGTTGTCTAAGAAGAAGCTCTTCATCCACTTTCAATTGAGAGATAGACACAATAGGAGAATTATGATGAACAGAAAAGATTGCATATGAAATTTTCTGTTGCAGAACTTTAATTTTGGTGTTGACATTTCCAAAAGTTACAAGGTTCCAATGCTTAAGAGTTAGATGTGTGTGCTTTAACTTGTCAAGAAAAATGAAAGCACAGGGAGAAGACCATGTCTCACGAAGCAAATGAGAGAATCTTGGATCTTGCATCCACATGGCTTCGAAGCGAAAAGGCCTACCACTTTGTGATCTTGCAGCATGCATCGAAACTTGATCTAAGACAACCGAAATTGCAGTGTGGTCAGAACCCTGATAGCCGAGATTACTGAGCAAAGCATTAGGAAAATTTTGAAACCAACCAACAGAAGAAAAAGCCCTGTCAAGTCTTTCCTGAATGAGCTGAGAGCCACCCCTGCCATTGGTCCAAGTGAAAGGCCCTCCAACAGAGTTTAAGTCTTTCAACCCGCAAAATTGAAGCACATTTTGGAAAGATAGCATAGCCGACAAATTAGCAGAAGAGCCACCAGATTTGTCTGGAGAGTAGAGGATTTGGTTGAAGTCCCCCAAGTAGAGCCAGTTGGAAGCAGCCTCAAGGGAAATAGAAGATAGTAGTTCCCATGAAAGATGCTTCTTGTCAGCTTTAGGCCAGCCGTAAAAGAAAGTAGCATTCCAAATGTTACCAAAACTAGCATGAATATGATGATTAGTGGAAGAAGTAACTGAGAGTTGTACATAAGAATCCCAAAACAGAGTGAGGCCTCCACTTCTACCATGGCTGTTAATAGCAAAGTAACCATCAAAACCCAGATTATGTGTAATATTGTACATATGGTTCCTAAAAGATTTATTTTCCATTAGAAAAAGGATTTGTGAACTTTCAATCCTGATCAGCTTGATCAGGCGTTTAACTGCACGAGGGTATCCCAAGTCTTTATAGTTGAAACTCAGGAGTTTCATTGCTTCCGGCAGAGAGAGGAAGGTTCCTCTCCTGCCGATATCTTGGTTGTTGTAAGAGACTTATCTTCAAATATTGGAATGTCAATCAACTTTAATTTTTTTGAGTTCCTAGTGGCTGGAGGAGAGGAAGCCACGTCTCTTTTGCCCTTTGGATATTGAATGTCCTGCATCGGGGACTACAGCGGCTTGCCTTTCCTTTTCCATGTATTTTTTTTATCATTAGGAAGAGGAGAACCAGGAGTAGGTGCTCCCATATTACAATTGGCGAGGTGTATTTGTATGCAATTCGGTTGTGATAGGAGTAGGTGCTACTGAACATCTATACAATATATATAACGTAAATAATTGATTTAATAAATGAAATTGAAAGAGATGGAAGAAGAAAGAGGTGAAATGGATAGTGGGTGGAGAAACTGGAATGCACTCAGCTCACTGTGTGAATGAGAAGAGGGTAATGATGGAATGATGGTATGGATGGACTAGATCGGTTGCACCTCATTCCAAAAATGAGAATCATAATTAATATTGGAGGTGAAATTGGTGGGTGACTTCGAAACAAAAAGGACTTCAGAAATCAAGGCGTTTAGGAGGACATCATCTTTTATATATTCGTATCATAGTTTGTAGTATGACAAGTTCTTTAGTTTGTAGTATGACA